>JBBGZY010001422.1:600000-1124579 GCA_037952925.1 Lithobates clamitans
GATACAATTTAGTCTTAGATTGTAAAGTCATATTAATTATCAAAGTTATCATAACTGATTAAACAGTTTCATAATGCCCGTGTCCACAGACACATGTGATAATTGAGTTAATTTCAAACGCCTGTGTGAATGAGGTCTAAGGGATTACTGGAAAAATGTATATTAATAAAAGATGAGATAGCTTATGTAGACAACTTTCAGGAAGAAAGATCTGGTGCTTCTTTTGCCTGTTCTATACTCATTAAGCAGAATTTTTCATGTTGGTCAGTGCATTTTACCCAGTCACCAAAAGTTGTAGAGAACAAAAACAATTCAAGTTAGAGTGGAATTTACACTCCTCTAGAGATTGGCTTTCGAAATTTACAAATGCAGCAATTTAGAAATGTTTAGCACTGAGAAGCACTTTTTGAAAGATAAAATATGCATTATACATTTATAGATCTGACCAAAGTGAGGGACAAATGAGCAGGAAAAAGGGACAGAGGGATTTTGTTTCAAATCAGGGACAGTACCTCAAAATCATGCCATGTCTATGGGGGAAACCCATACACTGCATAATCACTGGAGGCCATCATATGTACAGCTCCTCACAACAATGAATAGGGCTACAGCATACATACTCAGGGTGAAGAAGATCTGGTGGGACACTTATTGAAGCAAGGCTGTGTGGACAGGGCTGCATAGTGAGGAAGAGTAAGGTAAATATTTCTCCAGGAAGACTCCACTGGGAAGACTCCACCTCCCGCCCGTCGTATTGTAAATTGACAGTTGCAAGGTGGCTCTTTCATTCTTGGATGACGTCAAACATTGTCCCACTCTCGCCGTGTTTGCGCGCCCGCGGCGATCGGTGGTGTGCTTTGTCCCTGGGACAAGGTGCATCACCGATCTCGGTAAAGAGCCAATGACAAGGCTCTTTACCCATGTGATCAGCTGTGTCCAATCACAGCTGATCACATGTAAACAAGGAAATGTCAGTATCAGCATTCCTCTCCTCACACTGACAGCGGCATTCCTCACTGGGGAGATCTGCACAGATAATCCGGGCACTGATCATCATTGCCCTGATTATCAGTGCTACCCCAGCAGTAATGCCAGTCAGTGCCCAGCAGTGATGCCAGTCAGTGCTGCCTTTCAGTGCTTGCTCATCAGTGCCATCCATCAGTGGCGCCTATCCATGCCGTCTATCAGTGCCCATCAGTGCAGCCTATTAGTGCTCAACAGTGCTGCATATCAGTGCTACCTATCAGTGCCCATCAGTGCTGCATATTAGTGCCTCCTCATCAGTGCCACCTCATGAGTGCCGCCTCATCAGTGCCCATTAGTGCAGCCTATCAGTGCCCATTAGTGAAGGAGAAAAATTACTCATTTACCAAATTTTATATCAGAAACTATTTTTATTCAAAATTTTCAGTCTATTTTTGTTTTTTTTTAGCAAAAAATAAGAACCCAGTGGTGATTACATAACGCTAAAAGAACGCTCTATTTGTCTAAAAAAAATGATAAAAAAAATTGTTTGGGTATAGCGCTGCATGACCGGGCAATTGTCATTCAAAGTACAACAGTGCTTAAAGCTGAAAATTGTCAGGGGCAGAAAGGGGGTGAAAGTGACAATTATTGAAGCAGTTAAAGAACAAATTGTACTAATAGTACAGTTGTTCTTTAAAAAATAAAGTTATCCTGTGGGCAGTACAAACAATTACAGCATACATTAAACAAAACACACAAGAAGAAAATAGATTGTGTAAACATGTCAGCTGCTCTCCTTCCCACAAGTTCCAGCAGCAGGATATACAGTACTTTTAAAAACTATTCATACCTCTTGAAATTTTCCACATTTTATCATGTTACAACTAAAAACATAAATGTATTTTATTGAGATTTTTTGTGATAGACCAACACAAAGTGCCACATAATTGTGAAGTGGAAGGAAAACGAAAAAAAGGTTTTCCAAATTTTTTACAAATAAATATCTGAAAAGTGTGGCGTACATTTGTATTCAGCCCCCTTTACTCTGATACCCCTAACTAAAATCTAGTGGAACCAATTGCCTTCAGAAGTCACCTAAATAGTAAATAGAGTCCACCTGTGTGTAATTTAATCTCAGTATAAATGCAGCTGTCCTGTGAAGCCCTAAGAGGTTTGTTAGAGAACCTTAGTGAACAAACAGCATCATAAAGGCCAAAGAACACACTAGACAGGTCATGGGGAAGTTTAAAGCAGGGTTAGGTTATAAAAAAAATATTCCAAGCTTTGAACATCTCATGGAGCACTCAATCCATCATCCAAATATGGAAAGAGTATGGCACAACTGCAAACCCGCCAAGACATGGCCAGGCCGGGCAAGGAGAGCATTAATCAGAGAAGCATCCAAGAGGCCCATGGTAACTCTGGAGGAGCTGCAGAGATCCACAGCTTAGGTGGGAAAATCTGGCCACAGGACAACTATTAGTTGCACACTCCACAAATCTGTCCTTTATGGAAGAGTGGCAAGAAGAAAGCCATTGTTGAAAGAAAGCAATAAAGAAGTCCCATTTGCAGTTTGCGAGGAGCCATGTGGGGGACACAGCAAACATGTGAAAGAAGGTCCCCTGGTCGGATGAGACCAAAATTGAACTTTTTGGCCTCAAAACAAATGCTATGTGTGGCAGAAAACTAACACTGCACATCACCCTGGACACACCATCCCCACCGTGAAACATGGTGGTGGCAGCATCATGTTGTGGGGATGCTTTTCTTCAGCAGGGACAGGGAAGCTGGTCAGAGTTGATGGGAAGATGGATGGAGCCAAATACACGGCAAGCTTAGAAGAAAACCTGTTAGAGTCTGCAAAAGACTTGAGACTGGGGAGGAGGTTCACCTTCCAGCAGGACAACGACCCTAAACATACAACCAGAGATACAATGGAATGGTTTCAATCAAAGCATATTCATGAGTTAGAATGGCCCAGTCAAAGTCCAGATCTAAATCCAATTGTGAATCGGTGGCAAGACTTGAAAATTGCTGTTCACAGAGGCTCTTCATCCAATTTAACAGAGCTTGAGCTATTTTGCAAAGAAGAATGGGCAAAAAATGTCACTCTCTAGATGTGCAAAGTTGGTAGAGACATCCCCAAAAAGACTTGCAGCTGTAATTGTAGTGAAAGGAGGTTCTACAAAGTATTGACTCAGGGGGGCTCTATACAAATGCACACCGCACTGTTCACATATTTATTTGTAAAAAGTTTTGAAAACCACTAATCATTTTCCTTCCACTTTACAATTATGTGGCACTTTGTGTTGGTCTATTACATAAAATCCCAATTAAATACATTTATGTTTTTGATTGTAACATGACAAAATGTGGAAAATTTCAAGGAATATGAATACTTTTTCAAGGCACTGAACATTTCAAATCAGCCTTTTGTGTGCTTTTGCAAGTAAAAATATACTTTATTTTGTGCTGTACAACTGTTAAATATGAGGAGAGCCATAAGTTGGTGACGTTTCTTATACTCGGATTTATACTTGTACAGAGCAACATATTATGGCAATTCATAAAGTATTCACTGCCCACGATGACCATTTCTCTTGCATCTGGTCTAGGACAATAATTTACTATAAGGGGCTTGGTTAGCATATCCAACACATAGGAGTGATATCAATGGATTTGCCCAAGATTAAGTTTATAAAACGCTTCTTTAAATCTTAATGTTGTAGTTACTGTATTATCAAATATAAGCCCAAAGTGAACCACCATACATCCATGTTAAAGTCGTTTTCATACTGGGGCAATGGAAGTGCCTTATGTTCGATTTTTATTCAGTTGTGGGATGAAATGCAAGCTCTCATAGTCAACCCACCCAAACATGGGGAAAACATCAAATTTCAGGCAAATACAACTTAATTTACTAAAGGCAAATCGACTGTTCATCTTACAAGGGCAGTTGTTCAGTGCAAGGAAATTTTCTCCAGAGCTTTGTGAAGGTGGTAAAATTTTACTTTGCCAAGAAGACCTAATTATGTGCAAGGAAAATAAAGAATAAGACAAAACACAGTATGTTTGACTGCTTATGATTGGATGATGGAAGTCAGCAGAGCTTCCCCTCATTCAATAATTACAGGTATTGTACTTTGTACCTAATTACATTGTTCCAGCTTGGACCAATTTAACCATGAATATAATCTAACTGTCCAATGTCCCTTGAAGCTGGAAATCACTGAAGTAGGTACTGCTAGCCCTGTGATCTCCACTTGCTTCTGGGTCCTGCGCCAAGCAGCTGCCCTAATGCATCGATTAATAGATGTCTGATTTACGATTAACTTTCTTGCTTTTTCAAGTATATTTTTTAAAAATGGTTTATATGTTCATACCATAAGAAGTAAAGATAAGAAATCTGTATACTTATAGTATAATCTATTTGTAGTTCAAATTCCTATGGTAGACATGAAAAGTATTTATGTTCCCCAGCACATGATCTTGGCAGTTACTTTGGGGGAAACGGATCGCTGCATTTACTACTGCTGAATATACAAAGATGTTTTATTAAAGTGGTTGTAAAGGTTTATTTACTTTAATGTATTCTCTGCATTGCGTTAAAAAACCTTTAATGTGCAGCTCCCTCCTCACCCCTACCCATTTCCCAAATACTTACATGAGCCTGATGTCAATCCAGTGCTGTGCACAAGAGCAGCAACGCTGTTGTCTCTCTCTTTCCTCAGTGGCTCAGACACAGCAGCGGGAGCCATTGGCTCCTTCTGCTGTGCTGCCAATAACAGTTTGCAAAGAGGGAACAGGGGGCTGGGGCATAACTGCAATGTGTGCCAATGGACACAGAGAGTGAGGCTTAGAACCAAGCCTGCATGAGTGCCTCCATAGCAAGTGGCCTCCTATGGGGGCACTCGGAGGGAGGGAAGGAGCCAGGAGCACCAGTGGGGGACCCAAGAAGAGACCCATTGTACAGAGCAGGTAAGTACAATATGTTACCCCCCCCCAAAAAAAACCTGAACCTTTACAATCACTCTAATCACTTTTCCTGCAACCATTGGACAAAGTCAAATGTCCACATATAGCTTCTGTACTTCTCGTAGATCGGAGGCTGTTCATTCACAGCAAATTTACCAATGATAAACAGCTACTGAACCATTTGTGAGGACATTAATTGCTGTTGCAGTCACATATTAAAGATGAAGAGCTATACATGAAGATGTTTAGCATTCAACAGGAACAATACAGGATATTGTAGCTTCAGATGAAAAGGGAGAATTGAGGTTTGCATGCTGTGGTATTTGTTTTACCAATGAGTTAATTAGTTAATTATTTCCCAGGAGTTAGTCCTGGGAAATATGGGCTGAATTTAGCACATGTTGTTGCAGCCTTGTGGCGGTGGTTACATGAATACATAGGTTTTAAAAAGACACATTATCCCACCTTACACGCTCAGAAACCTAAACACAAAATGTATCCAAAGACAAAAACCTACTGGTTTCTGCCTACTTGAGTGTGGTCCAATTTGCTCTATCCAAGAAAGATTGTTCCTAATCCCAAAAGGCAATGGGGCAACCCCTTGATCAGCCTTTCTCAACCTTTTTACCTTAGCGGCACCCTTGAAGTAATTTTCAGCACTCAGGGAACCCCTGGTAAGATTAGTCCATCAGGGTCATTTCTGAAAATGCAACTTAAGTTGGTGCTGGTAAGTGGGAAGAATGCACCCCTTACAGGGTTGGCGAGAATGAGATCTTTGCTGTTATGCTACTGGCTCTGCCACATGGAGTTGAACCTGGATCTATGCAGGTACCATTATATAGGGGGTCAGTTAGTCACAGCTCAAGAAACTCCTAGCCACCCCTGGAGGAACCCTGGTTAAGAAAAGCTAACTAAGATCAAACTCTTATGCCCCGTACACAGGGTCGGACATTGATCGGACATTCCGACAACAAAATCCTAGGATTTTTTCCGACGGATGTTGGCTCAAACTTGTCTTGCATACACACGGTCACACAAAGTTGTCGGAAAATCCGATCATTCTGAACGCGGTGACTTAAAACACGTACGTCGGGACTATAAATGGGGCAGTAGCCAATAGCTTTCATCTCTTTATTTATTCTGAGCATGCGTGGCACTTTGTGCGTCGGATTTGTGTACACACGAACGGAAATTCCGACAACGGATTTTGTTGTCGGAAAATTTTATATCCTGCTCTCAAACTTTGTGTGTCGGAAAATCCGATGGAAAATGTGTGATGGAGCCCACACACGGTCGGAATTTCCGACAACAAGGTCCTATCACACATTTTCCGTCGGAGAATCCGACAGTGTGTGCGGGGCATTACAATGTTATTTCTTAAACAGAAGTAGTTATTTATTTTTTCTGAATTTAGACACACATCCAGCCCATGTTTTTAGTAATATGATTGCTAATCTACTTAGTAGTTTCAGTACTCAGGACTTTATGTCAGTAGTCGAGCACATACTCACCAGTAGGTGACATAAACTCCTCCGTACACAGCCACTGACTCACAGGATGAGAAGACAATCAAAAGATTACTCCTCAAAATTAAGGGGAAGGAATAAAAGGGGGGGCATGTGAAATTCAATGTATTTATATTCTTAGAGCTTTTTGCTCTACTTTCTCAAACAAAAAAAGGTGTTTTCAACAGGTAAACAGAACTGAAAGTTACATGTTCCCTCACTGTTACATCAAAGCCAAAAATGTAATTATTTATTTTAATAAAATGCATTGAATTTAATTCCATAAAATCAGAAAGTCTTTAGCTTGAACTAAGTTTTAGGCTAAGTTCTATAAACAGAACACAAGAGATTCCATTGATCAAGTCGCTATGTGAATAGCGATGAATGTAAGAACTACCAAAAACAAAGACAACCTTAGAAGACTCATTGACCGGTGATTTGATCTCTAAGGAGGTTTCGCTTGAGAGTACGGCCTTTCTCAAGCAGGCACAGCTTATTGTACATCTGACTTGGAGCGCTGCATACCTGAATATTCTGAACTGGAGGGGATTGAAAAGGATCTATGACACATCAACCCAAACATAATGATGGTGAACAATATGTTGTGTTAATATTTGATGCGCTGTTCCACTTTCCTGATTTCACTAGTAAGCACGTCAAGACTTAAGTTGACATTTTGTACCTACTGAGATGCCTTTTTCAGGATTCTTACTGAAAATGCCCATAGCCATATTATTATTTACAACCTTGTAAATGCAGGGTGTTATCTTACCTCAAGATAATACATCTTACCTAAGACATACAAAATAAAAATATGGCTTCTTACCACAGGCTTGAAGGCATAAACTGCTAATTTTTGGTTTAGATATTTGTTTGTAATACTTATTTTACACGTCAGCATACTAAATTACTTGTTTTAAACAATAGAAAAATAACATTGGTATTAACAAAAGCAATAATAATAATAATAATAGCACTGTGACTTATGTGCTTAAGTATATTTATCATGAAACAATTGCTAAATAATACAGTTAAGTTTAAAAAACTGGCATTAAATCTATCATTATTATAAATTATTATTATTAATAAGACGAAGAAAGAAAAGAAAAAGAAGAATTATTATTATTATCTGGATACCTCTACAGATGTAAATTGTTTTATATGCACATACAATGGAAACAGATATATATAAAGGTGGCACTACATTGCATATTCATGTTACACATCACTTCAATGGTACAAGTTTACTTATTAAGTTAATGTAAACTGTAATTCATCAAGCACATTTGTTTTTTTTGTACACAAAAAGTAGCATGTAAAAAATTTGCAGTTCCTTCTGGATTGCGGTGTACTACTTATCATAATTTATGCCAAGCATCAGGTCTAATTATTGTGCATGGCAGCATCATTAGCATTATTATATGATGTTGTTTTTACTTGTTTAGTTAATTGAAATAATTTGCGTTTGCTGTGCTAAAGATATCAGCTAAGTAAGTCATGTTTTTATAATTAATTAAAAATCCAAAAAATATTTTTTAAAATCTTGGTATTTTTCAATACAGAAAAGTATTGTATTGTATGAAAATAATGTGGGTTTAGTTGTTCCTGGAGTGTGAGGTATAATAGTCATTACCACATCCATTCTTAGGTATTATAAACTGTGGGAATAGAGAGATAACAGGTAAATGACTCATTGATTTATGTGCCCCAAGAAGAATCCTGGATTGTTCTGAATGGAACTTGAAACATAAACCATGAAGAGATCCGGCTTACCTTTGTCTATTCATTCCATAGTCATCCATATAGAGGATTCTTGCTGTGTCCCATCAGCAGCACTCAGGATAAAGTTCTGTTCTTTGTAGAAAATTAGCTCATGGGATCAGAGAGGGAAGTGATTGCATCCAATGACCTTCCTAACTTCTGCAAGTCAGCCTTTTCTCCCACACAGCTAGAGATACACACTCAACAATGTGCAAGTAGTACACTGCTGTAACACACAGCATAAGTTCAACTTCTTCCTCTCTCTCTCTCTCTCTTTCTCAAAATTAGAAACAGGGTAGGCAGAATTTCCCTCAACATAAATGCTAGTAACCTGACCTACTGTCTGAACAGCACATATCCAGAATTAACCTCTTGTGTGTGATATGGGTTGAGTCTGTCCAATGGCTAGTGTTAGGATTCAAAACCCATAACCCATGTCATATATTTCAAGCTAATTTTTTGGCAAGCTACTGTATATGTAGTACCTAAAACAACTGTAATTAATTTTTATCTTGGCTTCCAGTTTTTGTTGCCTAAGCAAATAATAATTAAATGAATGGAATTCCATGTATTATATTAATGTGTCTGGAAGCTTTTCTACTGTCACCCAAACTTCTCATAATTCTTCCTTGCAGTAATATTAACAATGTAACTGAAAAAAAGAACGATTTATTTACATCCACCTTCTCCATCGAGGTCAGCCTTTCTCAACCTTTCTACCTCAGAGGAATTCCTAATATAATTTTTAGATCTCAGGGAACCCTTAGAAAAACCAATTCATCATAGCTCAATAGAAAAAATGCTCCTAAAAATGCTGGTTAGTGGTAAGAACGAAGTCCCTACAGTGGTAGTCAGAATGGTACCATTACAGACAGCCAAAAAGATGATTGGTGTCCTTCTGCTGGCTTTGTAGTGGAACTATACAGGCACCATCATATAAGACATGGATCACTAAATGGCGGACCGCGGCCTGAACCCAGACCGAGTGACAGTCCTATCCAGACCATGGCCACCACTTATCTGCTGTGTAAACTCTCCTGAGTCTCCTGCCTGCCTGGCCACTGCTAGTATCCTCACAGCAGGCAGTGGCGGGAGGTGCTGCAGATCGGGAGTTTTTTCAAATTAACAACCCACTTGTTAACATAGTAAGTTGGATTGCTCCTGCCCTCCATCCCAATTTACAGCTCCTCCTGCCCCGCCTGCTGTAAGGTTGATAGCGGCTGGGCAGGAGACTCAGGAGAGCTCACACAGCTGATAAGTGCCTCTACCCTGCCGAAGGTAGGACAGTTCAGGGCAGGCTTACACTGAAATGAGCACTGTGATGTAAAGGGGCAGCACGGTGATGTGGAGGGGCAGCACTGTAATATAAGGGGGACATAAAGAGGCACCGTGTTATAAAAGGGCACTGTAATGTGAAGTGCACCGCAACTTAAATGGGCACTCCAATGTAAAAGGGGACTCTATGGACACTGATGAAAGGGGCAACTGTTATGTTAAGAGGGGTTTTAATGTGAAGGGGGGGGCTTGAGGATACTGATGTAAAGAGGGGGCTGTGATGTGAAGGGTAGGCTAAAGAAACTGATGTATAGGGGGGCTGTGATGTGCTCTAGTGCAAACATGAGATTCGGACCTCTACCAAAAGAAAATTTTACTGACTGGACCTCTGTATAGGAGGTCAATTAGCCACAGCTCAGGGAACCCCTAGCAACCTCTAGAAGAATCCTGGTTAAGAATGGCTGGAACTAGGTCATATCTATATTATAAATCTAATTTACTCGCTAAACCTTTTTAAATTAGTCAGGGTGGTTTAGCGTTTTATGGAGACTTCCATTTTCGCACCCCAGCAAGGACATGTAAGGGGATCTATTCAATAATGTGGAGTAGATTCTTGCCAATGTCTACAAGTTTGAAAATCACCACTTCAGCCACAATCTTATGATTGATAGCCAAGCAACCATTGCTCTCAAAACACTCCAAAGACCCCAAATATTTTGAAAGCCATGTTAACTATTTTCCAGAAAGCAGTAACATTGCTTGATGAGCCGAAACTGGAATGGCAGAGGTATTAAGCATTTATCATTTTTCCAGTTCTAAGAAGTGGATTTCAGTAGTCTGGGACCTATATGCACAGATTTGGCTAATTATAAACAAACAAAATTATATGATAGGAATTTTTAAGGTATTAAAATAATGTACAGATACTACTACAATGTTTTATTAATTAAACGCTGATTTTTTATTATTATACATATGGTTTTAAAAAGAGGAAGTTAAAATATACAAAATCATTCATCGGATAAAACAATAGGTATAATTATATAGTATATCATTGATGGCCTCAATGGTATCACCTTCCATTTTCCAAACATTGCTATAGTTTACACATAATACCTGAAAGTTAGAACAATGCTTCACAAGTGGTTGGTGGCAGATTCTTGACACTTTTCACTTACTATATACATATACTAAATCTGCTTCATTGGAGGATGAACCAAAGGGTATCTAGGAGTAAAATAAAGAACATATTAAGCATACTTACTGTATATAAAATATACAATATTCATGAGAATATGCAGCAAAGGCTATACGGAACAAACCTTCCTCTTTTGAAATTCAGTTATCCTATGAATACTTACATAGAATTTCATAAACCACAGTGTGTATCCTGGGGAAGATTGTAGGGGACATAAAATGGCTGCAAGAAGTTCCATCCTAAAGATTGGGGGTCTTACAATATTCATATTAAACCTAAATCAGGAATTACCGTATATTGTATCTCCTATATCCTAGTTAATAGCTTGATGCGACCTTTGGGACCACTCTTTTTTATTATTATTATTATTATTATTATTATACAAAGATTTTGGTTGTCATTTGCTAGCAACCTGGCTGTTACAAATCTTTCTTCAAGCCAATATGTTTAGAGCAATATTTGCAATAAGGCATTTGTTTGTTGGTGCATGGGATAGCAGGGCAATAAATACGTAGTTGCACTAAAGCAATGCATTTGAACAAACAAGCTTTCTTTTGGGAATTTGTTTTCTTGAAAGGAATTGGAATTGAGACGTGTCATTATCAGCACGTCATGGATAATGCTTAAAGGGGTTGTAAAGGTAAAAGTTTTTTCACCTTAATGCATTCTATGCATTAAGGTGAAAAAACTACTGACAATACCGCCGCCCCCAGCCCCCCCGTTTTACTTGCCTGACCCCTCGAAAGTCGGCTGCTCGTTCCCGACATCCATTCCGCTGCTCAGCCTGGCCGCTGATTGGCTACAGTGGATGGATTGGAAGCAGCGCAGCCATTGGCTCGCGCTGCTGTCAATCACATCCAATGACGCGGCGCGCTGGGGGGCGGGGCCGAGTGATACAGCGAGCGGCCTCAGCCGCCGGCTGTATCACGGGAGTGCGCCCGCAACAACTAACCACCATGCGAGGGAGCTCTCATTGAGGTGGTTAGTTCTTGCGGGGAGGAGCTGAAACAGCCGCCGAGGGACCCCAGAAAAGCAGGTTCGGGGCCACTCTGTGCAGAACGAGCTGCACAGTGAAGGTAAGTATAACATGTTTGTTATTTTTAAAAAATAAAAAAATTACCTTTACAACCCCTTTAAATCATGCTTAAAGAGTTTTGGGAAAGATGGCTATTCACAAGTCTGCTAGTGATCATCACCATGTAATTTTAACACAGTCTACTTATGTATACTGTTCAATAAGCTATAATGTGAAATCAATGTTTTGTTTTTGTTAGCTTATTGTTCTGAAAAAAATGCAAAAGCATATAAATGCCTTTAAAGCATACACAAAATAGCAGTTTGATATAAAAACTGATATCAAATCTCTTAGCTTTGTGAATGAGGCAAAGCTTTACTGACTTCAATCATCCATCATCAAGCAAAGCAAAAATGTTTTTTTGTTTTTTTTCATGCATGTGATTGGATTTTCTTTTCAAAGTAAAGTTTCACCACCTACACTAAGCTAGGTGAAACTGTATCTTGGAAAGTAAACCGCGCATTTGCCTTTAGGACATCAAGACCAATATATCAAGAAGGTGTGTCGAATAATATTAAAATAGTTAGAGCAATTCAAACTATGCATTCGATGTAAATCACAATTATTAGGTGTGACAAGGTACTGAAAACTGTTTCAACCACATTAGGCATGTATCACCGCACCACTGAGAATAACATTTAAAAAAAAAAACATTCTAGGTTAGTGGGGACCAGAAGAAGACAAAGCCCTGAATCTACTGCAAATCTGCCCGACATAAGCACCTGCTTTGAGAATTTTTGACCCTTCCTCAAATGGAAATGCAAGCAAATAAAACATGGTCCTTATGTATGTCTAATGTGTTTTTAACCATTTTTATGAATATATCTATAGAGTTAATGTAAACATGCAGTCTGAACTGCAAGCCACCCTGTCTTGACCTATTGAGCAAGTCTTAAAATATCACTAAAGGCGAAACTTTTTTTTTTTTAAGTGGTAGAGGGATTAGAACACTTGTCAGGTTTATAAGGCTCTCTGTGCCCCATTACAGAGATTCACCCTATTTGTCCTGTTTGCTGTAGTCGCTGAGAGTGAAAGAAAATTACAAATTTTGGGTTGTCACAGAA
Organism: Lithobates clamitans; assembly: GCA_037952925.1. Taxonomy (NCBI): domain Eukaryota; kingdom Metazoa; phylum Chordata; class Amphibia; order Anura; family Ranidae; genus Lithobates; species Lithobates clamitans. Next base: position 612,820 of record JBBGZY010001422.1, read on the forward strand.
CAGGAACAGAGGGGAAATCTTCTGGTGACAACCAGGATTCTCTAACATTGGAGGGACTACCTGTTTGGCTATGGGACAGGAAGTGAAGTGGGGATGTGGCCTGGATGAATCAAGCTGAGCCTGTTTTTATCTGTTAACTACTCAGGCCTGGCAAGGTGTGTAGCGGGCGGTCTATGTCTTCCTATTTCTTTAGTGTGCTTTGGGTCTGGACGGACCTCTTCTCAGCCTGCCCCTTCGCTGGTCAGTGGCATCCAACTCATCGGACTGAGAGGGGACCCTTAAGCATTTATCGTAGGTCACAGGAAGTGAAGGGAAAATCTATTCAATGGTACACAGTTGGCAAAAAAAAACTGACAGGGGTTATAACCTTTCCTTACACTATCCAAATAAAAAAAAAGTTTTGCCCTTAGTTCTCTAAAGTGTTACTAAGCCCAGGACCCTGCATGCACTATATCTGGTCTCCCACAGTACACAGAACATGGAAATGCAATTATTTTAGTAAACATAAACTGTTAAATACCTTTTCTCATCAGCAGTATATAGCAGTCTTGTGACTTCTATCAGTGTCCGGCCAAGCACTGGTTATAGCTTGTAGGAGGAGTTTTCATTCTCTTCTGACAGTCCTATGAGGCTGCATGACCACTGACCCTCTGTCTGGACATTGCTGATTGGCCCTGTGCTGATCACATGCACCCTCCTAAAAAAAAAAAAAACTCTCTAGCAATACACACCTAACTGAGCATGTGCAGAGTGCCTCCAAGGCTCTATTCTATCAGGAGATGTATTGGGGACAGTAAAAGAAGAGGAGGACCAGAGAAGACAGGATCAAACAGCCTTTTTACACAATGCAGAGGATTAATCCCTTTGGTTCCACAGTGAGTATAACATGGTTTACTGCATATACAGACTGATTTTACTGTTGTAGGTTAAGTAACACCTTAAGCTAGCCATACAGTACATGGAAAGACTTCTCTTGTTCAGCCTGTGGACTGTTGACATTTGTCAGAAAGGGTGATGCTTTGAATAAATTAATAATTATTTACTTTTGCAAATTTAATGGGGGTTTGCCGAAATTCGAGCCATGTATGGGACAGCTTTGGTTGATCTCACACAGAGGCTATACAGCAGCTCTGGGACTTCAGAACAGGAGTGCCTAGGAACAGCAAAATGATAGTGCAGTGCTGTTTTTCAGGAGAAAATAAAGCCAAATGGTAGCGTTTTCTGGGTACTGCTAAGGCTAAATGACCTATTCTGTATACACTGCAAAGTGAATAGCAATGCACGTCAATGTGCGTTTACATGCATTGATTTAATTGGAAAACATGTCATCTGAAAAATTAATAGCTGAGACTGTAGTGTTAAAGCCCCTCTGCAGGCTCCAGGTTTCTGTAATAGTGTAACTAAACTTCATACCACTTCATAGCATATAGTGTATCGTGCCATAATGTATACTCTATTGCATATTGTATATCAGTGGTTCTCAACCTCAGTCCTCAAGTTCCCCCAACAGGCCATGTTTGCAGGTTTTCCTTTGTCTTGCACAGGTGCTTTAAATCAGAGTCAATGGCTTGGTATTTTGGACAGCTATGTTCCCAAAACATGGCCTGTTGGGGGTACTTGGGGACTGAGGTTAAGTGCCATATAGTATACCATAATGTGCTATAATAAACGTAATAGAGGGTGCAATTGATTTGCAACCTGTGTCCATAGCATTAGCTTCCAGAATAGCATATTTATATTCATTGTGGATTGATAACTTAGTATTAACAGTTCCCCTATTGAGACCTCTAGATCTGTGGCTACCCATAATGTCCTACTCAGTACTCATGTGTTTAAATTTCCACAACCCAGTCATAATGAACAAAACATCAGCTGACATTTGCAGCCATCTCAGTGATGGAAAGACAGGAATGAGAACTTCTGTGGCTAAAGGTGTTCATGGAAAGCTATTTCTCTGGCAACTAGGTAAAACGGAAAATTGTATACTCACCTTTCCGTAATTTTCCTTTCCTGTCGTATCTTCATGGCAGCATACACTTTGGGTTGTGACTCCGCCCTCACAACCTGATAGGACTACATAGCTATAAGTTGTAGAGATGGCCCCTGCCCAGTATTCTCCGTATATATATATCTCACCTTAGACGGGTGGGAGATTGTATGCTGCCATGAAGATACGACAGGAAAGGAAAATTACGGAAAGGTGAGTATACAATTTTCCGTTTTCCTGTCGCATCATGGCAGCATACACTTTGGGGAGTAACTCGCAAAGACTGGGTGGGAATTCAAACTAAGTTTATTAATCAAATAATAGAGGAATTGGCCTGGATAACGGATCTTCCGAAATCCACCGTGGATAAGCAGGCGGAATCCACCTTGTAATGGGACATGAAGGTGTTCCTGGAGGACCAGGTAGCCGCTCTGCAAATCGTCTCCGCCGAGACTCTACAATATGCCGCCCAGGAGGTTGCCACTGCCCTGGTGGAGTGTGCCCTTAAGCCCTCAGGTACTTGATGGTTACTCAGTGAGTAAGATCTCTTGATGGTCTTTACTAGCCATGAAGCAATGGTGCGTGAGGATGCCGCTTGACCTCTCCTGAAACCGTGTGGGATAATTAGGAGGTTTTCCGACTTTCTAATGGATTTTGTTGCTGAGAGGTATTCTATAACGGTACCCTTAACATCTAGTGGATGAGGGTCTCCCTGATCCGTGCTGAGTGCTGGAAGATTAATCTCCTGATTAAAATGGAATGATGAGGACACCTTGGGGATGAATCGGTCCGAAGGCCTTAGGACTAGCCTGTCTGGAAGAACAACCAAGTATGGTTCGCTAACCATTAGAGCTTGCATCTCTGACACTCGCTTCGCCGATGTTATGGCTATTAAAAATGAAACCTTCAGCGTCAGATCCCAGAGGGATATGCTCTGCATTGGAAAAAAGGGTTCCTTGGATAATGACTCCAGAACAATTGAGAGATCCCAGACCGGGAATGACGGTTTCCTGGGGGGCCTCAGTTTTAGACAGGCCCTCTGAAACTGAACCACCAGAGGCTCTTGCGCCCATTTAACTCCTGTCAAGGCGGACAGGGCCGATACCTGGACCTTCAGGGTGCTTGACCTAAGGCCTTTCTCTAGGCCTGATTGAAGGAACTCCAAGATGTGAGACACCGACGGGGAGGACGAGTCCCAACCTTGCTGGTGGGAGAAGGAGACAAATTTTTCCCAAACTCTCCTGTACGTGATGTTGGTAGTAGGCTTTCTGGCCTGGAGCAAGGTATCCACCACCTTCTGGGAACAGCCCTGCTCTAGGTACCTAGCCCTTTCAGTCTCCAGGCCATCAAGTGTAGCTTCCCCGGGTTCGGGTGAAGAAGATGTCCCTGGGAGAGTAGGTCTGACGTCAATGGGAGAGGCAGAGGCTCTGCCGTGTTCAGCTGCATGAGGGTAGTAAACCATGGCCTCCTCGGCCAGAAAGGGATCACTGCTACCACCAATGCTGTTGACTTCTTGAGCCTCAAGAGGAATCTCGCTATGAGAGGTGTCGGGGGGAAAATGTACCCCAGGTGAAAGTTCCAGGGGTGTTGGAGGCAGTCCGTCCCCTCTGCTGAAGGAAACGGTGTCCTTGATAGGAATCTCTGGCACTTTGTGTTCTCCGGAGTTGCTGCTAGGTCTATCTCTGGAGGACCCCAGGTTCGGGATATGAGAGCATAGGCTTGTGGACTCAGAGACCATTCGTTGTTGGAGTGGAAATTTCTGCTTAGTGAGTCGGCTAAGGTGTTCTGGACTCCCGGGACATAAACCGCCTTCAGGTCCAGTAGATTCAGCTGCGCCCATTCCAGAACAGGACGGACCTCCTGTAACATGGACCTGCTTCTGGTGCCCCCCTGCCTGTTGATGTAGGCAACGGCCACCTTGTTGTCCATCCTTAGGAGGACATGCTTCCTCCTCAAGTGAGAACTGAAGGCCAGGAGAGCCTGGAACGCTGCTCTCATCTCCAGAACGTTCGACACTGTATCCTGTGCCCTGAAAGGCCAACGACCCTGAGCCGCAAGGTCCTGATAGTGGGCTCCCCATCCCTGTAGACTGGCATCTGAGGTCACGGTTTCTTGATAGGGAGTGACTATCTGCCTGCATCTTCCCAAGTTGTGAGGACGTACCCACCACATCAATGATTGCTTTACCTCCTGAGAGATGAGGATTGGTTGGGACATTGATGTGCCCTTCCACTGACGTAGGAAGGAGATCTGGAGAGGCCTCGAATTCCATTGCGCCCATTGGACCATTGGAATGGTGGAAGCTAGGGAGCCCAGGATACTGAGACAGGTCCTGGCCGGGAGCATTGTAGCGGAGATCGCCCTTTTCACCTTTTGGATTAGAGGAGGGATTTTTTCCCCCGGAAGTTCCACCGTATTCTCCCTTGTGTCCAGTTCGGCCCCCAGAAAGACCATTCTTTGTGTTGGATGGATGTTGCTCTTCCTCCAATTTATCAGCCACCCTAGGGACTGTAATGTGGAGACCAGGATTTCCCTGTGAAGGACAAGAGAGTCCTGGCTGTCTGAGAGAAGTAGGATGTCGTCCAGGTAATGGTGGACCCTCAGCCCGTTTTCTCTCAGGTGGGCTATTACAGGTAATAGGACTTTTGTAAACGTCCTGGGTGCGGTAGAGATCCCGAACGGAAGGCTTCGGAATTGGAAGTGCCGATGATTTAGGGTAAACCGGAGGAATTTTTGGAACTCGGAATGGATAGGGATATGCAAATACGCGTCCTGGAGGTCGATCGACAGCATCCAATCTCCCAAGTTTATTGCTTGGAGGATTGATTGAAGGCTTTCCATCTTGAATGTTTCCAACCGTATTGACCGGTTGAGGTTTTTTAGGTCCAAGACTGGACGAAGGTCCCCTGATTTCTTTTTTACTAAGAAAAGTGGGGAGTAGAAACCTTTGCCTCTTTGGGATGGTGGTACCTCCACTATTGCTTGTTTCTGGAGCAACTCTTGGATATACTGGACTAGGGATAGCCTTTTCTCTTGAGAGGGAGGAAGTCTGGTTGAGCAGAATTGGTCTCTTGGAGGACGACCTCTGAATGCCCACCTGTGTCCGAAATGAATGGTGGACACCGTCCATGGGTCCTTTATCATTCCCGCCCAGACCAACTTGAACTTTGTGAGTCTGGCCCCCACTACCGCTGGTTGGGCGGGCGAACCTTCAAAAGGACTTCTGGTCATTGGAGGCAGGGGTCTTGGGTTTCTGGAACTTAAGGAAGGACGTCTGGGGGTTCTTCCAGCTCCTTCTGTATTCCTTCCCGGGTCTATAGGATTTCGCATCCCTATATCTTTCCGGAAGGTTACGTTTAAAGGGAGGTGGCCTTTGTTGCTTCGGCCTTCTGTCCGATGGTATGAGACCCGACTTCCCGCCTGTTACTTTAGAGATTGCGGTATCCAGCTTTGCTCCAAAGAGGTTCACCCCATCATATGGAATCCTGCACCAGTTTGACTTTGAGGCGGGGTCAGCCGACCAAGGTTTCAGCCATAGCGCCCTTCTGGCCATTACAGAGGCTAACATGGACCTTGATGTGGATCTGATGGTATCTACGGAAGCCTCCGCCACGAAATCTCCCGCAAGGCTAAGTTCTTGTAAGGCCTTAGTGATCTGTTCCTGATCTGCGCCCTCAGTGACGAGCCTCGCTGTAGCTGAGGACCAGCTGGAGATAGCTTTCCCAACCGCCGCTAATGCCACCGCTGGCCTGCAGGCGCCTCCTGCGAACAGGTAAGCTCTCTTAAGGTCTGTATCCACCTTCCTGTCAAGCACGTCTCTGAACGTTACTGCATCTTCAATGGGGAGCGTCACATGCCTGGCTAGACGCATCAAAGATGCATCCACTACTGGAGGAGAAAGTAAAGGAGAAACTTTGGGTTCCTTGAGAGGGTACAGTTTGGTGAGTCTGTTGGACAGACTGAACTTTTTTTCCGGATTCTGCCACTCCTCCTTAATGAGCTCTTCTAACTCGTCGATGAATGGGAAGGCCTCCGGAACCTTCTTGAGGTTTGGGAAATATTTTCTCTGTTTAGGCTGTGTCTCCTCAAGCTCCTCCCAGTTAATCGCTTCCTTAACCGATCTGATGAACGGTTCTATGAGCGCGAAATCAAAGCCAGCTGAAGCTTCCGGCTCCTCATCATCCGACGGTAGGTCTTGCTCTCTTGAAGCACTGGGAATGGTGGGTGAGGTGCTATAGGTCGTAAACTCCACATCAGGAGTTGAGACCTGGGGAGTAGAGACTCCAGTGGGTTCTATGGCATCCGGCTCTTTCTGCCTGGTGGCTTCATCTATGCACTTGCGGCAGGCTAGTTTGTCTGGGAGGGCCGTGGCCCCACATACCCAGCAAGCGTTCCCGGCTGGACGGGAAGGGTGCGTAGAGGATTGGTGTCCTCGTGCAGGGGATCTTCTGCGGTGGGAACGGCTATGCCTTGAGTGGGATCGACTCCGTCTGCGACTCCCCTTGCGGCCTGAGCGGCTTCTTCCGCGTGAGCGGCTGCGTCTATGGCCGGAGCGGCTTCTCCTGTGCGAAGATTCTCTTCGTGATTTAGATGATCTTGCGGACCTGACAGGGCTGACCAATTAGGTAGCATTAGTACGGTCCTGCTCTCTTTTTCAATCTTCTCTACTTACCGCTGGAATCCCCCCCCCTTACCTATTAGGCTGGTGGTGATCTGCTGGGGCAGCGGCCTCCATAGGAGAAGAAGGTGAATACCTGAGAAAGGTATAGGAAGGTAAGAGCATGCAGCCAGGTCCCAAAAAACAGTGTATAAGTATTAGACACTTACCCAGAGGGAGAGGGTAGCTTAGGAATGCAGAAGTTCAAAACAGCAGCAGTCAAAAGTCTTCCAGGGAGCAAGGAGAGCTCAGAAATGACAAACAGGGCTTTTAAATCTGCCGCCATGGCCGCCGAGGTCACGACCCGCTCGCACATGCGCAGTTGCGGCGCGAAGCGCCCGGCGCCATCTTGGAAACTGGCAAAAACGAAAGTACGCCCTGACGGCGCGCACTGCGCATGCGCGGAAGTGCCGAGACGCTCGGGAAGCCTGTAGGGAGCACAGAGGGACCACAGAGCCCAGCATAGAGGGAAAAAGACCAAAAAAGTGAGGAAAGGAGGCATGGCGACCGCTGCACAACAACTAAGCCTATTTAAGGCTTATATCAGACCGCAACATACCCCCGAGATCACCAGAGCGGGGCTCCTTCCATCTAGCTCGTTTAGAGGCTGTACAGGTAAGGACTTCCACCCAGGAGAGGCTAGAACCTGGCTGGGGCGAATTCGGTAAGGGGGTGCTTCTGATATGTTCAGTCCTTCAGGTGAGGAAAAATAAGAGAATACTGGGCAGGGGCCATCTCTACAACTTATAGCTATGTAGTCCTATCAGGTTGTGAGGGCGGAGTCACAACCCAAAGTGTATGCTGCCATGATGCGACAGGAAAGCTCCAGAGTGGTGTCTGCATGTTTTTGGCTCCCCAACTCCAGACTCACAGATTTTCGGGAACATACAGGTCTAAATGGGGAGTCTTTTCGGCATGGAAACACAATTATATAAAACTATAAATCTATTGGACCAAAAACCATTGGGCACCAGGGCATATGTGGCATGTCACGTACAAACCAGGGTGACAGAAATGGAGGTATAACACAAAAATCTAACCTATATCTCATTATCAGCGCCACAGCACATGGGAAAACTCCAGTACTAACTTTACCTACAGTATGAGGGAGATTTACTAAAACTGGAGCACTCAGAATCTGATGCAGCCGTGCATGGTAACCAATTAAGCTTTGACAAGAAAAACTGGAAGCTGATTGATTTCTATGCAGGGCTGCACCAAATTTTGCACTCTCCAGTTTTAGTTCATTTCCCCCATTGTGTCTTTGGAGAAAAAGTAAGGGGATCTTGTCATAAAAAGTATGATGAGTCTGTGTATTGGTAAGCTATGCTATGATGAATCATTGCCGTTTTGCAATTTATTGTGGATGTTAAGCTGTTATTATGGTTAAAGAGCTAAATTTGGTGGTTGATGACTTGTAAGTATAGGACTGATTGTTTGCCAAACCACTCTTGTTTAGTCATTTCTATGTAGTTTTGCAATGTTTTAACAAGTTTTTAGTACCTTGCATCCAAAATGTGTTGTGATTTACACAATGCACATGTTTGCTGAAATGCTTAATTATCGTTTAACGTAGCACTTGCACTTCTACATAATTAAAACCCTTTAATTTCTTTCCTCCGCTTGGAAAACAAAGTATTGTCTGTGGAAAAATGTTGCTTCTCATAGAGGGTTATTTATGAAAGGCAAATCCACTTTGCACTACAAGTGCAAACTACAAGTGCAAAGTGCACTTGAAATTGCACTACAAGTGCACTTGGAAGTGCAGTCGCTGTAAATCTGAGGGGTAGATCTGAAATGAGGGGAAGCTCTGCTGATTTTATCATCCAATCATGTGCAAGCTAAAATTATGTTTTTTAATTTTCCTTGCATGTCCCCTTCAGATCTACAGCAACTGCAATTCCAAGTGCACTTTCAGTGCAATTTCAAATGCACTTTGCACTTATAGAGTGGATTTGCCTTTCGTAAATAACCCCCATAGGGTCTCAGAGTTTTTGTCATTGTACAAATGGCCATATTGGGAGGAGTGCAGTGTCCTTCTGTTAAAAAGAAACTATAGTAGGATTGGGCACTATTTTTTTTTTCAAGTTTATATATTTGAAAACTTATGTTTGATCTCCTCCTTTTCATTTTAATATATGTATTGAGTTTTCAAAATGAAGCGACAAGAGATCGAACGGCATATGTCAGTACATAAGACATGAGTTCAATAAGAATTACAATAACTACAGCAAAGAATGTGATGTCATTATTCAAGTGCATGAACTTAATCATAAAGGCAGGAAGAGTTAACTACCTTGTGCTTAACATGAGGGCCATTTGAAAAAAAAAGTTAAGGCACATATGCGGCCAAATGGCACCAATGATTTAAAGGATGTGCAGAGAAGTAGAATAGATAGAGGGGAGAAAGGAAGACAAAAAAAACCTCGCTGTCAGCATTCAGTGCGGTGGAGGGCCAGATTAAGCGATAATATTTGGGTGATGATATGCCAGGGGTCCCAAATTTTGCAAAACTTAGTATGGTTGTTAGTGAGAACACTAGATAGCTGTTCGTTTAAGCCATTCATTCAGGATTCGACCTCAGAGAAGTGGGCTAATTGTTTTTTTCCACGCCATGGCTTTAGTTAATTTGGAAGCTAGGAGGATGGAATGGATAAATGTAAACTATTTCTTAGTAACACCTGGAGGTTTGAAGTGTAGAAGCGCTAGCCAGGGGTCCCTAGAAAGGCAGATGCCGAATAGCTCATGCAGGAGGGATAAAACTATACACCTAAAGTGACCAAGCATCGTACAAGCCCACCAAATGTGGAGAATGTAGCATCCTCAGAAATGTCCAGGGAATATACAGTATGAGCCAATTTAGACGGCACCGTGTACCACTTGCTGAGTGAATATAGTATTGTGTGTTGGTGTCCAAAATATTATATGTGAATCACCAATGAAAAATATAAACTGTGTTCATCCATTAACCATTCGAGATAAAATTCATCCAATGACCTTTCAAAATAAAGTTCATATGTGATAATAAGACAGTTCATCAATCTTCATAAAAAATGCGCATCGTGGCTGCTGACCGGAAGGGGAAGTGTGGCCTGAGCATGACGGAGTGAGGGGTGGTGTAATACAGTAGCGCGCTCTAGCAGGAGAACGTGAGCGTGTAGACCGAGAGACGCTGGGAGCTCATGCCGGGACGAGGACGAGGGAAAGGCACTGGAGTGACCTTTACACCTAGTCACTCGCTTATTACAAGATACCTCACAGCGAAGAAAGAGACTGTTATGTCAGTGGAGGCCAGCGCTGTTTCTCAGCGAGCGGCACGGGCCGCCCAGAGGCAGCTAGCAGCTATGGAGGAACCAGCCACTACAAGCAGATCCGTGGGTAACATCCGAACCGAACTTACAGAATCTGTGGAAGTAAGTTCCCCGATCTTACCGCTGACCGGGGTCGCCACAGAGGCTCAGGTATGTTCATTGAGTATAAGGGTGATGACTACGCAAGATGGTGGTAGTGAGCCGGACATCAGACAGCTTATATGGGCTCTCCCGACTAAAGAGGACATACAAGCCCTGATGAAGCGATTTGAAAGCGACTGTGAGGGAGGAAATGAGTGAAGTATGTGCTAAGGTAGAAATAATGGACAAGAGATTGTTCAGCTGTGAGTCACTGCAGTCCACGGCAGATACACGTATTGACTTGCTGGAGAGAAAGTTAAAAACGCAACACCAAAAATTGTTAGCATTACAACTGCAGGCTGAAGATTCTGAGAACAGAAGTAGAAGAAACAATGTGTGTATTAAAGGGATCTTAGAAGCCATAAAGACACCTGATTTAAGAAAGACAGCAATTGCTATTTTTAATAAATATTTGGAAAACCCCCCAGATGCCTACATTGAGTTGGATCGTGTGCATAGGAGCCCGGCAGGGTTAATTCCAGAACAGGGGGCACCTAGGGACGTGTTATGCCGAGTGCACTTTTTCAAAATAAAAGAGGACATAATGAGAGCAGTCTGGCAGAAAGGGGTAATGGAATATGCGGATAAGGAGGTACAGGTGTTCCCAGACCTTTGTTGGCAGACGAAGGCTAGGCGACGGCTACTGAGGCCGCTACTGGAACAAATACGAGCAAAGGGGGCAACATATAGATGGGGCTACCCGCTATCCCTAGTTATAAAAAAAGAAGAACGCGTCTTCAACCTGTTTGACCCAGAGCAACTGCCAGATGTATTTACGTTCCTGGGCTCAGAAGTAGTTGAGGTTCCTGACTGGGTTGATATTTAAATCGAGACTATGGGGGGATATAAGCAACAGAAGAAGCGGCAGAGAAGAAGGAACTGGGAGAAAAACACAGAATAACTGTGTTTTAGGCTCTACTATTTTTTTCTTTCTTTCTTCTTTTTTTTTTTTTTCTCTTTTTTTTTTTATATATGCGGGACTGCTGAGAAGCTATCCATGGTCCGGATTATACGCTGTGTTTTTCGTTTTTTTTTTTTTCTTCCCCCCATATTTCGCCCTCCCCCCCCCCCCCCCCCCTTGAGCTCCCTCTGCTCTTGTTTTTTTTTTGTCAGCTCACTCTCTATCTCTTTTTTGTGGGTTGAAAGGTTTTTTTGGGGGGGGGGGGGGTGGGGGGGGCGAATCAAGTGTGTTATTTTTATGCTTACATAATGTTTTTTTCTTTTTTTTTTTCTCTTTCTTTTTTTAAAGGTTTAGTGCGCATTTTGGGTGTGTATTATGATGCATATAGGCTACACATGAGGGGTGGGTTGGGTCGGGCGAACTGTGGATGGGGGGGAGGGGAGAGAGCAGAGGGGAGGGGGAGGATGAGATGTGGGAAACTTACTTTTTCTTTTTAGCACTAAGGTGGAGTGCTAGGGGAGGGGGGTTTTGCCCTTTTTTTTTTTTTTAGGGTGTAGGGGTAGGGGACAATAAAATAAATACATCTATTTTTTTTGTTTTTTCCTTCGCAACACAGCAAAGGTATTAAATGTATTAAATGTATCAAACATACTTATTGTATAGCACGGTGAAAACTACATATATCTACATATAAATTTTCTTTTCTTTTTTTTTTTTTTTAGATTGAATAAGGAGTGCGTGAGAGATAAGGGTTCTGGGGATGCCTATTGAACAGGGTTAATAAAGGGAACGACACTATTTTTATTGAATATAGATCTATTTTTTTTCTCTCTTTTTCTTCCTTTCCTCTCCTCCTTTTTCTCATCTCTTTCTCTTCCCCTCTCTCTTTTTTTATATTCGTTCCTTCCTTTTGGATAAGAGAATTTTTTGGTGATTTGGAAAGGTGTGATGTTAGGGATAGGGAGGGTCACGGGATGAGGTGAGGGGGGGATCACTAGAAGATTACTATAGGTGGGGGGTACTTAGGGAGGGGGGGTTTAGGGAAGCTAAGCTAAATGGGGTACACATAGGAGGGGGGTGGGGGGGTATGAGAAGGGAGAGTGAGAAGCATGGAATAATCTATAAAGGGTAGAGGGAAGAAAGGAGTTGGATCAGACTTGGAGGGTAAGGACGGTTTGGGGGGGCTGGAGGGGGGAGGGATGGGGATTGAGTTATGTTGTTGTAATTGCTAAATGTAAATGAAAATGTAAATACAAATGCAAAAGGTTGGTTTTGCCAATGTGGAGGGATATATGGTGTTGCTTAAGGATATAGGATATACTTTTGATTTTTAATGGAAAATACAGTGATATCTCTCTTTATTTGTTTTTATTCTTGGGGGCGCTGCTGCTGACATGCTTGCGCTCAACTCCTTGTGCTCGGGGACATCCCCCCATAATAAACGTCTCTCCTCCGGGTGGAGGGAAAGTCGGAGGCGTTTTCCTTTTTTTTTTTTCTCCCTGAAAGGGTTAGTTAACGGCATCAAGGAGTCGCGCCGGTTGGATTATCCTTTTGAGTAGAATAAGGGATTTGGGGTTTCTTTTTTTTTTTGGGTTCCCTCTCCCGTAGCTCCCAGACGATCGGAAGATATGACCAGAATAAAGTTTACCTCATATAATGTCAAGGGACTGAACATCCCGGAGAAACGGATAAGGTTGCTTGCTGAACTGAGAAGGTTAAAGACGCAGATTGCTTTTCTGCAGGAGACACACTTTAGAAGGGACAGAATACCAAGACTGGTAAACCATAAATTCTCTGTGGTATATCATAGTGCAACCCCAGACCTCTAAATCAAATGGGGTATCTATTATCGTGTCAAAACAGACTCCATGGAAGGAGACTAAAGTAATTACAGATGAGGAGGGCTGTCTCTTAATTGTAAAGGGATTACTAGGATTGCAAAAGGTTACAGTAGTGAACCTGTATCTCCCGAATGAAGACCAGGTTGGTTGCTTAGAGACCTGTCTTCAAATGATACATCAGCACAAGGAGGGTATTTTGGTGATAGGGGGAGATTTAAATCTGGCCCTGGACCCTCTTATAGATGCGTCCAGGGGAGCCTCCCACCTGTCATTTATAAAATTACGAAGAGTAAAAAAATTACTAAGTGAGCTGCAGGTGGTGGACACATGGAGGACACTTCATGTACAAGACAGAGATTACACATTCTTCTCGGCAAAACATAAGCCATACACTCGGATCGATTACTGTATAGCTTGGTCTCACAGACAGGAATAACATCGATGGTGAGTGCTGAAATAGGCTCATTCACCCTGTCGGACCACGCCCCGACAAACTGTGTGTTGGATCTAGGGGAGGTAGATCGCCGTGAGTGGCAATGGAAGATTAACGAGACATTGTTAAAGGATAAGGAGTACGAACAAAAATTAAATCAGGAACTGGACTCCTTTTTTCTAACAAATGATACGGAGGAAGTCACCCCATTTTGTTTATGGGAAACACATAAATGCGTGATGAGAGGGGTTTTTATATCCTTAGAGGTGCATAGGAAAAAGAAGCTTAATGAACAGATTGATGTACTACTTAAAAAAATTCGGGAAGTGGAACTAATACATAAAAAATCTCAGACACAATGATTAGAGGAGAAATTAAGTGGTTTACGGGAGGATTTAAACTCATTGCTCATTGAACAGGCTAAAGCTAAGTTGAAACAGGGAAGACGGACACTCTATGAATTTGGGAACAAGCTGAGCAGGATGTTGGCAAAGGCCCTTAAGGATGCTACCACACAGAAGTGCATGCCAGGTATCAAGACACAGAGGGATGAGGTGGTTAGTTCCTCACAGGAAATGGCACAGATTTTTAAGGAGTACTACAAGGGTCTTTACCATTGGATTGGATTTTCCTTAGGGCTACTCTGCAACATATTGGCTTGGGGGATGGAATGTTGAGATGGTTTCTAAATCTATATTCAGTCCCGAGTGCGAGGGTTAAGGTAAACGATAGACTCTCTGACCCACTCAAAACGGAATGCGCCAGGGATGCCCATTGTCGCCCATTATTTTTATTCTTACATTGGAGCCCTTTTTAAGGAAGATACGTGCCAACCCCAACATTAGAGGTATTAAGACAGAAAGAGAGGTTAGCAGCTTATGCTGAGGATTTGATTTTTTTCATAACTTCCCCAATTATATCCCTCCCATCTCTTCTAATGGAGATACGTCAATATGGGGGGATAGCAATTTATAAGGTGAACTATACTAAATCAGGGGCTATGGGGATGGAAATTAAGGCACCTGTAATGCAACAGATAAAGACGCAATTCAACTTTAGATGGACAGAATCCCATATAAGTTACTTGGGGACCAAAATACCGAAGAAGCTTAGTAGGATATTTGAATTAAATTATGCTCCGATGTTAAGACAAATTAAACTAGACTTAAAGAGATGGGATAGGGAGATCTTTACATGGTTTGGCAGAACAAATATCATAAAGATGAACGTGATGCCTAGGCTTCTTTACTCATTGCAAACCTTTCCAATAAAGATCCCCCCAAGTTTCCTGAAAGACTTCAGATCAAGGTTTTTGAGGTTTATCTGGGCTGGGAAGCCAGCAAGAGTACGGAGAACCATCTTAGTGCTCCCTCCTCCTGTGATCGGAGGAGGACGTTTCACTGATGCTGTGTCCCTGGGCTGACTAAGAAGGTCTTTTTTACTACCTGTAGCTGTATGGTGGCAAGCCCGGACTCTCAGCCTCTCCCCTACATGACAAACTGTAGGTCTCACCTCTGTATCCAGTTCACAGGTCCTGAGATGTTTGGACCCCAGCCTGCGCACAAACGTTGCGCCAAACCCTCAGGCGCGGCGTTCTTTAGCACAAATTGGGATTTTCTCTGTTACATCAGTCTTCTACAATACCATCCTGTATGGCCAGCCATTAGGCTACCTTTACATGCACACGGCCTGGGAGACCTTTGTGAAGTTGATTTTATGCCTTGGATACTCTTATAGCATTTGTATTTTGGAAATGGTAACTCTCACTTGGTGAACCCTGATGAAGGATTCTCTGAAACGCGTCGGTTCAGTGAGACTTATTATATTCCGACCTTTGGTCTTTTCTCGATTGTTATGCTATTTGTATTCTTAACGATATGTACTCTGCTTTTGAAGTATCCCATTTCTGTGTTTGATTTGTATATTTTGTTAAATTATCTACTTTGTTCGATTTTTGTAATAAAAACTATTTTTGTACCTATACTGTATTATTTATGGTAGTGCCTGGAAAATTCCACCATAGGGGAATTTTTTGGTCTTTTTCTGTCTTGTTTTTAAATGTAAGTGTATGCTGTTCAATAAATGTTATGCGTCTCAAATACTACACAATGGAAGTATGTTCATTTTAGTCGAGGGACGGTGGAGGAGAGAAGAGATTTTTGACTATACAATCTACTAAACACCTATAGTTAAATCCGAAGAGGGTAGAGGAGGAGAGGAGAAGAGGATACCGATCAGCTGTTTAAAAACCTGGAGTACACCCCAGCAGAGTAAGACGTTGTTAGACCTATCATATGTCTTTAATTGAGGGGAGTGCAGTGGTAAACCAATGGTGGCGATCACTATACATGCATGCATTTATTGACATACACAGGGTGAAACTTTGAAGAAGATTCACAGTTCAAGGAGCATTCTTTATGAAGATTGATGAACTGTCGTATTATCCCATATGAACTTTATTTTGAAAGGTCATTGGATGAATTTTATTTTGAATGGTTAATGGATGAACACAGTTTATAATTTTCTTTGATGATTCACATATAATATTTTGAACAGGCGCAACCAACACACAATATTATATTCAGATGTTTTGTGTTGTGGGAACACAAGTATTTGGTCACGCAGCTGTCACACAGTTGGAGTTTCAGCATTCATTTTTTTTTGAGGTGATAGATTACACGCTGATTAACTTTTATTTACCACTTGCTGAATACCTTTATAAGAATGGGTACAAAAAGTGTAGCGCTTAAATGTGAAGCAAAATACAACAATAAAATATGGAACAAATGGGAAATAAACCCCAATAATCACTGATGAGGAAACAAAAGTAAAAATGCAAATGCAAATAAACCCAGTGACTGGTGATAAGTGTCCGAAAAGAAGTCCAAGTGAACAAAGTATGAAAAAATTAATTAATGAAAAATAAAACAGTATTTTTTGGGAAAAATATAATTCTAAATCCCATATAAATTAATCCAAAAACTTCATGTGGAAATCATAACAGTGAACACGATGTGAACTTGAAGTAGAAAGTGCCACCACCAAACTAATGCCCTGTACACACGGTCGGACTTTGTTCGGACATTCCGACAACAAAATCCATGGATTTTTTCCGATGGATGTTGGCTCAAACTTGTCTTGCATACACACGGTCACACAAAGTTGTCGGAAAATCCGATCGTTTTAAACGCGGTGACGTAAAACATGTACATCGGGACTATAAATGGGGCAGTAGCCAATAGCTTTCATCTCTTTATTTATTCTGAGCATGCGTGGCACTTTGTCCGTCGGATTTGTGTACACATGATCGGAATTTCCAACAATGGATTTTGTTGTCGGAAAATTTTATCTCCTGCTCTCCAACTTTGTGTGTCAGAAAATCCGATGGAAAATGTCCGATGGAGCCCACACACGGTCGGAATATCCGACAACACGCTCCGATCGGACATTTACCATCGGAAAATCCGACCGTTACGGGGCATTAGAGAGGCTTACCAATGGAACTGGACACTGGGATCCTCAAAAGGCTCCAACAGGAACTCACATCCGTCCTCAAGATAGGTGGTAGTGATGATGTTTCTCATAGGGTTGGTAACCAGGTGATCATGGATATGGCAGATGAATTCAATGTGGGGAGAACAAAACAGGCCACATATCGTAATTCCGTAAAATAGAACAATAAATTTCATTAAGTTGGAAAACTTACATTAGGCAGATAAAAACAGTGCTTTTCATAAAACAAATGGCGGCAGTGGAGTCCTTCCCTATCTACCACTTGCTGAATACCTTCATAAGCTGAGTCTAGATGGTAACATTAATAGAGCAGGTTGTGATAGTGAACCACGTTTCTTGTCAGTATTTTTCTGACTTTTGGACCCCTGGATTCTCTTCCCATCTAGTTACATACATATGTGAGGACAGGGAGGGTAGTCTGTTGAGCTGGGAGTATGATCTTCTCCTTTTCAAGGGTGCATAGCAGCTGATTTTTCCATGCTGCTAATGCACACGTTTCCTCCTTCTCCTCTCTGGTGCATCTTAATGCCAGCTTTGTCAAACACCCCTGTACATGGATTTGTGGCCTATGCTACAACACAGTGTTAGGTACCCAGAAAGCTATATGCTAGCCTCAGTTGTTTTGCACAGAAGGTCCTGGTCAACCCTGCCCTCCATAAGCATTCAGAATGCTGTGACGCAGAAGAGGGTAAAGGAGAAATATGAGGAGGAGGGTTGGGGTGCTGGAGGTGAGGAGGAAGGTTGGGATGCTGGTTGTGAGGAGGAGTGCTGGAGTTCTGGCCATGGGGAGGAGGAAATTAGGGAGCAACTTTAAAGGAGAGGTTTCACCCCTCCCTGATTGAAGTGGAAAATGAACTACTGCCACCTTCCCAGAAGGATCCTAAAGCGCAGCAAATAGAGGATGTGCCACATTTCCTGATGGTGCAGGATCCATTTGATGAACAATGTGCCTCCTATCCTGTGATCCACTTCAGGCAAAACTTACAGGTAGCATCTGGTTGCTGACTACATAATATAAGGGGGAGTTTGTGTGCTGGGGTGCTGGTGGTGAGAAAAAGGAAATTAGTGGAATCTATGGCCACCATCCCAGGGAGAACTCAAAATACCCAACTTAAAAGTGGTGGTAAAAACAAGCTCCGTGCCACATTTCATGATGGCAGTAAGATCCCCTAAACTAGAGGCATAGCTGCAGGGGGAAATCTTTTGTCATAAGCTACCCACCCTTTCAAAATGCAGGGGGAAGGCAAGTTGCAGCAGCAAATATAGGTGGAAAATCCTATCCAAAATATACACCCTTACAGCCATTGGCTGGTTGCCCTTTTCCAAATCGGGTTTCTGTTTTCTTGTGGAGGTATGTTTTATTTTCCTAGGGCCTTTTTTTGGGCCCTAGGCAATGTACACTTGTTTCTGACACAAACAAAGCTTCCCTTTGTTTGCAGCATGCCACTGGATACTTGTATGGTAAAGTTTTATGCACCAAAGCACCACATATTTATACCCCCATTGCCATATCTGTCATTAAAAAAAAAAGGGTCAGGGAACCCTAAAGTAAGAGACAGAGGTTCCCCATGTAGAGGAATTAAGTTTTTGTTTTTTAGAGATTAAAATTATTATCTTTAATTATCAATTTTTTCTCCCTCTCCTGGTGAAGTAAACACAGGAGGAGACAGCAATGCAAACTAGGTACAAACTTGTAAAAAAGGAAGCACTAGCCTAAACACCAGCTCACCAGGCTGCAAAAAAAAAACAAAATTAGATTATTTTAAAGGGGGTGATTTATTTCTATACCCTCTATTTATAGGCAGGTGAAAAGGCAGGCAGCAACCAAAAAAGTAGCCTGGAATCCTACTGCCATAGGATGCCTTTCTCAAATCTTCCTTTGGTGGCGAAACAAATCAGAGGGGCAGTCTGGAGGAGGACATCGACTGTCATAGACTGGAGGCTGAGTGTTATGTTTGTGGCGGGTAATACAATATATACACAATAACAAATATGTTATACTTACTTGCTCTGTACAAAGGTTTTGCACAGACCAGTCCCAATCCTCAACTTCTGGGGTCTCCTTTTGGTGTTCCTGACTCCTCCCTACTGCTGAGTACTACCCCTAGTAAACTACTTGCTAAGTGGAGTACTCGTGCACACTCACTCCTGAGCCCCTCTGCCTGCATCCATAGACACAGACAGCGGGGCTTTGCCCCACCTCCTGCCCACTCATCATAGAATTTGATTGACAGCAGCAGGAGTCAATGGCTCCCGCTGCTATCAATCTGCCCTGTGAGGAGGGAAAGAGAGTGAATAGAGACACTGCTCTCGTGCACAGAGCTGGATTGAGATCGGCCTCAAGTAATTTATAATGAGGGGTTGGGGGGATCCTGGACACAGAAGTTTTTTTTACCTTAAAGTGATTGTAAATAATCACCTTGTAAAGCAACTCATTCAGTTTAAAATAGTAATGAAAGGCAAAATATTTGTGTATAGATATAACAATACATCATAAATACTTTTTTTTTTTTTTTTTTTTTAGGTGATCACATTCCCTCTGTTCTCAGCTGCATAAGAGCTAGGGTAGGAGAAGCAGCAGCACACTGAGCTTTCCAGGGAATGGATGTGCAGTGGGGGCATGTCAGGACAAATCTGATTATTGGAGGAGAACAGGCTGAGTTCCCAGCATAGCTAGAGAACTGACCACAGTGTGTTTTCCTGCTTAGTGTGGTCAGTTTTTTTATAACTGACATTTTTATTATTTTTCCACAGAAAAACAAATACAGCATTTCAGCATTGGGTACATAACGAGAAAGAGATCATAATATCACAGTTCAATTTGGCACGTTATCACTCACATGGACGGCAAATCTTTACTGTATTGACAGTTAGTGATAAAGAGAAGTAGATTCACTGGATAATGATACATCTCAAACAGTGTATACACTAGTACCATATGCTTAAACATCTACATTCTCAGATATAGAGAAGAAGGAAGAAAGAAGAGAGAGACAAAAAAAGGAAGGGGGGGAGAGGGGGGGGCCACTCGCCTCCAGGGTCCGGCCCAGGCCGGCGGAGAGCAGTTCATTAATACATAAACAGCATATACCTTCGGGTCACAGGGGTCTCCAACAAAACCCAGGGTTCCCAGATACGATTATGCTTGTCAAGTGTGTCATTTAATGAGGCCGTGAGATATTCCATTCTCTTGACATCTCTGATCCTGGAATGCAGCTCAGTTAGCGAGGGGGGCTCTCTTTTTTTCCACTTAGGGGCCACCAGGCAGCGTGCTGCAGTAAGCACATGGGCTAAGAGTTTTTTGGACACTTTAGAGAAGGTGGCAGGTGGAAGGCCCAAAAGAAAGGTCCTCGGGTCGAGAAGCATTTCAACATCAAAGATGGACTGGAGCAGGGAATGAACCATATTCCAGTAGGGAATGATTAGAGGGCAGGTCCAGTAGACATGAAATAGTATTCCCCTATCTTTATAACATCGCCAGCAACGGGAGTCGGCCGTAGGGTATATGGAGTGGAGCAGGTCAGGGGTCTGATACCAGTGATATATAATCTTAAATTGATTCTCTTTATAAAGCGTGCATATGGAGCTTTTGGTGGCCTGGGACCATATGGATTGCCAGGTCTTTAAGGTTATCTCTGTGCCCAGCGCCTGGTCCCACTTAGCCATATATGAATGTCGCGGCCCGTCTGGTGAGAAATCTGTAATCAGTATCTGATAGGTGCGGGAGATCATGCCTTTAGGGGATGAACCCTCCAAACAAAGCTTTTCAAAGTCTGTGAGAGGGGAGAATCTCAAATTCGAGCCCAGTGATTGTGCATAATGGCGTAGTTGTAGGTAACCGAAAAAGGCTTGCTTGGGGATATCAAAAGACTTTTGCAGGTCTAAGAAGGGTCGCAACATTCTGGTTTTAGGAACAAGTAGTTGTCCATAACGGAATATGGCCTTATCCATCCAAAAGTGGGACATCTGTGAAGTTAAGCTGTCAGGAATATTGGGCGTGAAAAGGAATGAAGTGACTGGGGAGGATGTGGTAGTGAGTGGATATTTCAATTTAGCCCGTCGCCATAAGGTACGTAGTAGAGCCATCGGTCCTAACAGTTGTATGCTGCTGGGGGGTATATCGGAGCTCCAAAGCATGGAATTTGGGTGTATGGGGGCTAGCCACAGCTTTTCTATCTGTGTCCACCTATTGTAGGCATGTAGGGAGCACCAGGAGGCTATAGGTCTTAGTTGAGCTGCTAGATAGTACTTAGCTATGTTGGGAAACGCCAATCCACCCTGGTTACGTGGAGCATATAAAACAGATCTAGCAACTCGGTGTCTTTTATAGTTCCAGAAAAAGTTTATCAGGTCGGCTTGAAGTTTTTTTAGGTGGGAACACGGAATGGGGATGGGGAGTGTCTCAAAAAGATATAGAAGTCTGGGTAGTATCGTCATCTTCAAGGTTGCAAGTCTACCAAAAAGGGACAGTTTCAGAGATTTCCATTTGGTTAGGGAAGCTCTGATAGAGGTGAACATTTGGGGGAAGTTGGCTTTATATAGTGTATCGTATGTGGATGTTATATGTATCCCCAGGTATTTTAGGGAGGAGGACCGCCAAGAGTATGGAAATGCTTGCGAGAGTGTGGATAATGTTTGGGGGGATAAATTAAGAGGGAGAGCCTCCGTCTTGGAGCCATTAATTTTATAGCCCGAAAGGACGCTATACCTTTCCAGCTCTACTTGTAAATTTGGGAGGGATATGCGAGGTTGGGCAAGAGTGAGAAGAACATCATCCGCAAATAAGGAGATCTTGAATTCTCTAGTACGGACTGGAATACCATGAATACTTGGATTGTTTCTGATATGGGCTGCTAACGGTTCAATGCATAGGGCATACAACAGAGGGGAGAGTGGGCAGCCTTGTCGGGTCCCATTAGAGATCAGAAAGGTAGGGGAGGTGGCAAAGTTAGTGCGAACCTGGGCTGTTGGGGTCGAGTATAGGTGGGTAATAGCTCGGAGAAATGGGCCCTCAATACCGGCCCGATTGAGAGTCGCGAACAGGAAAGGCCAGCCCAGCCTGTCAAAGGCTTTTTCGGCATCCAGGCTGAGCAGTATTGCCTCTATTGAGTTTCTGTTCGCAACCTCCACTAGGTCAATAACCCTCCGGGTGTTATCCCCCGCCTGTCGGCAAGGGATAAAACCCACCTGGTCCCTATGGACCAGGGATGGCATAAAATTGTTTAGTCTGTTTGCCAGCAGTTTCGTAAAGATTTTTAAGTCTGTGTTGAGGAGTGCTATTGGTCTGTAATTGGCTGGAAGAGTATGGTCTTGGATTTGGGATTAATGTCAGGTAAGAATTTTGCATATCTCTGGGAATGGGTGTGTCAGAAAGAAAAGAGTTAAAAAGGTTTGTCATATGGGGGAGTAAATGTGGTAGGAACGTCTTGTAATAAAGGTATGGTAGTCCATCAGGCCCGGGGGCCTTATTGTTAGGTAGCAGTTTGATTGTTTCTGTCACCTCCTCCTCCGTCACGGAGGCATTAAGAGTCTCCAGAGCAGAGGAGGTAAGCCTAGGAGTATCCGTTTCCGCTAGATAAGTATGGATGGCATGGGATAGGTCAGGAGGGGGTGGGTTGTGCGGAACACTCGGGTCGTTATACAGTGCAGAATAAAAGTCATGAAAAAGTTGTGTTATTTTATTAGGGTGGGACTGAAGGACCCCATTTGCCTCTCTAAGTTGTGTAGTTGTAGTAGTTGCTGCTTTGTCGCGAAGCTGTTTCGCCAGAAGCGTATGTGATTTGTTGGCTTTGTCGTAATACGTCTGTCTAAGCCTAATTAACGCTTTTTCTATTTTACCCATCTCGATATCTTTCAGTCCAGCCCGAACACTAGTGAGTTCTCTAAGGGTTGCTAAGGACGGAGATGCGAGCAAACGCGCTTCCAGATGTTTAAGTCTGTCTAAAAGGGCGCTGCGTGTTGTATTAGCGTTTCTTTTTAGGGAAGTGGAGAGTGAAATACATTGGCCTCGAAAGACCACCTTATGGGCCTCCCACAGAGTTGAGGTGGAGATCTCAGAGGTGGCATTTTCCGCAAAGTAGAGTTTCAAAGTTTGCTCTAATTCCATTCTAGATGGGTCATGTTTAAGTAGAAAATCGTTTAGACGCCAATGGCATTTACGAAAGGAGCTTGGGGAGAGTGTCAGGGAGAGTGTAATCGGGGCATGGTCCGACCAAGAAATGGCCTGAATGTCTGGGTTCATGCATGTTCGCAGAGTCGGGGCGTTGACAAAAAAATAGTCCAATCGTGAGTGGGACATATGGGGATGGGAATAGAAAGTAAATTGTTTAGCAGATGGATAGGTAGTGCGCCATGTATCAAACAGGGCATATTTCCTAGTTAGTTGGCGAAACTGGGCGGCCATTTTATTGGTTGTTACTTGGGTTTTCCTCTGACCCACTGAGTGTTTATCAAGACCCGGAGAATGAACAAGGTTAAAATCTCCTCCAATCACCAGGTATTGATGGGAGGCCTCAAACAGGCGATCGAAGACCTTAGACAGAAAGGGTATTTGATTCGTGTTTGGAGCATAGATGTTGCAAAGAGTGATATTCGCTCCTCCCCAAAGGCCTCGGAGCATGAGGTAGTGTCCCAGTGGGTCAGAGTATAGGGATTGCAACTGGAAGGGGGAGCCTTGTCTAAAAAGGATTGCCACCCCTGCCCGTTTATGTGGGCCAGAGGCCTGGTATGTGTGAGGGTATTGTTTCGCCGTGCAAAGGTCATAGTGCCCGTTTTATCAAGGTGGGTCTCCTGGATAAAAATAATGTCAGCTTTGGACCGTTTGAACTCTCGTAGCGCTAGGCTTCTCTTAGCATTTGAGTTAAGGCCCTTTACGTTCAGTGAAAATATGTCAATCATGGTGGGTGTGTTGCGGGAGGAGACGGTTGCTTACCTAGTGGGCGTAGTAGAGTCTTGGGGTATAGGATGTCCCTATACGGGGTTTCCTTGTTGATTACGGTTTGGGGGTCTGGGACCCCCCGTACCTGAACCAGGTCCCGGAGGCGAGCGGCACCCAGGAAATTGAGAAAGAGGAGAGGAACGGGAATAGCAGTAGAGGGAGAGTAGAAAAAGAAGAGTGAAAAACAGAGAAAAAACACAAAAATTAGAACAAAATCAAGTTTAGTTAACCATTCACAATATAACCCACCTACATAGAGTGATGGGGTGGGAGTCTCCGAAGGGCCCCCTCTGACATCGGAGAGTGTGGTCAGTTTTTAATAGGAAAGCAGAGAGACTGGCAGAAACACCAGGGATTTTACACAAAGGAAGCAATACAAAGAGAACAGGATTTTCTCATACAAGTACATGATACAGCAGCCACATATCAGGAATATGAAATGTTGGGGTAACAAACGTTTTAATGCAAAGAATACATTAAGATAAAAAATGTTTAGACTTTAAGAAAATGTACCCCATTACCACAATTTAAAGAACTCAAGCCTAGCATTGTTTGGTTATGGGGTGACAATGTTCTGCCCCTGTCTTCCACAGTCTGCTGCCTGTAATTGCATTGTCAAGTGCAGTCAAAAAGGAGCAAAGTATGCTTCTGCGCTGCTGCACATTTCCATTTGCAAAGAAAAGTCCTATAATTTGGTAATATGCCCTGTGAAAAAACACATGAAGCCAGTTATGACTGTAGTACATGTGAAGAGGCTATAAAGAAGATGTAGGACACACATTAGCAGCACTAAAGTGTTTGTAACCCTTCTAAAAACTCACTGTCAGCCCCTCTTTTATGCAGCCATAACACACTGTGTAAATATTTGTGGAAAACGAAGCCTCTAAATATAGTTTTTTAGCGATCTTCAGGCTGGTCACATGATTCCCGGCTGCTCTCCTACTCCAATGTACGTGCAACAGCAGGAGGGGCCGAGCTCTCCCTCTGACATCAGCCAGGGATGTCACGTGACCACTGTGCTGGCCGCTCAGCCCCTCCTGCTGTAGCCCCTAGGTGGGGGAGGAGGTACGGCCAGGAGTCACGTGATTGGCCTGAAGATCGCTGATAAACAGTACTTAGAGGCTTTGTTTTCCACAAATATTTACACAGTGTGTTATGGCTACATAAAAGAGGGGACTGGCAATGACATTTTTTAAGATTTATTTTATTACTAATATTGGCAGGAGGAGGACGGAGTTGGCTCACAGACACAGGAGCTAACATGCAGGGAGGGGTGAGGGGGGGAGAGAGCAGAGCTGCGGATGACGGAGGCACATAAACTAACCATGCTGTCAGTTTACAGGGGGAGGGTAAAACCAGGCAGGATCAGCCAGGTATTTCAGGTGATACAGGGGGCCAAATTACACAGCACAAGCACTGTGTAGTATTACATGCTTTAAAGGAACAGGATCCATTTTTTTTAGGGTTACAAACAATTTAAGTTGTAAAAATCCTTCCCTGTTTCCACCCTAAATTTCCAATATACACAGTATTTTACTACCTAAACCAGGGGTAGGCAACCCCCGGCACTGGTGCCGCCAGCGGCACTCGAAGCCTCTTTTGCCGGCACTCCCTCCCCATCAGCAGAGCAGCACAGGGAAGTGTCAGTGAGACACTAATGCATTCCAATTTCAGAATTCCCCACACCGCACCTGCACTGAGGGGGAGGCACTGTGCCCCCACACATTGTAAAAGATGGGAAACGTTTGGTTCTCTAACTTTGCTGTAACTGCGATCATCAGCTTTTGTGATGGGGAAGAGATTGGGTGCAGTTCTGCTGGGGGGGCGGTCCCTATTTCCAGGAGGAGGAGGACTGTCATTGGCCACTGTTAAAGCCAATCACAGTCCTGCTAGCCCTGTCCATCATCTGGAGGAAGATGACTCGCTTGGCTGCCACTACCAATCTCAGAAAGAAGGGATTTCACTGTGACTGAGAAAACCCAAATCAGGTGACAGTTTGTGGAATTACTGTTGAGCTTCTGGGAACTTCGTTGAAATTATTCCTGAACCTTTGCATCACTTACTACTGAACCTCTCTGCACTCTGTGTCCCTTTAAGCCACAGACAGTATTCAGCGCAAAGAAAATCACACCCAACTTTTGCTGCTGCACAGAGCGCCGCACTTTTCCTCAGCTGCGGGGGCACAAATTATGATCTTGCACACAGGCCCATTGCTTTCAGAAAACACCCCTGAGCTCATCATTGCGCATCCATTCCAGATGCTTGTATGTGACATCACATACATCACATACATCACATACAAACACGTGGGCTGAATGTGAGAGGTGGATCACCAGGATGAGTGTGCCAGGACAGGTAGATGTGTCTCATCTCTGCTTCCTTTCACCACTCTGCATATCATAGATGAGAAGAGGGTACAGCGGTGGAGCAGATGAGCAGGAGGGTACAGTGGTGGGGAAAATGAGCAGATGGGGTGCAGAGGTGGGACAGAAGAGCAGGAGGGTACAGTGGTGGGGCAGATGTGCAGGGAGGTACAGTGGCGGAAGAGATGAGAAGGGGGTTCAGCAGTGGGACAGAAGAGCAGGGGGGTTCAGTGTTGGGCCAGATGAGAAGGGGGTTTAGCGGTGGGACAGAAAAGCAGGGGGGTAGAGCAGTGGGGCAGATGTGAAAGGAGGTGTATTGGTGGGACAGATGAGCAGGGGGTTACAGTGGTGGGGCAGGAGAGCAGGGGGAACAGAGGTGAGACAGTTGTGCAGGAGGTACATTGGTGGGGCAGATGAGAAAGCGGGTTACAGTGGTGAGGCAAAGGAGCAGATGGGTTCAGTGTTAGGACAGATGAGAAGGTGATTCAGTAGTGAGACATTAGTAAGAAGAGCATGGGGATACGGAGGTGGAGCAGATGTGCAGGGAGGTATAGTGGTGGGGCAGATGAGCAGGAGGGTTACAGTGGTGGGGCAGATGTGCAGGAGATACAGTGGTGGGAGGGATGAAAAGGGGGTTCAGAGGTGGGAAATAAAAGCAGGGGGTACAGGGATTGGGCAGATGAGAAAGGGGGTTACAGTGGTGGGAAAGATGAGCAGGGGGGGTTCACTGTTGGGGCAGATGAGAAGGGGGTTCAGAGGTGGGACAGAAGAGCAAGGGGGTACAGCAGTGGGGCAGATGTGAAAGGAAGTGTATTTGTGGGACAGATGAGCAGGGGGTTACAATGGTTGGACAGAAGAGAAGGGGGTACAGAGGTAGGGCAGATGTACAGGGGGATACAGTGGCGGGGGAAGAGGGGAAAGGAGGTACATTGGTGGGACAGATGAGTAGGGGCTTACAGCGGTGGGGCAGAGGAGCAGGGGGTACAGAAGTGGGACAGATATGCTGAGGAGAAAGGAGGTACATCAGTGGACCACATGAGCAGGGGGTTACAGTGGTGGGGCAGAAGAGCAGGGGGAACAGAGGTGAGACAGATGTGCAGGAGGTACAGTGGTGGGGCAGATGAGAAAGGGGGTTACAGTGGTGGGGCAGATGAGCAGATAAGTTCAGTGTTAGGACAGATAAGAAGATGGTTGAGCGGTGAGACAGAAGGTCATGGGGGTACAGCGGTGGAGCAGATGTGCAGGGAAGTACAGTGGTTGGGCAGATGAGAAAGGGGGAAGATTGGTGGGGGCAAATGAGCAGGGGGTTAGAGTGGTGGGACAGAAAAGCAGGGAGTACAATGGTGGGGCAGATGTACAGGGGGTTACAGTGGCGGGACAGATGAGCAGGCGGGTACAGTGGTGGGACAGATGTGCAGGGTAGTACAGCGGTGGGGCAGATGTGCAGGGAGGTACAGTGGTGGGGCAGATGAGAAAGGGGGAAGACTGGTGGAGCAGATGAGCAGGGGTTTACAGAAAAGCAGGGGTTACAGTGGTGGGGCAGATGTACAGGGGTTACAGTGGTGGGGCAGATGTACAGGGGTTACAGTGGTGGGGCAGATGAGCAGGGGGGCACAGTGGTGGGGCAGATGTGCAGGGAGGTACAGTGGTGGGGCAGATGAGCAGGGTAGTAAAGTGGTGGGGCAGATGAGCAGGGTAGTAAAGTGGTGGGGCAGATGAGCAGGGTAGTAAAGTGATGGGGCAGATGGGCAGGGAGGTACAGTGGTGGGACAGATGAGAAAGAGGGAAGATTGGTGGGGTAGATGAGCAGGGGGTTACAGTGGTGGGACAGAAAAGCAGGGGGGGTACAGCAGTAGGGCAGATGTACAGGGGGGTACAGTGGTAGGGCAGATGTGCAGGGTAGTACAGTGGTGGGGCAGATGTGCAGGGAGGTACGGTGGTGGGGCAGATGTGCAGGGGGTTACAGTGGTGGGACAGAAAAGCAGGGGGGTATTGTGGTAGGGCAGATGTACAGAGGGTTACAGTGGTGGGACAGATGAGCAGAGGGGTACAGTGGTGGGGCATATGTGCAGGGTAGTACAGTGGTGGGGCAGATGTGCAGGAGCTAACAGTGGTGGAGCAGATGTGCAGGGGGTTACAGTGGTGAGGCAGATGTGCAGGGGGTTACAGTGGTGGGGCAGATGAGAAAGGGGGTACATTGGTGGGGCAGATGAGCAGGGTGTTACAGTGGTGGGGCAGATGAGAAAGGGGGCTGATCTGAGGTGTGAGAGTGCAGGATGTTAGTTTCTCACTATTACTCAAGTAGTTTAAAGCATTTACTTTATAAAAAATCGTGATTGAGTGTGTTGACATTGACATTTTTGACATTTTTTTGTTATAAAATTGGTACGCTCAATTTCTTTGAAAACATTTTTCAGCACACTGTGCTCAAAAGGTTGCCTACCCCTGACATAAAGGATATTCAGTAAGGGGTTTACATCTACTTCAAGAGATCAGTGCCTATGCGCCCTAAACTAATCAACCCTATGCACTTATCAACAGCACTCTTTATGATTTCCCTACCACAGCTAAGCATGCTGCCAATATGGCTGCTGGGAACCCACCCTTTCATAATGGGGAAGGGGGTGCTTAGCCGTTCTAAGGCATCTGATGAAAGTCCAAAGTTTAGGAAATGCATTATTGCTAGTTTATTGCTATACAAAGAATTAATGCATTTGTTTGGTTGGTTTTCAAATGGGCTGGGTTCTCCTCAAACCCATAACTTGACCACAACCCAAATCACATCTCCACCTGAAGAGTGTTTTTGTAACCCAAACCAAGGAAGAAAGGGAAAGGGTTGATTCACTGCTATTGCACTACAATCCACATGATTACGATGCATGTATGACCTCCCAACTGCTTACAGGGAGGTACAGTGGTGGGGCAGATGAGCAGGAGGGTTACAGTGGTGGGAGTGATGGGAAGGGGGTTCAGCGATGGGAAAGAAAAGCAGGGGGTTACAGTGGTGAGAAAAATGAGCAGGTGGGTTCACTGTTGGCAGGGCCGTAGATATTTTTTTTTCCTGGGGGGGTTCAAGTCTTTCAAACTTAAAGGCAACATTTACACTTTTATGTCAGGGGAGGTATGGTAAAAAAACATGTGACATCAGAGTGGGGCCATGAGGCTTTGCAATGCAGCGCAGCAAAATGTATCCCCATTCAACTGATAGAATGCAATGCACGCAGTTGTGGTTTGGTAGTGTACTCATTAGTACAGCGAGCTCATTCTAAGCTCCCTAGTTTTTTTTTTCGTTCAGCCCACTGGGTTGAACTAAAAAAAAAATTTACCATGTGAACCAGGCTTTAGATCTCATTCATATGTTCTAAATTCTGGGATCACATTTTTGGTTTTCTTTTTGTCACCTTCAGAAGAGGGACTTGGATTTTTTACTTATATACATTTTTATATTTAATATTATTTTTATGGTATAGATGTGGACTTTATTTGCACCTTATTTTTAGTGGTGCGGTTACTACTTATTTGTCACATAGTTTGTGGTATTAGGAATTGAGATATCTTATGGATGATAGAAGAAAAAAGAAAAAGAATTGTGCTAGGTGCTCAAAAGGATTAATTGCATGAAAAAATGATAAAGTGAACCGTGAAGGAGGTCCTGAGCTGGACACTATAACCCCAATACAAGGGCACAAAAATGGATTTAAGGGAAAAGGCAGTGCAGCGCTGGACAGATATTAGAGGTGAAAAGAATTAGTGAAAAAAATTTTGATACAAAAATTATGTGTAAATTTAAACAACAGTAATAAGTGGCAATTAGTAATAACTGATAAATGAACAACCAGACCAGAGTACATGGGTGGTGAAAAAAATGCAATAAAAAATATATCAAAATAAAGTTCTAAATAAAGTGTAGGTGAAGTCCAGAAAGCCTGTGACCGCCCTTATTCAGGAGGGTCAAAACAGGCTTAGTAGAGAGAGATGTGAGATGGACTTCAAGGGATATCCCATAGGAGCCTCTGTAGGGGATCTCGCCAGCTACCTTCCTGGGCAGCTTCACAGCAACAACAACGCACTAACAGGGCGTCAGTCGTAGAAGATGTAGCACCAAAGATGCTTCTTATTTGGCGATCGATGCTTGTTCCCAGAGAGACCATGCAGAGATGAGCCATATATCACAAAAAGAAAAGAGGGGGAACTCCAGTAGTGTAGATAAACCACAACTGCGTTTATTATATAAAAATACAAATATAAAAAAGAAATAAATCATAAAAACCCAGCAGGGACAGCGTTGTTACTCCTCTGCTGTTTAAAATGGAATCGCGCATGCGCGATACATGCTAGCATTGTGACCCTACGACCGTTTCGTCACAACTGAAGTCATCAGGGGTATGCAACCGCGCACGCGCCTTATAAACCCACACAATGAGCTGTGAAGCGCCACCATTGGTTAACAGAGAATGAAGTTAACATTCAATCAATAGCACAAGCGCATAGTGATTGGTTAATCGAGCCTAGGGGTGAGACATCCATTCTATTGGCTTACAGAGGATTGCTCTTTTACCTATTTAAGATAATAACCAAGCACTATACATGAATGAATTGTGATCCAACCTATGCCATCTAGTGGCAAAATAAAATACTGGCCAAAAGTAGTAAATAAATAATACACCTGGAATACAAAAAAAGGGGAAATCACTGCAGATGTGAAAATGAAGAAGTCAGTGGTTAAGTGGCTCCCTATCCATAGACGGGAAAGAGTAGGGAGCCACTTAACCACTGACTTTTGGTGAAGGTGTATTATTTATTTACTACTTTTGGGCAGTATTTTATTTTGCCACTAGATGGCATAGGTTGGATCGCAATCCATTCATGTATAGTGTTTGGTTATTTCCTTAAATAGGTAAAATAGCAATCCTCTATAAGCCAATAGAATGGATGCCTCACCCCTAGGCTCGATTAACCGATCACTATGCGCTTGTGCTATTGATTGAATGTTAACTTAATTCTCTGTTAGCCAATGGTGGCGCTTCACAGCACATTGTTTGGGTTTATAAGGCGCATGCACGTGCGCGGTTGCGTACCCCTGATGACGTCAGTTGTGACAAAACGGCCGTAGGGTCACAACGCTAGCACGTATCTCACATGCGCGATTCCATTTTAAACAGCAGAGGAGTAACAACGCTGTCCCTGCTGGGTTTTTATGATTCATTTTTTTTTTTTTTATATTTGTATTTTTATATAATAAACGCAGTTGTGGTTTATCTACACTACTTTTTTTTCTCTCTTCCCTTCAGTAACTACAGGAGCTGGGATGGGCTCCATCCCTTGCCAGCACTCCTGCAGCACATTCGGTATCATCTACATTACTCCCCACATCGATTGAGCCTGAGCGACACACTAACAAACAATGGGTCACAGTGGCTACCTGCTGTTAGGGACAAATTTCTGACCCTGGATGCAGAGAGATTTTATCCAAGGGCAAAAATGTATCCCTACCTGCAGGTAACCACTGGATGTGGAGATACAGGTGGATACATGTTTACAGCAGCAGACAACCTTGGCTCTTTTCAGCCCATCATTCAGGTGTACAGGCTGAGCAGAGATTGGAACATCTGAGATCCCGGGTGCAGGTATTTGCAGTATACTTGCTGCACCATGGTCATGTAGGATATATGAATGAGACCCAAGACTGTATTTTAGCTAACTTTAGTGTGTAAATTGAGCAGGTGCAAAGGGCAACATATTGTGGTGGGCAGTAAGTTCAGTGATTTATTTAAACCTTAAAAAAATGTGTCCTAAGAAATTTTATGAAATGTTTTAAGAGATGAAAAAAAAAATATTGTGCACTGCCTATCACAGGATGGTGCCCTTTGCACCTGGTCAATATGGTTGGCTTTTATTCAGTCTTAAACTGTAGTAAACCCAGCTTTTGAACTTATACCTACAAGTAAGCCTATGGTAATCTTACAGATAGCTTATCCGTAGGTACAGTGAATATCTCCTAAACCTGTGGTGTTTGGGAGATATGCACATGGAAAGCAGCCGGTGATGTCACCAATGCATGTGATCTGAAGGGATGGCATACCGCTTGGTTATACTTCTCCTGGGGAGGAGTGCAGTTCGTTCCACACTTTTGTGACCCATTTTTAGCTGACAGCCAGCTATAGTCGGCTGTCAGCTGACATCGCTCAGCAGGTCCAGACTGTGGAAAGATCCTAACTTTTTTTTTTTTTTTTTTGAAAAGAACATGTTTATTCGTATTCAAGGCGGACATAGAAAGCTTGTACAACATATAGTTACAGACGTGAAAAGCACTACAGAATAAACAGTGATGTACTCACAATGTGTCTGAGAATTATCATTAGCATAATACATTCCATACTGCACCTCGACACAGGAGCTGTACCCACGTTTGCTAATCTTATTACGATATCACAGCGTACATTGGAATTTGAAAATAATATAGAATAGCATATTTGCACTATACCCCTGTGACACGCCCCCATCAAGCTATTCCGTACAGGTCTCACTAGTCTCAAGCCATTTATCCCACACTCTGTTGTATTTGCTTGGGCAACCTCTATGCTTATAAAGCAATTTTTTGTTGGGCAGTGATTTATTAATTTCAGTAAACCAGCTGTGAGTTGAGGGAGTTTGGGATCGCATCCAATGTTGAGCGATTACTTTTCTGGCACAGAAAAGGGTTTCCTGTAAGAATGTGGCTTGGTATTTCTCGATTGTGACATCTGGGAGCAGTCCCAGGAGGCACAGTTTGGGATCCACCTGCACTGGGGAGCCCATTTGGTCGTGTAGGAATTTGATAATTTGCGCCCAATAACTCTGGATATGTGGGCAGGACCAGAGCAGGTGGAAGAGAGAGCAGGGGTTGTCTGCACACCTTGGGCAGTCAGGACTTTGGTCTGGGCGAAATTTCGCTAGTCTGGCCGGCGTAAGATAAGATCTATGGACTATGTAGAGTTGGGTAAGACGGTCAGATAGTTTAGGAGATACTTGTTTAATATTTCCCAATACCTCATCCCAGTCCGAATCATCCATGGGTCCAATATCTACCTCCCATCTGAGCTTAGCTGTGTCAACTACCCTGGCCACCGTGCGTGTGCGAATAATTGTGTATAGAGTGGAAATTAACTTCTCGGGATCCTCACCCATAACTACGTCGACCATAGGTAGCATTTGGATATTGGGGAATTCTGTCGCAAATTGGGTGTTTAGGGCGTGCCTCAGTTGGATATATTTAAATTTCATGAGTGGGGATAGTGCAAACTCTTCTTGTAGCGATTGAAAGCTTCTTACACCCATGGGAGAGATCACCTGGAACAGGTATATTATACCCTTTGTAGCCCATGTAGTCGCTCCTGGCAAATGCTTCAGTTCTGGTAGTTGTGGGTTGTGCCATAATGGGGTATGTGAGTGGAAAAAATCCGCCCCGACAAGTTTGAGTGCGCCCACCCATACGCTCTTGTGTTGCTGCAACAGGGGGTTCCGAGCAGCCCAGCCCCCCCCACCGCCTCTGCCTCTGAAGATCACCTGAAGGGGGGAGTGAGCAGCTGAGTTTGGTTTCTTGCAGGTCAAAGTTTGATATCTAATGGTGTCAGTTTTGTGGAGATGGTAAAGGTGTGAGAGTTGTGCCGATATATAATATGCATGTAGGTCTGGGAGGGCTGCCCCTCCCGAGGAGGTCGGGTTCTTCAGAGTAAGCCATGCCAACTTGTGTCGGCTGGTTCCCCAAATAAATGAATTTAATATATGTTCAATTACTTTGAAAGTTTTAAGAGGAATAAGAACTGGCGAGTTCCACATTATATATAGGAATTTTGGGAGGAGCACCATTTTGAATAGATTAATCCTACCCATAATTCCCAGTGGGAGTTTTGCCCAAGCTTGTGTACGCAATTTTAAGTATGCGAGTAGTGGCTCAATATTATTGGGGAGGAATTCTAGGGGCTCCTTGGTGATCTGTATACCAAGATATTTGAAAGACGCCACTCTTTGTAAAGGAAGGGATGTAGAAATTTGTGTAGGTGCAGTTGGGTCCAGTGGCATAATTTGTGATTTGGTCCAGTTTATGCTCAAGCCTGAATGCTTGCCAAAGTCTTCTATGGTCTGTAGGGCAGCCTGGAGAGACGGGCCTGTATCCTGCAAGTACAGCAGCATGTCGTCTGCATAGAGACTCACCGTCTCCACCAGGCTCCCCACTTTAAGACCCCGAACGTTTGGATGCTCCCTGAGGGATATAGCCAGAGGCTCAGCAGCCAAGGCATAAAGAAGTGGGGAGAGTGGACACCCCTGTCTGGTTCCTCGTTGTAGTGGAAAGGGTGTCGAGGTCCTCCCGTTCACAAGTACAGTGGCCTCTGGAGAGAAGTACAATAGCTGGACCCATTTGGTGAATTTAGGGCCGAAGCCGAATCCCCTAAGGCACTCCCAAAGGTACTCCCACTCCACGGAGTCAAAAGCCTTGGCGGCATCTAGTGCCACCACTGCTCTGTCTCCTACTGTGTCATGTGCCGCTTGAATATTAATATAGAGCCTACGGAGATTCATGGCCGTGTTTTTCCCAGGCATGAATCCCGTTTGGTCGGGATGGATTATGGATAGGATAATACGGTTCAGGCGGATAGCAAGTATTTTGGCTAAGATCTTGATATCCGCCTGGAGGAGTGAGATTGGGCGGTAGGACTCTGGGTATTGGGGGTCCTTGCCAGGTTTGGGGATCACTACGATTACTGCTTGCCTAAGGGATTGTGGAAGAGATCCAGTCTCAAAGATATGTTTGTATAGTTTTAATAGTTCGGGCACTAGAACTTCGGAATAGGAGGCGTAAAAATCCAGGGGAATACCATCCCGCCCAGGGGCCTTGGCAGGGGCTAACGAGGCTATCGCGGCTATTATCTCATCAGGCGATATTGGGGCCTCCATTTCCTGCATCTGAGACTCTGACAGTTTGGGAAGGGGTATTTTCTGGAGAAAAGCCTGGGTCTCCTGCGCTGTAACCCCGACCCTAGAGGAATATAGATCAGCGTAATAATTACGAAATATGTTCGCCACTGTGTCTGGGTCAGATGTTATTGTGCCCTGGGGGTCCCTAAGAGAGACCACCACCGGGGGGTTCGTGTCTTGCCTTGCTAAGTATGCCAGGAGTTTGCCCGCCCGTTCCCCCTGCTCAAACACCCGTTGTTTAGAGAATAGAAGCTTCTGGTTGGCTTTTTCGAAGAGGAGTTGGTCTAGCACCCTCGTTCGTAATTTAAGAAGGGATGCTTTGGCAGGCGTGGGATCTAGGTTGAATTCTCTGGTGTCTATGTCTAGTTGTACAGTGGCCTGTGTCAGTTTGATTTTGGATGAGGTTTTTAGCCTGTTAATACGATGGGAGATAATTGTGCGGACATGCAGTTTAAACGATTCCCATATCATATCCATAGGGGCGGTGTCGCGGTTCGTGTTGAAATAGAGTTGCCATTCTGAGTTAATGTCATCTTGGTCCTCAAGTAGTGAGAGCCAAAAGGAGTGTAGCCTCCAGGTACGGGGTCCCGCCGGGGGGGCAATGCGCAGGGTGGCCCAGCAAGGGGCATGATCCGATAGGGATCTAGTGTGATACCCAGATTCTGTGAGGGATGGTATAAGTGTGTCTGAGAGCAGTATTAAATCTATTCGGGACATAGAGGAGTGTGTGGCCGAGAAGCATGAATAGGCTCGTGTGTGGGGGTGTCTGCAGCGCCACGCGTCGGTCAGAGAGAAGTCGCGCAGCAGTCGCCCAAATCTAGTGGTGTCTGGGGACAGGCTATCCTGCTGCATGCGTAGTCTATCTAGTGAGGGGTTCACCACTTCGTTAAAGTCTCCCAACCATATAGCAGGTGTTGCTGGGTACTGTGCCATGTATGTAAAACCTTCAGTAAGAAGGCTAGAGTTGTATGGTGGGGGAATATAAAAGGCCATGAGTAGGTATTGCGAACCACATATTGTACACTGCAGAAAAATGAACCTGCCCTGGGGGTCAGTCCGCACCGACACTATGCCAAACGCAACTGATTTGGCAATGAGTATGGATACTCCTCTAGAGTACGAAGAGTGGGTGGCGTGATACGCCCAGCCTATCCACGGGCGCTTCATTGCCAACTGAAGTTGGCCTGTAATGTGCGTCTCGACCAGCACCGTAATGTCTGCTCGATACGACTTGAGGCATCCGAATATTGCGGTGCGTTTAACCTTGTCCCGGATTCCTCTGACATTCCAAGTCAGAAACTTGATGTCAGTCATCCTCCAGCAGACATATAGCGCGGTGGGATTGTTGCAGGACAACTTCCCAGGGCAAGTTCATATACATTCAATATAATAAATCTAAGTTTGTGAAATCTTATCAGTGCAAGATGCAATCTATGTTCATATTCCTTGAGTTGCATGAGAATAGTGTCCATGTTCTTTAAAAGCAATAGTAACAACAAAAACATTTCCCCGACCCCCCGCCCAGTCCTCAGCCGCCCCAACCTGGCTGGGACATCAACCCCATAACTGGTGTCACTACCTTTGAACATACTTAAAATTGTATGAGCCGAGGTAGTACACAACACCCCTAGTAGCCACAGTGAGAACCTATCCGGCTACACTCACGGCCTAGGGTCAAACCTATTAGTAGGGGCAAATATACCCTGGGTTATTATCAGGAATGAGAGACGTTCTCCCTTCCGGTTGTGGCATATAGACATTGTAATCAGCCTGTATTAATTTGCGTGGGTGCAAGACTACCCCCTGTGTATCACGTTGCATCTTCTGGTCTTCTCCTTGTCTTATCGCGGATAAAGAGTTGGCACAGTTGCCTATGGAGTAGGGGAAAGGACCGCATGGGTGCAGTTCATCTTTATTCA
Source organism: Lithobates clamitans (assembly GCA_037952925.1). Classification (NCBI taxonomy): domain Eukaryota; kingdom Metazoa; phylum Chordata; class Amphibia; order Anura; family Ranidae; genus Lithobates; species Lithobates clamitans. Next base: position 649,778 of record JBBGZY010001422.1, read on the forward strand.
TATAATTCCTTGGAGTGGAAGAGTTCAAACGTTTAGGGCCCGGCAGTTCTCCAGGTTAAGTCCCGTAAACTGTGTGTTGGTTACAGTATGTCACAGGTTATGCATATCTGCCATATGGGTATTATTTTGGGGGCGCTAAATTATGTATTAAACAGTTCCCTGAGCACCAACATATCCTGGGATTCGGGTGTAGATTGCATGCGTGAGGTAATTGCGCCCGATGTTGTCGGGCCTACACAGCTTGGAGAGAGTTAGGTAAGGGTAAAGTACATTTGGAGGAAGCCAGTGGAAGTCTTTCACAGGGTCGTAACTTTACATACCGTTGCCTGGAGATCAGTCCTGGGCCGGACGGTTTCGTTCGGCATCACGATGGTCCAACCACTCCGATGCCTGTACCGGGTCCTCAAAGAAGTAGGCACGGTCGTCTCCAGCCACACGGAGTCGGGCGGGGTAAAGCATGGCATATTTCAAGTGGTGGGCTCTAAGGCGCTTTTTAACTTCCAGGAATCGGGCCCTCTGTTTCTGTACTTCGGCGGAGAAATCCGGAAAGGCCGATACATGACCCGACTGGAACGGGATGTTACCTTTTAGCCTGGCAAGGCGTAGTACAGCGTCACGGTCCCTGAAATTCAGTAGCTTCGCGATGAACGTGCGCGGCGGGGCCCCTTCAGGTGGGCGGCGCGCCGGCATGCGGTGTGCTCGCTCAACTACGAAGGTCCCAGAGAAGGCCTCTCTGCCATACGTGGTTATTAGGAGTTTCTCAAGGAAAGTGGCTGGATCTGGTCCCTCTGAGCCCTCCGGGAGGCCGATAAAACGTAGGTTGGATCTTCGGGCGCGATTTTCCAAATCGTCATGCTTCTGTGCCAGCATCTGAATTTGGCGCTTTAAATCTTCCTGGGAGTGTTGCATGGGATAAAGTGTGTCTTCCGCCCGGCCAATTCTGGTCTCTGTCTCCGTAACTCTTTCCCTGAGCTTGGTCATGTCATGCCTAATGAGAGATATGTCCACTTTAACCTCTTCTATTTTCGTTGTGAGGGTGGATTGGCATAGGGATATCGCCTCCAGCACCCTGGCTGTATCAGCCGTCCCCTGGTCAGCTTGGGGAGCTGCGTGCTCTGAAGAGGGAGCGCCATCTTGTCCCTCATGGTCGCGTTCCGTTCTTCGGTACCTGTCTAGAGAAGAGGAGGCGGCTGTGTTCCTCTTTGGCGGAGACATGTTCCAGGCTGTATCAGCTTCGGGTTCGCGGGAGTGCGGGAGAAATGCCTGATTCGGGGCTTCAGGATATCGGGTAAAGGATCTGCCACAAGCGGAGCTCTGGTCACTCACGTCCTATCTCATTCCCGTCCAGGCCACGCCCCCAAGATCCTAACTTTAAAGTCAGGATTCACCCAGATGCCTGGACCAGCAGCTCGCTCAGCCTATCAGTGAGCCGCAGAGACCCTGAGCCAGCCACTCCTGCCTCCTCCACAGCCTGGCATTCCAGTGAGCGTGGGGGGGGGGGGCAGAGCCAGGGACTGACAGTCACCACTCTTTGCTCACTGAAGGCTGAGAACTGAGTGATCAGCGGTCTTTGATTGCTCTGTTGTTGGTCTTAGAAGCAGCTGGGGACAGATGCAACATTGGATCGATGCTCCATCCACCTAGATAAGTATAAATTAAAAAAAAAAAACTCTCTCTTTTAAAAGGAAAAAAAATCCCCCTCTCCCTCCTAAGAACCCTCCCTCCCCAAGCAAAGATTTCCACTGTAAAATATATCCCCCTCAAAATTAAACCCCCCTGTCTCTAAACTGACCCCCCAAAGCAAAAATATCTTCCTCAGACAACACCCTCTCCCCCGGCAAAGATTCCTAATTATGAAGAAAATCTCCCTTCATCCAATCAAATTCCCTCACAGAAGAAAATCTCTGCCATTAACCGACCCCTGTAAACTTCTCTACAAGAAACCCCCCCTTCTCCAAAAGCAAACCCACCCCCTTTCCTTAACCCCTCACCAAAAGAAACTCCCCCAGTCTGGAATTCTCACTTCCTCCTTCCCAAAACAGAAAATTGATGCCTCCCCACTTACCAGACCTCAGATTCAGTACTGCACAGAAGTAGGAAAACTTCTGCATCCCTAGTCTCCATTTGGCTGTGTCGTATGATACCTTGCAGTAATTTCATACTTTTTCAGGGGGACCCCTTATTAAACTGAGGGGATGGGGCACAATAGAATTGGGGCTGGCTGCTGCACTCCGAAACTCTGATTGCTTCTACTGTGCTGATGCTGAGGCTAAACAGCAGGGACACTGTCTGGGAATTTTGCCAGGATGCTCTGGGGGGGTTGAACACCCCTGACCCCCCCTTATCTACCCCTGATCCCCCCTTATCAGGGTAGACTGTTGGGGCAGATGAGAAGAGGGTTTAGCGGTGGGACAGAAGAGCAAGGCGGTACAGCAGTGGGGCTGATGTGAAAGGAAGTGCATTTGTGGGACAGATGAGCAGGGGGTTACAATGGTTGGGCAGAAGAGCAGGGGGTACAGAGGTAGGGCAGATGTACAGGGGGGTACAGTGGCGGAGAAGAGGAGAAAGGAGGTACATTGGTGGGACAGATGAGTAGGGGTTACAGTGGTGGGGCAGAGGAGCAGGGGGAACAGAAGTGGGGCAGATGTGCAGAGGAGAAAGGAGGAACATCAGTGGAACACATGAGCAGGGGGTTACAGCGGTGGGGCAGAAGAGCAGGGGGAACAGAGGTGGGACAGATGTGCATGAGGTACAGTGGTGGAGCAGATAAGAAAGGGGGTTACAGTGGTGGGGCAGATGAGCAGATAAGTTCAGTGTTAGGGCAGATAAGAAGATGGTTGAGCGGTGAGACAGAAGGTCATGGGGGTACGGCGGTGGAGCAGATGTGCAGGGAGGTACAGTGGTGGGGCAGATGAGAAAGGGGGAAGATTGGTGGGGCAGATGAACAGGGTGTTACAGTGGTGGTACAGAAAGGCAGGGGTGTACAGTGGTGGGGCAGATGTACATGGGGTTAACAGTGGTGGGACAGATGAGCAAGGGGGTACAGTGGTGGGGCAGATGTGCAGGGTAGTGCAGTGGTGGGGCAGATGTGCAGGGGGTACAGTGGTGGGGCAGATGAGAAAGGGGGATGATTGGTGGGGCAGATGAGCAGGGGGTTACAGTGGTGGGGCAGATGTACAGGGGGTTACAGTGGTGGGACAGATGAGCAGGGGGGTACAGTGGTGGGGCATATGTCCAGGGTAGTACAGTGGTGGAGCAGATGTGCAGGGGGTTACAGTGATGGGGCAGATGTGCAGGGGGTTACAGTGATGGGGCAGATGGGAAAGGGGGTACAATGGTGGGGCAGATGAGCAGGGGGTTACAGTGGTGGGACAGATGAGCAGGGGGTTACAGTGGTGGGACAGAAGAGCAGGGTGGTACAGTGGTGGGGCAGATGTACAGGGGGTTACAGTGGTGGGACAGATTAGCAGGGTAGTACAGTGGTGGGGCAGATGAGTAGGGCGTTACAGTGGTGGGACAGATGAGCAGGTGAATTGGGGCTGATCTGAGGTGTGAGAGTGCAGGATGTTAATTTCTCACTATTACTCAAGTAGTTTAAAGCATTTACTTTATAAAAAATCATTTTCGTGATTGAGTGTGTTGACAATGACATTTTTGACATTTTTTTGTTATAGAATTGGCACGCTCAATTTCTTTATAAAAACATTTTTCGTCACACTCTGCTCAAAAGGTTGCCTACCACTGACATAAAGGATATTCAGTAAGGGGTTTACATCTACTTCAAGAGATCAGTGCCTATGGGCCCTAAGAAGAAGAGTGTTTTTGCAACCCAACCCAAGGAAGAACGGGAAATGCTTGATTCACTGCTATTGCACTACAATCCACGTGATTACGATGAATGTATGACCTCCCAACTGCTTACAGGGAGGTACAGTGGTGGGGCAGATGAGAAAGGGGGAAGATTGGTGGGGCAGATTAGCAGGGGGTTACAGTGGTGGGACAGAAAAGCAGGGGGTACAGTGGTGGGGCAGATGTACAGGGGGTTACAGTGGTGGGGCAGATGAGCAGGGGGGTACAGTGGTGGGGCAGATGTGCAGGGTAGTACAGTGGTGGGGCAGATGTGCAGGGGGTACAGTGGTGGGGCAGATGAGAAAGGGGGATGATTGGTGGGGTAGATGAGCAGGGGGTTACAGTGGTGGGGCAGATGTACAGGGGGTTACAGTGGTGGGACAGATGAGCAGGGGGGTACAGTGGTGGGCATATGCCCAGGGTAGTACAGTGGTGGGGCAGATGTGCAGGGGCTAACAGTGGTGGAGCAGATGTGCAGGGGGTTACAGTGATGGGGCAGATGTGCAGGGGGTTACAGTGGTGGGGCAGATGTGCAGGGGGTTACAGTGGTGGGGCAGATGGGAAAGGGGGTTACAGTGGTGGGGCAGATGGGAAAGGGGGTACAATAGTGGGGCAGATGAGCAGGGGGTTACAGTGGTGGGACAGAAGAGCAGGGTGGTACAGTGGTGGGGCAGATGTACAGGGGGTTACAGTGGTGGGACAGATGAGCAGAGCAGGGCGTTACAGTGGTGGGACAGATGAGCAGGTGAATTGGGGCTGATCTGAGGTGTGAGAGTGCAGGATGTTAATTTCTCACTATTACTCAAGTCGTTTAAAGCATTTACTTTATAAAAAATCATTTTCGTGATTGAGTGTTTTGATAATGACATTTTTGGCATTTTTTTGTTATAGAATTGGCACGCTCAATTTCTTTGAAAACATTTTTCGGCACACTCTGCTCAAAAGGTTGCCTACCACTGACATAAAGGATATTCAGTAAGGGGTTTACATCTACTTCAAGAGATCAGTGCCTATGGGCCCTAAGAAGAAGATTGTTTTTGCAACCCAAACCAAGGAAGAAAGGGAAATGGTTGATTCACTGCTATTGCACTGCAATCCACGTGATTACGATGAATGTATGACCTCCCAACTGCTTACAGGGAGGTACAGTGGTCGGGCAGATGAGAAAGGGGGAAGGTTGGTGGGGCAGATGAGCGGGGGGGTTACAGTGGTGGGACAGAAAAGCAGGGGTGTACAGTGGTGGGGCAGATGTACAGGGGGTTACAGTGCTGGGACAAATGAGCAGGGGGGTACAGTGGTGGGGCAGATGTGCAGGGGGGTACAGTGGTGGGGCAGATGAGAAAGGGGGTACATTGGTGGGGCAGATGAGCAGGGGGTTACAGTGGTGGGACAGATGAGAAAGGGGGTACATTGGTGGGGCAGATAAGCAGGGTTTTTTTAGTGGTGGGACAGAAGAGCAGGGTGGTACAGTGGTGGGGCAGATGAGGAGGGTAGTACAGTGGTGAGACAGATGAGCAGGTGAATTGGGGCTGATTTGAGGTGTGATGTTAATTTCTCACTCAAGTAGTTTAAAGCATTTACTTTATAAAAAATCATTTTCATGATTGAGTGTGTTGACATTTTTTTTGTTATAAAATTGGCACGCTCAATTTCTTTGAAAACATTTTTTGGCACACTGTGCTCAAAAGGTTGCCTACCCCTGACATAAAGGATATTCAGTAAGGGGTTTACATCTACTTCAAGAGATCAGTGCCTATGGGCCCTACACTAATCAACCCTATGCACTTATCAGCAGCACGCTTTATGATTTTCCCTACCACAGCTAAGCATGCTGTCAATATGGCTGCTGGGAACCCACCCTTTCATAATGGTGAAGGGGGTGCTTAGCCATTGTAAGCCATCTGATGAAAGTCCACTCCAAAGTTTAGGAAATGCATTATTGCTAGTTTATTGCTATACAAAGAAATTATGCATTTGTTTGGTTGGTTTTCGAATGGGCTGGGTTCTCCTCAAACCCATGGCTTGACCACAACCCAAATCACATCCCCACCTGAAGACTGTTTTTGCAACCCAAACCAAGGAAAAAAGGGAAAGGGTTGATTCATTGCTATTGCACTACCACATGATTACAATGCATGTATGACCTCCCACCTGCTTACTCACCTGATATTTGCCCACATTCATTCTTATAAATAAATGGATCTGTTCCTGTGAAGCAAAATCAGTTCCTTTTTTATGAGCAAAATGTATACACATTTTTTTTTTCGGGGACAGAGTAATCTTCAGTTGTATTTCTTTTGTATAAAGAGTATTTATCTGTTTGTTATTTTTCATACCAATGTTATACATTAATTCTGTAACACCATCCTTCTTGTATCAGCATAAATAGTTTATGCAGTGCAATCAAATCGATACAAAAAAAGTCCATAATATATTGCAGCTAAAAATCCATGAGATTGTCCAGAATAGGTTCAATTCCTGCTTGCAAGATGTTAGACTGTCTCTAACACCACCACACGTGAAGAAGCAGGGGGGTACTCACATCCCCCTTTAAATTAAACACTTACCAGATCTGACAGGGTTATAGGCAGAAAAACACACTGTTTTAATATCCTTATATCCAGTCTCTCAGGACAAACTGCATCGAAGCTTTGGGTCACGCAGTGATAAGCTTGTTTCAGATCATAGAAAAAGGAAAACAAACTCCATAGTGTAATCCTATTAAAACAATTTATTTATATCCACAACATCACCCCATTTTAGGACTTGCATTTACATCAATAACATAATAAAACAGCCGAGCATCAAACAAGGTTACATCAGCAAACCAGAGCGGGGATAGCGCAGTGTCTCCTACCACAGTAAGATCCCTTTCAGGCGGTAGTAAGCGCTGTGTCTCGGAACAGTGTGCTGTAGTCACTGATGGTCGCCGTAAAGCCACATCTGGCGCGTTTCGTCATCAACTACATCATGTGAAGAAGTAACCCGGGGAGATGTCGGCCGCCCGAGCGGTGAACGAGGACCGCTGTGGGGCCTTCGATCTCAGGTAAGTAATTCATAATGAGCTAGTATGCTATGCATACTAGCTCATTATGCCTTTGTCTTGCAGGTTTTTTTTTTTTTTTATAAAAGGGTTTACAACCACTTTCAACCCTGTTTGGGCTTTATGGTAGCAGCTTGTGCCTTAATTGGCTATAGGATATCCCTATTTAGGAACTGATTTCTGCTTTCATTTTATCCATAAGCGCTGGTGTGAGAGGGAATAGGTGCAGTTTTCTACACAATTTTATAAATAGTTTATGGTGCCCTAATAGGGCTTTTACCTGCTTTAGGGATGTTGTATGTTGCTAGGTTCTTGTTTGCAGAAAATTAAATAAAAAAATTTCTTATTGATACAAGTAAGGCAGGCCATAAATTATTATTGTGATTTTCTTTCCTGCAACCACCAGTTGCAGAAAAAAAATAGCTTGATTCCCTCATCCTTCTTATATCAGCATAGTTTATGGTGTTACTTTTGTAATACGCACTAAGACTTGATGTTCCAGGATTTGGTTCTCTGAAATAATTGCACTTTCTGTCATGTGCTGAAGCACTGAAGGCTGTTTATTTTTAATGCAGGGCCTTTGACCTTGGTATGTGATCTATACATACACTGTAGTTTAATCACCTTCAAAGCAATGCACTCACAAAATGTAAACAACGCTGTAAATAAGGTATTTGCTTAGTTTGCAATGGCTAGCTTTTGCAATATGTTCAAAATGTTACCAATGAGATGTTAGCAACATCTAGTTATACTATATTTACATGGTTACATTAGTTAATCATTTGTAATGATAATATGAGGTAATTGATACCAGTCTGTCCAACTCAGTAAGGTAGTGAGCAGCCTGACTACACAGCAATGTCATTATGGAGTCAATAACTATTGTACAAAGTGGCACCATGGTCTCCTCTATTATATTTGGGGTCACAGGAAGCTTCAAAGTGCTGGCACAATGGCAAGGAGATCTTTTTACTTTATCATTTTGGTTCCAGAGTTTTGGCAAAGCATCGAAATTGAGTTTATAGCCTGCCTGCTTATTCATGAGTAGAGATGGGCTCGGGTGCGTTCGGGTTCCTAGTCCCAACCCACCTGCTCTATCCTGCCAGAAAGCCGACACTGCACACCGCTAATCACAGGTAGTGAGACATTTCCCCGTCTGTGCAGCTGCGGACCTGGAAATGTCTCACTGACTGTGATTAGCGGTGTGCAATGTCGGCTTCCTGGTGGCAGTGTTGCCAACCTACCAGATTGAAATTTACTGACACAACACCCAAAATTTACTGGCACAGCCAAGTTTTTACTGGCATTTCCAAAAGTTACAAAATTACAGTTTTAAGTGCAAATTTGAGTATTTAGGCTACAAACAAATACAATACGCAATTAGCAATATGATTTAAGGTAGATAATAAGGCAAAAAACATATTTCTTATTTTATTTTCGATATAGTAAAAAAGTAGACAGGACTCAGGAAGGCAAGAAATTAGAATGGACGGTGCACACACATAAAATTGACTCTCAGTGACACTGACAGCAGTGTGCAGCAGCACAGATGATGATGACATCTCACTGACACAACATGTCCCCTCTTGAGTCACAGTGACAGTCTCTCTCCAAGCCAAGTGGTCCCTCCAGTCCACTCCATTCTAAACAGCACTGATGGTTCTGGTCCCACCCTGCCTTGTTCCCATACCGCAGACCCGCACACGAGGCTTTGGCCGCTCTGCTTGGCTCCATTCCACCATGACATCACACGACACGCTCAGGCACCGCCTCCGCCAGAGCCCCCAATCACACTGTAGCAGGCCCTTGGATGGTCTCAGCCGGCTCCAGACCAAGCCAAGCGTCACAGCCATATTTTTTACTGGCAACCTTTTACTTTTACTGGCATTTACTGGCAGGAGAAAATTGCCTGTATTTACTGGCTGCCAGTAAAAATACTGACGGTTGGCAACACTGCCTGGTGGGATCAGGAAATGGGTTCGGACTAGGAACCCCGACACGCCCGAGCCCATTCCTATTCATGAGTATCATTTAAAGGTGGCTTTTAAAGTAGGGCCCCTTTCACGTGTCACCTCTGTTGGACGGGGTTTGCTTGCTTAGTGGGGGATCGCTCTGCTGATCCCCGCTAAGCAGGCAGATGACCGGTCCATCTCTGCTTACTGAACAGAGCGGAGAGAAACACAGTCCCGCTCTCCTCTATGGGGAGATCTGGTGAAAACAGACCCCCTGTCCATTTTCATCCGATCATTTCTGATCCGCCAGATGGATGGAAAATATAACCTCCATCCTCCTGGATTTTGGGGACAGGATCGAGTCAGATAATGGTGGATGTAAGCAGACGTATGTACACTGACATCCGCCGCTCCATAGGGGTGAATGGAGAGTCCGATCAGGTCCGCCTGAAAAACTGACAGGCAGATCTGATCGGACAGCCCATTTGAAAAAGCTCTAAGGTGTACTCGGAAGGGCTTTACATAGAGAAGACAAAAGTTATGACAAAACTACACAAAGGGCTCTTGATTGGGTAGTGTGGCTATGTATTTGCAAATGGTTAAAATTTAACTTAGGGTTTTTTTTGTTGTTCTGCTTTTTTTTTTTGCTGGCTAGCTGGTAAGTGTACTGGAAAAAAAAAGTGTCTATTGTTGGAGCAAACACACTTTCCGTGCAGATAACAATTCTCCATAGGGATGCAAATGGTCAAGTCAAACGGGCGGCCACATGATCAGGATTGAGAGGGGTCCAATCTGCTTATAGAGGGACCACAACCTAATAGGACATTTAACTGCTTAAAGTGTTACAAAACCCACAACAGTAAAATCTGTCTGTTATACTAGCAAAGAACAGAGAGAAGCACACCGCTCCAGGTAAACTCAGGTGCAGGATGGATCACAGGTGCAGACCTAGGCTCACCACCGTGGAAGACGAACAAGACAAGGAATTGGTCGCACACTGGAACTCCAAATTATCTTGATGTCATCTTTATTGTCAAAAAAGGGTCAGACAGATACAGGCAATTGTTTACCATTGCCTGTATCTGACCACTTTTTTGACAATAAAGATGACATCAAGATAATTTGGACTTCCAGTGTGCGACCAATTCCTTGTCTTGTATGCTTGTTATACTCACTGTGGAACTTAAGGGGTTAATCATCTGCATTGTGTAAAAAGGCTGTTTTATCCTGTATGCACAGATCCTTCCCTCCTGCACTGTCTATCTGGGGAAAGACAGCTAACATGGGCAGAGTAGCCAACCTGCACATGCTCAGCAGTGTCTTTTATGCTGGAGAGAACATTCACTTATTCTCAGAGCTAGCCAGGTCACATGATGTTGACATCACACATGCAGTGAAAATCTCCTCCCCCCTGAACTCTCAGCATGGAAGAAACTGTGCAGTTTATCATGTAACCGTGGTATACAGATCATCCAAAAAGGTAAATAGTGGCAATATTTTAAAGTAAAAAAGAAGATATATATGCTATGGGCACTGTGGGGGGGGGGGGGGGGGGGCAGATGAACTATTTTCATATTACTGGGTTTAGTAACACTTTAAGGGGTGTTGTATGTTGCTAGGTTCTTGTTTGCAAAAAAATGAAATAAAAAGTTTTCTCACTGGTGCTGGTGATACAAGTAAGGCAGGTCATAGATTATATGATTTTCTTTCCTGCAAACACCAGTTGCAGGAAAAAAAATGCTTGATTCCCCCACCAACACAGTCAGTGTTGATGAGGGAATGTCTCCCACAAAGCTATTTTGTTCTTCCGCCGGCGGGGTGGGGGGGTGTGTTGGGCTGTGGTGTGGGCCAGGGAGCCATTGCGTCCAGGAGAACACAGTGATAATTGCTAGCAGCTGGCAGTAATCTTGCGTAAAAATCCGATATGCTAGTTGTACCCAAGTCGATAGATGGATCACCTTGGTGGAAGAGAGAGCATAGCAGAGTGGAAAAAATGCCTTAATTGTGACAAGGGGAACTCCTGGGGTAGTGGGAAAGCAGTGGAGAACAGCAACTTAACAGGGTTCCAGAAAAAAGCCACAGTAGGTCCAGAAGAGCGGTTCATGAAATACTGAGACGGAGACATTTAAAGCAAACAGCTGTAGGCTTGTCCCAAAGATTTTCGTCAACTGAGGTACAAATGGCCCCCCCCTCCTGCAGCCTTCTGGGACATACGTCACACATCCCAGGAGCCTTCAGGATACTCTCCATGCAGTCTACCAACCTATGCATGTGTACTGATGCTTCAGCAGACATCTTTGATTTGGGACCTGACAATCAGTCTCTGATCACTCAGCCAGCTTCCAAAACCAAGAAGGAATTGCACTGGTCAATGCACACAAAGTGGCACTTTAGCAGTCATCTTTTGATTTGGAAGCCAGCTGTCAGCCAGTGTTGAATAGCCTTGGTCATGAAGGGGGGAAAACCTTCTGGAGCTAAACTGGATCATTTCCATTATATGCAGTGGCAGCTGGTGCTCAATATGTTGGGGGGGTGGGAGACGGACAGAAGGTTGCGATCAGCAAACACCCACCCCCCCCACCCCCACCCTGCGCAGTAGATGGACGGACAAACGGGAAGGCGGCAATCTGAGGCCTCCTTACCTTAGGAGGCAGATGACGAGTCCTAGCCGGGATGACACTCTGATCTCCCCTCCTCCTTCCTCCACTGTCCGAGCCAGGAAGTCCTGGGTGTGGCTGCGGGTGAGCCATCCCAGGAGACCTCACTCCGGGGCCATTGCTTCTCCTCCCGGTCGAACAGGAAGTGGGTCCCGAGACCCCTGGCCATTTGGGTCTCAGGACTTGCTTCCTGATTGGCCGGGAGGAGAATCAGGAAGACAATAGTAAATATTAATTTGCTATTGTCACACAACTGGGTGGGCTCATGGTGCAGTGCTCTGCGCCCCAAGCCCACTCTTTTTAGAAAAGCCAATTGGAGCCTCAGGCTCTAAACATGTGCTTATAAAAAAAAAAAACATTGGAATCCATGCATCCGGTGCCCTGCATGTTGTTTAGGGGCAAGGCACATGGATTAAGGGGACACTCCTTATGAACGGGCCACCACTGATTATATGTATATGTATCCTAGATTGTAAGCTCTAATGAGCAGGGCCCTCTGATTCCTAGTGTATTGAATTGTATTGTACTTGTACTGTCTGCCCTAAAGTTGTAAAGTGCTGCGTAAACTGTCGGCGCTATATAAATCCTGTATAATAATAATAATAATAATATGTATTTCATCCGTGGGTTTATCTGTTTGTCTGAAGTTCAATTTTAATACTAGTTCAATAAAAAATTTTTTAAAAAAACGAGCAGACTCCATGGACCACTTGGTCTTTTTCTGCCGTCACTTTTCTATGTTTCAGTGGCCAAGTGTTCACGTTATTGAATTATTTTCCTCTATTAAATAGAACAGTAAACCAAAATGTTTATTCTTTATGTACAGTACTTTTCACTCCAGGAACATCTAGGATGTTTGTGTAAAGTATGTACTGTTTTACCTCTCATAATTGACGTATAATTTTTTTTGCTTGCATATTTCCATTGTGCTCTATGAAAGTCAATATCTTACTTCCTGTCATTGTTGTCTAGTTGATGTGATCCAAATATTTAAATATTTTCTTTTTTTTTTTTTCATTTAATTTTTTCTGTGTTCTCAACATCGTTACATTTGGTAGAAGAAAATGGATGCATATTTGGTGCATCGGGCTGTTTATCTGGCACTGTTCACAAGGGTTGTGTTACTGTATGTACAGTGTAACCAGCTGCCTGGTTGTTTTACCTGCAGACATTAGATGCTATCCAGGTGCTTGGCTAAAGTATATTTCCTAATATGAATCCTCCCTATTTATGTTCACCTGCTGTACAAATTCATCACTGTAATCTTAAAGCGATATTATATTCTTCTTCTTTTCTTTTTAACCACTTACAGAACGTAAGATTTGGCTGCTTAATGACCAGGACATTTTTTTTGTGATACAGTGCTGCGTTGCTTAAACTGACAATTGCGTGCAACGTTGACAGCCTTTTTTCTCCCACAAATAGAGCTTTCTTTTGGTGGTATCTGATCACCTCTGCAGTTTTTATTTTTTGCGCTATAAACAAAGAAAGCGAGGATATTGAAAAACTATTTTTTACATTTTGCTATAATAAATATCCCCACATTTTTGGAACCATGACATTTATACAGCGATCACTGCTGATCGTGCTGGAACTTCAGAGCTACTGGCCGAAACAGGGGGCTCCCGCGCACATGCACAGGAGTGACATCATCGTGGATCCAGCCACTCACAGCGCCAGAGCCCCGTGAACCTGGAAGAAACGGGGGGGGGGGACCATGTCATCCCACTCAGCGGTGACCGAGTGCTGCTGCGGGGGCTGCATTCTAAGGTATTTCATAATGTGCTAGTATGCGATGCATTATGCTAGTGTCTTTTTTTTAGGGTTATTTTTTCCAGCGGTTTACTACCACTTTAACTACCAAAAGTGTTATGCCCTGTACACACGGTCGGACATTGATCGGACATTCCGACAACAAAATCCATGGATTTTTTCCGACGGATGTTGGCTCAAACTTGTCTTGCATACACACGGTCACACAGAGTTGTCGGAAAATGCGATCGTTCTGAACGCGGTGGCGTAAAACACGTACGTCGGGGGACTATAAACGGGGCAGTAGCCAATAGCTTTTGTCTCTTAATTCATTCTGAGCATGCGCGGCACTTTGTGCATCGGATTTGTGTACACACGATCGGAATTTCCGACAACGGATTTTGTTGTCGGAAAATTTTATAGCAAGCTCTCAAACTTTGTGTGTCAGAAATTCCGATGGAAAATGTGTGATGAGCCCACACACGATTGGAATTTCCGACAACAAGGTCCTATCACACGTTTTCCGTTGGAAAATCCGACCGTGTGTACAGGGCATTACACTACACTGAACCTTTCACCTAAAATTTTTATTATCACACTATTCACACTTCACAAAACAGGAACGAACGTTGCTGCTCGCAATTTTGTTTGGGTAATTTACATGCATTTCCACATGACTGCACAATTCTTTTGCAAAATAATTAATGACACTGAGACGTGTGTCCCTGGTTTTTGCCACAATGTTAGTGTGAGTTAAAATCGCGGGCAGCATTGCGGTGATTTCAAATCGCCAAGTGTGAATGGAGCCTGAAGGAAACATAGTTGGGAGGCATACACTTGTATCCCCATTAAAAAATAATGCAAGGTATGTTTTTGATTCATTTAATTATGTCCTTTTATGCAATAGGTTGCACATACTGTAGATTAGACAGTTATATCAACTGCGCAATGAAAGTTGTAACTGCAATTACAGCAATTAGGCAGGCCAAATCTGTAGCTTGAAATGATATGATGTGATATATGATGTAAATAAACATAATTAAAGCGTAATTGCATAATTAAGGAAGTGAGCAGATATAAATGTAGGCTAATTAGGGATTTGTACTGATTTATTGTTTACCTTATTATTGCACTTTTCAATTCTTCTTCTGAAATATTTTCCACGTATCGCCTCTTCAGATAGTACTCATGTTTGTTTTGGAATAATAAAAATATAAATGTTAGAGGGTTATTAATGACTTAGTTCAGCAAAATTATAAATACTGCATCCAAAATTGCCAACTTTCTAAAATAAAAAGTGAACCAAACTGGGTGTGTCAAACACAACATACCCAACATACAGCGTGTGCCTTTTTAGTTGGAGTGGAGTCCCAGTTGTTTTTGTGTTTATTTAAAGGCAGCAGCTACAAAAATGTATACATAAACAAACACTCACCTGTCCCACGATCCAGCGATGCGACTGCCCGAACCCTCGGCTCTCTCCCTCGGTTCTCTCCCTCGCCTCTCCCTGACGCCAGCATTACAAGTGTGGGCTCCCAGCTGTGACAGCTTGTCACGTCACAGTCACGCTTCACCTTCTCAGTGGCCAGGCAATCTTCTGGGACGTGTCCCAGAAGCTTGGAGGGAGGGGGAGAGGCAGGGGCGTAACTACCACCATAGCGACCCATGCGGGTGCTATGGGGCCCGCAGCCGAGTGGGGCCCAGTGAGGATAAGAGCACCGCCGGCACAGTCTCCCAGCCAGGGGAAGAGAGAGAAAAGGAAGAGGCGAGCTGTCCATATCAGCAGAGAGCTGAATTGCCCGATGTAAGAGCTTTCATTAGAACTTCCAGTGTTCCCGGGGCTCACGTCACATAGCTCCACCTTTTGGCCCGGTGCCTTTGATAGACAGAACGCCAATCCAATGCGGGACATGTGACGTCATCAAAGGCGTCGGGCCAAGAGGTGGGGCTATGTGACGATGAGCCCCGGGAAGACAGGAAATTCAAATGAAAGCTATTACAGCGGGCAATCCCGCTCTCTGCTGATCCGGGTGGCTTGCCTCTTCCTCTGCATAGGTGGGGCTGTATGGGGCACAGGCAGACCAGGCTGTATTGGGCACAGGTCACGCTGTATGGGGCACAGGTCACGCTGTATTGGGCACAGGTCACGCTGTATTGGGCACAGGTCACGCTGCATTGGGCACAGGTCACGCTGTATGTGGCATAGGTCACGCTGCATTGACACTAGGGCAGCTGTGGGGGGGGGCTGTTTGCAGGGGGGCCCCATACAACATTTTGCTGCGGGGGCCTGCTATTTCTAGTTATGCCCCTGGGGAGAGGAGAAACTTCCGCTTGAGTCACCTAGGAGGCCCAAGCGGAAGTGGGAGCCAGGTACCTGTTAAAACTAGCTACCCGCTCCCCCCCCAAAAAAAACTACATGCCAAATGTGGCACAGAAAAGGGTGAGGAGTGCTTAAAGTGGAACTTCCACTTTTAGGTGGAACTCCGCTTTAAGCTCGCCAATATTTCATGCTCCCAACTTTGTGGGAACAGTTTGGGGATGGCCCCTTCCTGTTTCAACATGACCGCGCACTAGTGCAAAAACAAGGTCCATAAAGACATGGATGAGCGAGTTTGGGGTGGAGGTACTTGACTGGCCTGCACAGAGTCCTGACCTCAACCTGATAGAACACCTTTGGGATGAATTAGAGCGGAGACTGCTCTATAATTTTATAATTATTATATACATAATATACAGGGTCAAATACTGTGCCATCAGTATTCTAGTCACCCACAGCCAATTGGCAGTCAAGCCAAACAGAACTCACGGCAACCTCGAGAGCTGGTATTGTTACTCATTAGCTGGAGCCCTTCCACTATCAAATCCCTAATCAAAGAGCAGTGATAAAAGTATTCTGTTCTTCTGGGACCTTTATGTTTTGTAACCCATATTAACCATCTTGGTTACCTTGCCAAAAAAAACACAGGCCTTGGTTTGCAGGATGTCTTGTGTTAATTAAGATACATTAACCCCTTCACGCTGGTGGTACGCATATATGCGGCCTCTCGGCAGGTGGGTCTTGTTGTCTAGCGGCCGCATATATCCTTACCAGGGTATAAACAGAGCTGTGCTGAGAGTGCGCTCCCATCTGATATTTATTTACTGTGCTTTAGAATGTAAAATTTAGTATATCACTAGACTATTTCTGTGCAGTGAAACAGCAGAATATAGTGTGCTGTGCACACAATTAGACAAATAAGTCACCAATAAACTTTCACCTTAATGGCTTCAGTCAAAAGAATCCCTCTGACGAAGAATGCAACCCGACAGATGAATAAGGGTTTCTTTAATCTTCTGCCTTAAGAGATGAAAGACCTGCACTGGTACAGCCAGTTATGATATCAGGTATCTTGTCTTCATCACAGCTTTTATTTTTTTATATAACAAATTGTGACCTCAGAAGTGACACAAGGGATAGGGGTGGTAATAGCATGATAATACAGGACAAAGAGGAGAGCGGCACATGGTAATATAGTGATAAAAAACACAGATAAACACAAAAACAGAGAAAGCTGTATAAAATATTCCAATGTACAAAGTTCCATGGGCAATAAATAGTTCACCCCTTGGCCCAGGTATGACACCTAAGCAATGAGCAGTGAGCAAAGTTCAGTATCTCATAATAACCAATCAGCAAAAGTTAAATTGCTCTAGCAGCTGTAAACCAAATCAAGTGAACCTGTGGAGATAGTTAAAAATATTGCCTTTCATTCTTTTGAGTGCCCTGGGAGCCCCAGAACTTGAGCTGTCAATATGCAAATATCAACTTCCAATTTAGAAGTTGAACTCATAACACACGGCTCTCCGATGTGAGTCTTCCTGTTGGATGGAGAGGATCATCATGATGCACTGAAAGACGGCAGTGGCAGAGCTCCACCTTTAGAAAAGGAGGACTCCATTTTCAGATTCAGCACCACTGAACACCTCTTGGTGTGTGCAAATCTCCCATCGCATATTATATTGAATCTCAAAGCCTGATAAGCTCCTATGGGTTAGGGCTTTGCCCTGTTAAAAGAAAAAATGTGTATACAAAATAACTTTTTTGTCCCAAAACTTTTTAGTGAATTAATATTCTGTTTTTATACATACAGTGTTCCACTGTAGAAGAGTAAAACATTGACTAGTCTTCTATAACTATATTTGTTACTTGTTAAAGCGGTTGTATACCTATATTTGTAACTTTCACCTACAGGTAAGCCTATAATAAGGCTTACCTGTAGGTAAAAAAAATATCTCCTAAACCTGTAAGGTTTAGGAGATATTCCCCTCGCAATGAGCCGCTGACTGCAGCGGCGCATGCGCACAGGGGACTCTCGGCTGACAGCCCGGCAAACTCCGGAGCTTGCCGGGCAGAAGTCTCCCGCGCGCATGCGCGGGAGTGACGACATCGCGGCTCCGGCCACTCACAGCGCCGGAGCCGCGATACCCGGAAGACACGCCGAGGGGAGATGTCGGCTCCCTCAGCGTGGACCAGGTGAGATGCCGGCGCCTCGTTCTAAGGTAAGTATCTCATAATGAGCTAGTATGCGGTGCATACTAGCTCATTATGCCTTTTCCCTTGCAGGTGTAAAAAAAAAAAAAAAATGACAGCGGGTATACAACCGCTTTAACTTTCTTCAGTTAAAGTGATTGTAAAGTTGTTGTTTTTTTTTAACCACTTCAGCCCCGGAAGATTTGGCTGCTCAATGACCAGGCCATTTTTTTGCTATACAGCGTCGCTTTAACTGACAATTGAAGTCCTTTTTTTTCCCCACAGTTATGCCCCGTACACACGGTCGGATTTTCCGACTGAAAATGTGTGATAGGACCTTGTTGTCGGAAATTCCGACCGTGTGTAGGCTCCATCACACATTTTCCATCGGAATTTCCGACACACAAAGTTTGAGAGCAGGATATAAAATTTTCCGACAACAAAATCCGTTGTCGGAAATTCCAATCGTGTGTACACAAATCCGACCGACAAAGTGCCAAGCATGCTCAGAATAAATAAAGAGATGAAAGCTATTGGCCACTGCCCCGTTTATAGTCCCGACGTACGTGTTTTATGTCACCGCGTTCAGAACGAACGGATTTTCCGACAACTTTGTGTGACCGTGTGTAGCAAGACAAGTTTGAGCCAACATCCGTCGGAAAAAATTCTAGGATTTTGTTGGCGGAATGTCCGAACAAAGTCCAACCGTGTGTACGGGGCATTAGAGCTTTCTTTTGGTGTTATTTGATCATCTCTGCGGTTTTTATTTTTTGTGCTATAAACAAAAAAAGAGCAACAATTTTGAAAAAAACACAATATTTTGTATTTATGCACATAGCTATATATTAATATTTTATATTTCATCAAGATATACATTCCAACAAGGACTTATTTGCAAATACATGAAGAACTTGATACCTAAAAACCACAAATGATATATAAATATGTGACACATTAAAGTGTCACTTGGAGAGAAGAACAAAAATAAAAAGAATAGGTCAAGATGGAACATCCATACCTAGTTGATAATTGCGTACACATAACGTTAGTTGTAAGCTCTATGTGTTTCGGGACCTTATAGCCACTCATCAGGAGCAAAACCGTTGTGAGTAGGGAAAACAGCCAAATTATAAATAGTCTCGGGAAAAGGTGGGCAAATGTAGGATATGAGAAACCCCCACACATGTACATTAGACCCACAGACTTACATATATATCTGCGCAGTGGTGGTACAACCATGAGAGTCGGGCCAGCCAAGAATGCCACACCCAGGAGCTGAGGGAGCATATCGGGGCGACACACAACCAGCACTGACAACACCCCGGATGGGTGAGAGTGTAGGAAGTGACATTGGTGGGTGGTAGAAAAGGGGGGACCCCAATAGGGGAGGCCTCTGAAAAATAAACAAACAATGGAGGGGTAAGTGAAAAAGGAGTGTGTAAAGCAGAGAGTAAGGATTGGAAACAGAGGAAAAAAGAAAAAGCAGAAAGCAGGAAGAAATGTGAGGAAAAAGAAAGAAAAAAGAAAAAGGAGAAATAGAGAAGAAAAATGGAAAAATAAGTAAGGCCACAACAGTGAGGGAATTGACCAGAAGGGGAAAATGAAAGGCAAGAAGGAGAAGATAGATGTGGGAAAGGTGAAAAGAAATAATTACCTGCTCCAAGGTGAATAAGGGCAAGGAAGCCAGGGCACTCTTGGCTGGCCTGACTCTCATGGCTGTACCACCACTGCGCAGATATATATGTAAGTCTGTGGGTCTAATGTACATGTGTGGGGGTTTCCCATATCCTACATTTGCCCACCTTTTCCCGAGACTACCGTATTTATCGTCGTATAACACGCATTTTTTTCCCCTTAAAATCAGGGGAAAATCGTGGGTGCGTGTTATACGCCGATCCCCGCTAATTGTGATCTATCGGCGGCGCCGAAATCACAGTGAGCCGAGATACACATAGTCGAGTGTTCTCGGCTCTTACCGGCGCCGCTCACAGTCACGCCCAGTCCCGCCATTGGACCTGTGTTATGTCCATCATAAGGCGGGACTGGGCGGGACTGTGAGCGGCGCCGGAAAGAGCCGAGAACACTCGACTATGTGTATCTCGGCGGCGTTCGTTCAGCTCCGCTGAGTCCCTCCAAACTCCACGGCGCCATATTTAAAACTACATGCAGCTATGTGTATGTCGGTGGCGATCTGTCCAACCATGGACACTGGGGGCAAGGCTGCACTGACCACTGGGGCAAAGCTGCACTGACAAGGCTGCACTGACAAGGCTGCACTGGGGCAAAGCTGCACTGACAAGACTGCACTGGGGCAAAGCTGCACTGACAAGGCTGCAATGGACACTGGGGCAAGGCTGCACTGACACTGAAAAGGCTGCAATGACACTAACAAGGCTGCAGATGAACACTGATGAGGCTGCATTGATGGGCATTTTAATGTAAGTTTTTTTTCCTTAAACTTCCCTCCTAAAAGTTTTTTTCCTTAAAATTCTCTCCTAAACTTGGGGTGCGTGTTATACGCCGGTGCGTGTTATACACCGATAAATATGGTATTTATAATTTGGCTGTTTTCCCTACTCTTAGGTGACCACAAGGGTTTTGCTCCTGATGAGTGGCTATAAGGTCCCGAAACACGTAGAGCTTAGAACTACCATTATGTGTACGCAATTATCAACTATGTATGGACGTTCCATCTTGACCTATTCTTTTTATTTTTGTTCTTCTGTCCAAGTGACACTTTAATGTGTCACATATTTATATATCATTTGTGGTTTTTAGGTATCAAGTTCTTCATATATTTGCAAATAAGTCCTTGTTGGAATGTATATCTTGATGAAATATAAAATATTAATATATAGCTATGTAAATATATGATTATTTGTATTTATTAAAACCTATTTTTTATCCAATTAATTTATTTGCCTCCGTGTGCCTCATGTAAAGTCCCGCCCTTTGCTCTCTTTTTTTCTAATATAGAACCGGGATGGAGGAGGGGACTTGAATGGCCCCTACTACCTCATTTAAAGTCCCAAATACGTTTCTTTTCTTTTTTATACAATATTTTGTACTTTTTGCTATTAAAAATATCCCCAATTTTTCAAAAAAGCTAATTTTTTCCTCAGTTTAGGTCAATATGTATTCTTCTACATATTGTTGTTAATAAAAATCGCAATAAGTGTATATTGATTGGTTTGAACAAAAGTTATAGCGTCTACAAAATGGGGGAAAGATTTATGGCATTTTTATTATTATTATTTTTTTTTTACTAGTAATTGCGGTGATCAGTGATTTTTATCGGGACTGCGATATTATTAAATGTGTTAAAATTGTTAAATGATTAAATGGTTAAATGTGTGTTCCCTAGTGTGTGTTCTAACTGTAGGGGGATGGGATTGGCTGGAGGAAATGACAGATCATTGTTCCTAGCTTGTAGGAACTCACTATCTGTCTCTCCTCACAGAACAGGGATTTGTGTGTTTACACTTACATGTCCCTGTTCTGCCTCTCATGCCCGCGATCGCGCGTGGCCAGCGCTCATCGATTGGCTTAGTTAAGAAAAAAGGGGGGTCTGGGGGGGTGCTGCATCACGAAAGGTTTTTCACCTTAATGCATAGAATGCAAAAAAACAGTCTGAACTCACTCTGACGGCCGCCAATCAGACTCGCGGAAAAGGCAGCATGACACGAGCACTTACAGGCCCCACGTAAAGGCGCCTCTCTCTGGGAGTGGTTTTTACACACTAACGTCACGCTGCCGTTTTGCCGCAAGTCGAATTGGCGTCCATCAGAGTGAGTCTGGACTGTTTATTGTATTGTATACAACTAACCATTTTTTTATGTATTGCCCATTTTATTTGTACTGAGGATTACCAGATGAGACAGGATTCGTTATTATAATCGCAATTGTATTTTAGCCATCTGGTGAGTGTACAGAAGAAGTGGAGATTTGCACACTACTGGTGACTGAGTGGAGTGCCTTTTACACTTGGGTACTGGGTACTTTTTTGCACGTTATATTGGAGAAGATTGAAGGCTCTATATGTTAACTTTGGGACTTTATATTATATAATAGCACTTTATAAAAGACTGGCTTGCATTTATTTATATTTTGTCTTGGGTAGCACTGAAGTACTATATGAATAATCTTATATTTTGTTGTGCATTGTTTGTACACCTGGTTATTGGTAATATTTTAGCACTTTATTAGCCACTTATCTGTGGTTTTTTTTTTTTTTTGGATATACAGTTCATTTAAAAAAATGTCTGCATTGTTGTTTTGAGTGCTGCACAATTACATTTTTATTTTCAGTATACAGTTGGCCTATCACCTTCTTCTGTGCTAGCTGCTATTTCTTGTTAGAGCACTCACTAATTTTAGCTGGTTTTGTAAATCAATATGGGATCTCAATGAATGGAAAGATGCTACCAGACTGAGTCTATTGAAGAAGCTGAAGGCTATTAGGCTCTGGCCCAGCTGTCCACATGCCAAATCTGACAGCAGAGGGCCTCTCACCTGGCTACAGATCACTTGCACTGCTACTTTTGCCTTATCAGGTGTGGCCTCCCTGAGCTACAGAGTGAGGGAAGAAGTCCAGAGGTGTGTTCAGGAACCCAGAGAGTTGTGAGAAAGATTTAAGGCAGGGGTCTCCAAACTTTCTAAACAAAGAGCCAGCTTACTGTCTTTCAGACTTTAGGAGGGCCAGACTGTGGCTATTGGGTACAGAAAATGCCCCGGCATCAGTTCCCAGTCATTGGTGTCAGTTGGTGGAATAGTGCCCTAAGGGCCAGATAGCCAGGTAAAGGCAAGCAAAGGGCCACATCTGGCGCCCGGGCCATAGTTTGGAAACCACAGGTCTATTTAAGGGGTCTACATCTGCATCTGAGCATGTTGAGTACCAGCAGGACCTTTACATTTTCTTAGTTATGGATGCTGTGAAACTTAAAGTAAGGTTATTCATCCTGTTTGCTGGGGGCAGTCCCAGGCTTTAGGGGGCTGTCCCTGGCAAAAATCCCTGCCTGAGGAATGCAAAAAGCATGCCGACAGCTAGAGGGTGCTGCCAGCTTTCCAGGAAAGTAATAGTGTTGTGACCCCTAAAGATGGGTGCTCCTGATCAGTGGGGTATAACGCTGCATGGAGTTTGGTTACTTTTGACCCAGAGCAGGGTAGGCTCAGTTTTATTTAACCAAACCCCTTTAACCGCTTCCGGACCGCCCAACGTACATTAACTGCAGCAGGGTGGCCCGGCTGCGCAAAATCACGTACCTGTACGTGAATTTGTGCACACGGTGTAGGGGGGGGCGCGATCACCGCCTGAGCACCGCTTCCGCTGTGGTTGGACTTAGCGGATCCAATCGGCGTGTCCGGTGGCCACGATGGCTGCCACGACCCACGGATCATTCTGTGGAGAGATGGATCAGTGGTGTGCCTATGTAAACAAGGCAAATCGTTGACCTGTCAGGGAGCAAGGGAGAGATTTTTGTGTTTCAGCTAAGCTGAAACAAGATCTCTCTTTTCCTCCAGTGTAACACCCCCCAAAGTTTGGAAGAACCTCCCAGGCACAGACTTAATCCCCTGATTGCCCCTGGTGTTAACCCCTTCCTTGCCAGTGAGATTTATACAGTAATCAGTGCATTTTTTAGCACTGTATTGGTGTCACTGCTCCCCAAAAAGTATCATTTAGTTAGATAAATATATTCCAGTTTTTGGACACTATAACTTTTGCGCAAACCAATCAATATACGCTTATTGGGATTTTTTTTTACCAAAAATATGTAGTAGAATACCTATTGGCCTAAATTGATGAAGAAATTTGATTTTTTAAATTTTTTATTGGGAATGTTTTATAGCAGGAAGTAAAAAATATTGTTTTTATTCAAAATTGTCACTCTTTTTTTGCGCAAAAAATAAAAACTGCAGAGGTGGTCAAACACCACCAAAAGAAAGTTCTATTTGTGGGGAAAAAAAAGGACATACATTTTATTTATCAGTTAAGGCAACGCAGTGCCGTAGCGCAAAAAATGGCCTGGTCAAGAAGAGGGTAAAATCTTTCAGAGCTGAAGTGGTTAAGCCCTTCCCAAAGTTACTGCTGCTCCCAGTTTAACATCCATGTGAGTGCAGGTGTGTGTCCCCAAACTCACATGCTTGCGTTTGGGGACAGGCACCTGCACCCACACAGATGTCAAATTGGGAACAGCAGCTGTGTCTGTGCTGCTGATGTTGCATCTCTTTGGACATGAATGGGAATCCTGGCACAGGGATGCATGGAACACCCGTGCATCCAGTGCAGGTAAACAGGGCCCTTCGCATGGATGTACTCTTAAGTACGCCCGTGTGAACAAGGCCTTTGGCGGACTTGTCCTTCAATGAAGATTAGTGATATTACAGCCTCGATTTTTTTAAGCACTTTCAGCAGCTGATTTAATCATTTACTGAGTATGCAGCTTAGTTTTCCTTTAATCATTGTCTGTTTTCCTGTTTAGGCTGGTGCCATGACTGCTGCTACAAGGTCCCTGTTTCAGGGTGGTTTTCTTTATCCTGCAGCATCCTATGGAGGAACTAGAGTTGTGTCTCCCTACACTGTGTGCATTAATAGAAACACACAGCTCCATAGCCTATGATGGCAAGCCACTATTCTGTTTCTCCCTCCTACTCCAAACTAACAGATCGTCTGGAGACTGCACCGTCAACTCTTTCCTGTGAAGACAGGAAATTCAGGGAAGCAGCACTTATGCCCCGTACACACGGTCAGATTTTCCGACAGAAAATGTTAGATGGGAGCTTTTTGTCGGAAATTCTGACCATGTGTAGGCTCCATCGGACATTTTTCATCGGAATTTCCGTCAAACAAAATTTGAGCTCTGGATCTCAAATTTTCCGACAACAAAATCCGTTGTCGTAAATTCTGATCGTGTGCACACAATTCCGACGCACAAAGTTCCACGCATGCTCGGGAATCAAGCAGAAGAGCTGCACTGACTATTGAACTTTTTCTCGGCTCGTCGTACGTGTTGTATGTCACCGTGTTCTTGACGTTCGGAATTTCCGACAAGCTTTGTGTGACCGTGTGTATGCAAGACAAGTTTGAGCCAACATCCGTCGGAAAAAATCCATGGATTTTGTTGTCGGAATGTCCGATCAATGTGCGATCATGTGTACGCGGCATTAGGGAGCAGTAGCCAGAAGCATTGAATGTTGTAAAGTGCTGGGATAGAAATTTTAACAAATAGTTTACTGGGGAATGTCTATTTTTTGGGGTAAAGCTTAAAAACACTGAGGGTTTATTATTACTTTATGGTATAAATAAAGTTTGTTAGACATTTGCAATATTTTTATTTGACAGTAAACTGTACAGCCTTTCAGGATCTGTATGTGATTAACTATCCTTCGTATAAAGGACAGTCATGCATGTGACTTGAATTTTGCTCAGTTTATAAAAGTCACCACATATTTCCTATTCAGTGCCAAATGCAATAAAACAATGATTATATTTTCTCACTGAAGTATAAAAAAATTCCAGGAAAACACATTTTGGTTAATGATTTACAGAGGCAAAACTGGCACTATCTTAGTTAAAACTACTTACTATAAGTCTGGGAACACTATCTGCATGGAGTTTGTAGGTTTTCATGGCTTCCAATTTGCTCTGGTGTTCTCTGAAACAAACATCAGTAGTTAAATTAGTGTCTACCAATCAGATCCTAGTATATGTGGCAATAACAAAACCCTTGTACCTGTTTAAATTAACTTTCCTCAACCACCAGGACATATACTCATCTTCTTCCATGATCCAGCTATCTTTACTGTGTGGTCCCTGTTGGGAGATGAAGATCCATTTTCCTGAAAACATCTCCACTGGGCCTACTTTGTGCTATGCATGCACATGTTTTTCTATATTAAATATTTGTCTCAGGCTAAACAGCAATTTTCAAGGAAGCATAGACATTTTCATAAAATAAGTTGTAAAATGTATATCTTTACTGAATTAAAGATATAAACGGCTCGAAAGAGAGTTTTAAAAGTTAAAAGGTACAAAGAGAATAGTGAATCTAACCACACATGCTAACAGTACTATCTACATGCTAGTAACAAAAGTGTATGCTTTACTTCAATTAGCGGAATGTTCTGATGGTTGATTAGTGCTTTCCTCAATGGGCAAGATGGAGTCCTTGCTTGGTCAAAATGCATGGAATGGCTGCTCCTCTATTCAAATCCTGGTCAGCTGTGTAATTCCCTTCCTAAAGTCACATGGTCAAGTCTACTCCTACCGACAGTTCAACTTCCTGCTACCTCACTTCTTACCAATATAAATTTCTGCTTAACCATCCCTTTCAGACCAGCCACACAACTTCATTAGCATTCAAACAGTAGGAGCCAAGCTACTGACTGAAATTCACCAGAGAAACCCATTCAACCTTTTCTTCCAAATGGTAGCTAAAAATGCTTATCCATATTTTCTAGAATAAAAAAATTACTAAAGTGGCCATAGCTATACAGCAGGGGTCCCCAAACTCCAAAAAAGGGCCAGTTTACTGTTTTTCAGGCTTTGGGAGGGCCAGTCTGTCAGTATGGGTATAAATTGCCCTGGCAACAATGGGGGTAAACAGTGCCCAATCATTGGTGTCAGTGGGAGGAATAGTGCCCCATCATTGGTGTCAGTGGGAGGAATAGTGCCCCATCATTGGTGTCAGTGGGAGGAATAATGCCTGTAAAAAAACGTCCCACACTCCGCTTGAGTGCTTTTGTCATATACCGCTTCCTCCCAGTTTGAATATAGATATCAGATATTCCAAACCGCTGACAATCAATAACAAGGCAGTACTTGTTTGGTTGTGCAACATAAATTGTTTATTGAAACTCATGTACAGAGAGGTATCACTCAGGGACAACCCCTCCCTCTCCCTTTGCATACAGGGGGGGGGGGGTAAACTGTCCAATAACAATAGACACACAGGTCAGGTGTATTCAAACTTCTCGTCAGTAAACAGTCTTATCAGCAGGGAGGGGCTGCTGGAGGAATCCCCCCCTCCCCACATAGACATACATCTAATAATATACTTTTCTCCCAAGGCAGACAGACACAACAGAACAATGGAATACAACCACACCCCAAACAACCCAGCAAAGAGTACACAGCAAAATTAGACAATATACAATACATATATATATATATAGCTATATATATATATATATATATATATATATATATATATATATATATATACACACACACACACACACACACAACATTCCAGTGGAGTTGTACAGTGCGTCAGATTAGTACAGATCAGACTGGATTTCTCGGTCACCCTGTGCCCCTATTAGAGACACAGGTTGACTTAGACATAGGAGGTGCATGGGGAGTTGAAACAAGGGTTTCCCAACCTCCCCAAAGGATTCTGGGTTCCACAGACCCCCTGCCCAAAGTGACTCCCGTCACAGTGCCCCATCATTGGTGTCAGTAGGAGGAATAGTGCCCCATAATTTATGTCAGTGGGAGGAATAGTGTCCCATCATCGCTGTCAGTGGGGGTAATTGTGCACCCTTGTTGGTATCTCGGGGATAAATAGTGCCCCAAGGACCAGATATAGGCAGGCAAAGGGTCGTAGTTTGGGGACAACTGCTATACAGCATGCTGTGTCTCCACTCATGCCCCACTCAAGCTGTAGTCAGGGTGGCCTCCTCAGATCCTGTATAGTACAGACCTACTATAGGAATAAATGAGGTTGTGGTGAACATGTGCAGTATGAAGGGGACGCTTTTTGGAGAAAGACTGTGCAGTTTTGAGCAGTGCCGCACACTTATGATTGCTGTACCGAGGAGGAGGGTATCTGACCTAGTGAGATGCACTTAGGGGGAAGGAGAAGTTTGCACACCAAATGCCTTTAAAAACTCAGATATTACCTTTTAAAGACATGTAAAGTGACATCATCACTGGGCTGCACATAACCTGAGCAGAGAGCTGTGCTGTGGGAGGGACCCAGAAGACTCACCCACCACAGGCTGCCTGCAGAAAAATAGAGAAGGGGCGGAGACAAGACCAGCAACCCTGCACAAGGAGGGTTTAGTCTGGCAATAATTACATGTAAAACTCCGACCTGCTGGTTGTACCCAATTTGAGTAATCAACTTGGGTACAATCAGCCTGCTCATACATGGTTTGAATCTTGGCCAGTCCCTGCTGTATTGGCTGAGATTCAAACCATCTGTGGCTGGTTTTAGTTGTCTTGCAATCATAATGACCTTTTGGATTCACTACTCCTAGAGATTAGATATCCCAGTTTCCTGGGAATCAAGCCAAACCGCCAGTGATGGTTTTTAGCAGTTTGCAGGCTGTAGTCCCCAAAAACACATGCTGTACACACCGGGTGCCAGGCTATTAGGAACCATTACATGTGAGTGTAATTCTTACTTGTTTTTACCCAGTAAATTTTAAATGATTTTACGCAATGAGATTCTTTCTTTGTCATTTCCATCTAGGGGTCACCTGGTCTGAGCACAAGTCAATGGACCACTGATTGTTTATTTTGAGCATGAGCACCTATGAACACTGAACATGTTGAGACTGTAAAGGACTTATATGTTTTTCAGGATCACATTTGTTATCACCCAGTGCGGTGATTTATATATATATTCATCAGAGTTCACAGTATACTGTATTTGCTTTTAGTAAATCAACCCCATTAATTTAAAACACAACCCACTCGGCTGAGCATGAAGAAATATCATAGAAACCACAGGGTTCCAAAGATATGAGACCAGAATAAGAACTTGTTACAGCCTTTCTTTGCCTGTCATAGCTGTGTACTGGCTATCAAACTGTTTAAGGGTCGGTTCACACCAGGATTCCTGCGCATTCCTGTGCAGTGTTGTTTTCCAGCCCACTCATTTGCACAGAACGCGGAATGCACTGAAACGTGGAGAAAGTAGTGCATGCACTACTTTTGTATAAAAAGTGTGACACCGAATCACATGGTACTGCGATACCATGTGATTTGGTGCCCACAAATGCACTGTGTTTGCAATCTGAATTTTGGGTGCCATTAACATTACATTGGCCCCTGCAGCAGATCGCAAACGCAGTGGGTTTTGAGCGTGGTGTGGGAAACCTACATGGAACGTGCCCTTCCCACACTGCATTCTGTTGTGAAACTGGCCCTCAATGTATAGAATAGTAGATTAATGGTGTTGGAATCTTACAGTGTAACTCCACTTTTGTTGAGAAAAAAACATTCCCCTCTGGGTGATCTATGTACATTGCAAGGATTATAACAACTTTTGTTGCAGATTCCTACCTTTTGTTATGAAGAAATCCCTGTGTGTTTGTCTGCGTCTCTTGGCTGAATGGGTCTAATGGGGAGTGGTTTCATAATTATCAGTCAGCTGTGGCAGATGCAGGGCACTAATGAGGAAAGCTGCTGGGCCTGCATCCCTTTAGATGTGTTCCCATTGGAAATATCTCACAAAAAAAAAAAAATGTTGCAGGGGATGCCTGAAATCTGACTTGTATCTTAGGCAGACTTCTGGGAAAATCAGTGAGCCAATCCCACAAGCAGGAAATGAAGTTTCTGGGGAGTGGTCAGTACACATTCTGTGTACAGAAAAACTCCATGTAGCCGTATAAATGCTTTGTATTTATAGAAAATTACAGCGGCTGAGATTGAAAAGGAAAGGTCATTTTCAATTACAATAAGACTTGTATCACAATTGTATACACTCTATTATTTTTTTTCTTTATTTGCTATTTTTTTCCCCACAAAAGTGGAGTTACCCTTTAAGATGATGGTTAGAGACACTTTGGGTTGAATTTAATAAAGGCAAATAAAGTGCACTCATCTCCTCGGGACTTTCATGACCAAGCAAAAATGCAGTTTTTTTCTTTTCCTTGCACCTGATTGGGAATTCTTTACAAAGTGAAGATTCCCCACATTTACTAAGCTGTGGGGAAAATTAGTGCAACTGCACTTGCAAAGCGCACAGTCTAATTGCCTTTATTAAGTCAACCGAAAAATTTATGTTGTGCTGATGATATCCCTAGGGGGGGGCATCAGGTAATGAAGGAAATGAGTGGGCAGCTTCACAAATAGGAGAACTACTACAATAAACTCAGGATGTAAGACAGAGTTTGTATCTAGAGTCAAAGCAACACACTGAAATATTAGCGTCCAGCGTAAGGTTTTATTCCAAACATCAATTGGGTAAAGGAGCCAATGCGTTTCTGGGGCCACATATCACCCCTTTATCGGGGATTGTGAAAAGACGCTAAAGCTTTTGCATCAGCATAAAAATCAACCAAATAAAAGACTGAATTGGAGGCCCTAAGCGCCATTCTAAATATTTCCCAGGTGTCTTTAACTGTTACAAAAAGGGTTTCTTTTACATAGCTCAATATCACAAACCAAAATGAACACACATGTGACTGATCAGAACAGAGACTCATTCTCCTTCCTTGGCCGCTTTTTCAGGAGGAAGCTCCAAATTTAGCAATCAGAGAGAGAGAGTGTGAAATCAAACAGTTGCTGCTGTGCTTTTTGGAGAAACTTTGTCAGTGAATCCAGTGTCATAGGAGTTCTTTGCATTAAATGTTTACTTGTTAACTCTTTGATGACCAAAGGTCATTGAAGCTTAGATGTCCAGTGAAGGCTGGCAATTGGTTAACTTGACAATAATTCTATGACCAATTTGCTTACCTAAATATCGTTTCCAATTTTAAGAACTTTAAAAGCTTTTATTTGGTTCACTCTTTTAATACATTTGGTTCACTCTTAATACATTTCCAGCCTTCCCTTCAGGCTTCCACACTTGTACCGGCTCCTCTCTTGTACTAAAATGGCTTATTCTGATTACACTGCATACATTAGCACCTATTAGCTTTTAACAGTGTGCATTAACAGCTGCAGTAGGTCAGATAAAGACTGTCTCACAGTTGAAGGACATCCGACAGTCCTTTCCTCCCCAGTCTGATTGTCCTTCCCCACCCCCACCATCATTCATTGAATTATGCTTTTTTCAATCACTTAGCATCACATACAGTATGAGCATTACGGAGAGTGGTCTGCATGCAAATATAGTCTCAAACTCCCGTTCCTAAATCTATCCATCAAGGCCTTTTGAGTTTTGAATAACTACTCCTCACTGCTTACATCTGTGCTAAGGGCTCTTGAGAGGAGTATTAAGGCAACCTGTCAGTCCCATCCCACCAGTCATAAATTTCCTGCATTTCACAGAAAAGCAGAAAGACCCAGTGATGTCATCACTGGGTATATAATATGGTGGGTAATGAAAACGAAAAGGCTTTATTTTAAAGTTTCATTAGCAAATTGATGAGGGGGAATGGAGGAACCATGGCAAACAAAATATAGGAAGATTAAACTCTTTTTTTAGACCGCTGAGCTATGTCCACAGAAAAGGTACCGTAGATGTGAACCAAACAGTATCCAGTATGCAGGTCCGGGCCGCCGTTTAACTACAAAGTATCTATCAAAAATTTCTCAAAGATATTCCTCAGAGGCCATACAGTAAGTACACCAGCATTGTGAGCTTTTGATAAAAAAATGTCTCCCCACACCATCAAGTGGGGAAGGGAAATGGCACAGACCACATATTTGGTTCACAACTATGGTACACTTTCTGTGGACATAGTCCAGCAGTCCTTGTCTGCCATGAATACAGACCACAGCATTGTATGGACATATCAAACTGTCGGAGAGTGCTCTAGCCAAAGGTAGCATATTATAGTGGTATGAAATCCCTGAAGAAGATGTTATGTGTACCTTTATTTCAAACATGTTGGATATCCCCAACTCTTGGAACCATCAACTAGTGGTGGGATTGAACAGCAAGTAGCTTGGGAATACCACTCTGTATCTAGATGTGCTAATATATATATATTGTTCACATTGATGTGTAAAACCATGGTTGTAAAAAAAATTACAATGAATCTACTTTTTTAACACTTTTTAATAATAACAATAAAGAAAATAATACTTGTTATACATTGTAATTGTGTTTGGGTTGCTTTTAAAATCCCATAAAGAGAGGATTCTTAGTGTGATGGTGGCAACCACACCCCCAGTCACATGAACTCTTTTTTTCTAGACGTTTGACTTTAAACCCCTGGTAGGATGCCAGCAAAGTCTCACACACAGATATTAAATAAAATGTTTGAGCAGAAATATGCTGTGAGTGTAGTGATCTGACCTAAAGTGGATGTAAACTCTCACATATACCCAGTGAAGTGAACAGCCCCAGATGATACACAGAGATGAAACAAATCTCCCTACATAAGTTTTATATGTATATCTGCTGTCTTCAACTTTATATATTCTCCTCATAGGTAGAGACTTTCAGAGCTGTCGGTTGAATAGTTCAGCACTCTGCTAATCGATTTATAGCATCCCCCCCAACAAAAAACTCAGTCTGCTCTTATCACAGTTGATGGAGAACTTGCCAGAAGTTATCAGGCTGATAACAGAAGAACAGTGCAGGAGACAGCTGGGACATAGTGCTTTGAAGAGAGATAAGAAAACACTGCAGATAGATGTGCCCAGCTCAAATTTCATGAGTTGGGTTTACAACACTTTAAGCCTTCGTTCACATTGACTGCGGCTTTGAAATCACGCAACTTCATCTGAAATCGCACAATTTCAAAGCCACATGTCAGTGCAACTTCTTGTGCAACTTCAAAGACATCTGTGTGGCTTCATGTACAGATGTTTATTCAAGTCGCAACTTCAAAGACATCTGTGTGGCTTCATGTACAGATGTCTATTCAAGTTGCAACTGCAAAGACATCTGTGTGGCTTCATGTACAGATGTCGATTCAAGTCGCACCCAAAATCACCAAAAGTAATGCAGGAACTACTTTTGCAAAGTCGGCATCGCACCGATTTGAACAGTGCAATAGTTACATAGATAGTTACATAGTTAGTAAGGTTGAATAAAGACACCAGTCCATCCAGTTCAACCTGTGAGTACACACTCACATCAATTGCCAGCAATAGGCTGCGACTTGTGCAATTTTACCTGTCAAATCGCATGACAAGTTGCTCCAATGTGAACAGGGGCTTAGCATAGTTGTGATGTTTCCTGGAAAGTCTAGATTCTCTTGAAAGGCCACCACCACACCTTTTGATACTTACCTCCCCTGCTTCACCCCACCTCCCTATTCACCTGATGGATTTGGCAAAGGGAAGTCTTAGCAAGCGCTGAGTTTAATTAAAAAGGCAAATTTGAAGCACTCGGAATGCAGCAAAGATATTCCCACATCATCACTTCCATCACTAGTGCAAAAGTTTCCCTAAACTCTATCCCAAAAAGCAAGATTTGCATGACTCTAGCATTTATCCTCAAATGAAGACTGAACCCTGTAGTTTTTTGGATTTGTGGTGGAATTGATGAAGTGGTTATCTTATGTTTTAAGAAGGCGATTTATTAGAGGTGCGCATCGTCACTGGTCTCACAATTCGATATGATTACGATTATCTGGTCAACGATTCGATTCCGCGATGCATCACGATTACCGACGAGCTCCCATTTCCGCTTGGGAAGCCTAGTCAGCCCTTCCTCCCTGTAATCCTCTGGGACGCGTCACAGGTCCCAGAAGATTGCCTGGCTATGCAGGACAGCGCAGTGAGACATGCGCACCCGGCTGTGAAGCTGCAAGCTGTCACAGCCGGATGCCCACAGTAGTATTGCCAGCGCTGTGGACAGGCGGGGAGAGAAAGGAGGGTTTCGGTGGCCACGTCGCTGGAATGTGGGACAGGTGAGTGTCTTTTTATTAAAAGTCAGAAGATACACTTTTTTGTAGCTGCTGACTTTTAATAAACAAAAAATTGACTGGAACTCCGCTTTGAATTAAAAATAACCAGACTCCCTTAAAAAGTGCACTAATCTGGTGCACTAAATGTTACAGGCATTCACACACTGCTTGGAGGTCTGGAGGGTTTAGAATCCACAGCTGACAAACAGCCCTGTGAAGTTCCCTGTACTGTCTCTGTGCTGAGACAGTGCTCATCGATGCAGCGATTAATTTCAGCACCCCTGCGATTTATCATTTCCATACTGTGAGAACTAAATTACTGTCATCGCTGCCTAATACTGGAACATACTAAATGGATATTGCTGAGAGCAGAAGCCCACTGTTCATTGTTTAAGACAAGTAATAAAAGTACAAACTTTCTAACTGGTAATTATAATTGAAATACAGTATTAAGAAGAAACACTGTGTTCCATAATTATCTCAATGTTTCATCAGTCATTGTAACAATAACATTAATATGTCTTGATTTATGCACAAAATAACCCTAGAACATCAAAGCTGACCATCTATATTTCAAGCAATAGAATTTAAGGAGGCACATTGTTCAGGGTAGAATTAGCTTCCTAACCTTTAAAGGACAAGTTCACCTTTTAAGAAAAATACTAAATGCACATTTTTTTTGCAGGTAAAAAATGTGCATTTACAATTTTTTTTTTTTAGGAACATGGAAAGCATTGCACCAGTGATCAGTGCCTTGGTAGTTCATTGAGAACCAGCCGCAAAGGATGTCAGTACTTGCAGTTCATTCATTCATTCACAGAACTCTGTAAATGAATTGTGAAGGAATGTAATGAACATAATGATAATCATAAAAATGCATATTTTCTTATGTGTATACATGTTTCTATGCAACTCCTTACTTACTATATAGTAAAACAGCTTAGCTCTGCTTTGGAACCAAAGATGGCGCCTACACCCTGCTGCCCCCGCACTGGAGGTATGAGGAAGTAAAGAAGAAGAACCAACAACAACCAAGCCTCCAGCATCAAGTTTCTGCATTCCTCTTGTATTTCAGCCAATAAGATGTACCTTTTAGACTGACCACATTTACATAGTAGTGACGTATAATCTATTGTTCTTTGTGTATAAAACGTTGGGCACCACCCTGCAATAAACAGAGATGAGGAAGTAATCGAACTGAGTGGATGTCAGTGTGATTGCTCCCGGCGTGAATACACATCTACACTACATAATTAGGAACAGCAGCAGAGTGCTAACTTGAACCCAATTGCGGTTCTGATCCATCACAGAATGACGCGGCCATGTGGACGGAGACCCACACTGCCGCACTCTTTTCAAAAGGTGATAGCTGGTACGGGGAACTTCTCCCTGTACTGCTGTCACACAATGGCAGCAGATCCCAGAGCAGCTGCAGGAGTGGAAAAATGTCACATGTTCTCGAAGGTGAACCTATCCTTTAATAGGACTTTTTCATGTACAGACAGAAATGCTTCTCCTTCCTGCAGTTTTTTTTTGAACAGAAAACCAATTTGTACATTTCTGTAATAAAGCACATACATTCAGCTCATTGCTGTATAGTATAATATGTAGATAATCCAAGACATCCGATTTGACTTGGAAATAGTGCTACAGCTGAATCAAGAAATTATAGCGTGCTCTGGCATTAAAGTGATTTTAACTGCTTTGGGCCTTTACAACCATTTTAGTACAGAACTCTTATGCCGCGTACACACAAGCGGACTTTACGGTAGACTTTGCCCGGCGGACGGGATTTCGTCAGACAATTCGATCGTGTGTGGGCTCTAGCGGACTTTGTTTTCTCAAAAGTTGGACGGACTTAGATTTGAAACATGTTTTAAATCTATCCGTCGAACTCAAGTCCGGTCGAAAAGTCCGCTCGTCTGTATGCTAGTTCGACGGACAAAAGCCACGCTAGGGCAGCTATTGGCTACTGGCTATGAACTTCCTTGTTTTAGTCCGGTCGTACGTCATCACGTACGAATTTGACGGACTTTGGTGGATTGTGTGTAGGCAAGTCCGTTCATTCGGAAAGTCCGTCATAAAGTCCTTTGAAAAGTTCGCCGGGCAAAGTCTGCCGTAAAGTCCGCTCGTGTGTACGCGGCAAAAGGGTGGTTAGACTTTTTATGAAAATTGGACAGTCTCTTTGAAACAAAGGTGTCCAACCCTTTGACCTTCCTGGGGTCTTCCATGGGGAGAAAATGGATTAAATCAGAGATAATCGAATATGACGTTAGCATGAGACTAATATTATATGAAAATATGTGTAGAATTTACACAGATTAATACAGATAATACAGATTATTGCAAACAGGAGGCTTATGTTTAAACATTTCTTATTGACTTGACTGTCTTAAGGCATGGGGTTTGTAACTGACTCTACATCTTGTTGGTGTTGATGGTTGTAATTGAAAGTAAAAATATGTATATCTGAATGCCCTGATTAAATAAAGAATTGAAAAAAAAGAAAATAGTGGCTCACAAATCTTGGTGCTTCTGGATACTGAAGGCATTACTGTGAAGAGTGGTAAATTTTTCTTTGGAATGACAAGACTTATAAAAGTCCATAAAGAGACACTGTCAAATTTGTCTTTAGCCACATTTGTTTGCCAAGTGTAAATGCATTTTTTCAAAAAAGTCCAAAACAAAATCAACGTTTTTAAGTAAGTTTGTGATTTGGTGTTAGGACGCATTCATAGCCGTCATGAGCTGCATGTGGACCGTGGGCGGCAGCATGGACACCCCTACTTAATATCTACCTAGCCTAAAAACAAAAATGTAATATGTTGCCGCTTAACAGTCCTTGAGTGTCAAAAAAGAGGGGAAAGGGGATTGGGACTTTGAAGCACGTAGGTATAAAGAATTTAGTTTGGTATATAAATTAACCGCTTCAGCCCCGTAAGATTTTACCCCCTTCCTGACCAGAGCACTTTTTGCGATTTGGCACTGTGTCGCTTTAACTGACAATTGCACGGTCGTGCGACGTTGCACCCAAACAAAATTGACGTCCTTTTTTTCCCACAAATAGAGCTTTCTTCTGGTGGTATTTGATCACCTCTGCAGTTTTTATTTTTTGTGCTGTAAACAAAAATAAGAGCAACAATTTTGAAAAAAAAGCAATATTTTCGTGACTGCGACATTATGGCAGACACATCGGACACTTTTGACACTATTTTGGGACCATTGTCATTTATACAGAGATCAGTGCTATAAAAATGCACTGATTACTGTGTAAATGACACTGGCAGGGAAGGGGTTAAACACTAGGGGGCGATCAAGGGGTTAAGTGTGTCCTAGGGAGTGATTCTAACTGTGGGGGGATGGGCTACCACTGACATGACAGCGATCATAGCTCCCTGTCATGTCACTGGGCAGAACTGGGAAATGCCTTGTTTACATAGGCATCTCCCCATTCTGCGGCTCCGTGACACGATTGCCGGGACACCGGCGGACATCGAGTTTGTGGGTCCCGCAGGCGCGGTCTGTACTTGGCGGGCGAACGTGCCTGCTAGCCCCGCAAATTAAAGGAGACATACTGGTACGCCCATTTGTCCACCGCTGCCATTGTGCCGACGTATATTGGCGTGCAGCGGCTGGCAAGTGGTTAACATACAAACGCATAATCATGAGTAAGTGTATATCCAATACAGTATATTGATTATGCGTTTGTATGTTAATATATATAATAAACTGAATTCTTTATACCTACGTGCTTCATTCAAAGTCCCAATCCCATACTTGCCAACCATCCCGAATTTCTCGGGACATTCCCGGGATTTAGACCCTTTTCCCAATCTAATCGTTTCCCGGGAGATGTTATGGAAAGGGTCGGGGGATGGGCGGCGCCGCAGCTCAATCTCTACTGTAACCATGCGCCTCCGCTCGACCAACTTTGGGGCCGGTCTGGATGTCACAGGGGGGCCAGTCTGGATGTCACAGGGGGGGCTAGTCTGGATGTCACAGGGGGGAGCGTATAGTCGGGATGTCACAGGGGGGGCCGTATAGTCTGGATGTCACAGGGGGGGCCGTATAGTCTGGATGTCACAGGGGGGCCGTATAGTCTGGATGTCACAGGGGGGGCCATATCGTCTGGATGTCACAGGGGGGGCTGTATAGTCTGGATGTCACAGGGGGGGCTGCATAGTCTGGATGTCACAGGGGGGCACCAGATGTAAAGAGGACTCTGCTGATGGGGACTCCTGATGTGAGGAAGGCTCTGCTGGGGACTCCTGATGTGAGGGGGGCTCCGCTGGGGACATCTGATGTAAGGAGGGCTCGGCTGGGGCACCTAACGCAAGGACGGACTTTGCTGGGGGCACCTGACGCAAGGACGGCCTCTGCTGGGACACCTGATACAAGGACGGATGGCTGGTGGCAGGCGACGTGGCAGGTGACACGTTTAGGGATCCCACTGATTCAGCATTATGGTGAATTGAGTGATTTCATTTTATATTACAATGTAATAATAGAAATAATGCACTTCAATCATCCTGACACCATAACAACCATGGTGCCGGGATGATTGAAGTGCTAACACCAGGTGTTTGGAGTATCTTTATCTGCTGATTGTTAAACTTTCTAGAATACACATTTTGCCATTGTTGTGTAGGATCTGGGGCTGCTGTCCCTCCATCCCTCTCCTCCCCTTTCCCTCTCCATCCCTCATTCATCTCAGACTCTAACCACACCCCCTTTGAGCCATGCCCATTTAAGACACGCCCACTATTTCGCGTAAACCACGCCCATTTTCTGCCACGGCGCGCCACATTTTTGCGTTCCCATTATGCCACGCCCACAAGTGCATGCCCCCGCCCCCTGATTATAACAAGACTCTGCCTACAGCCAAAAAAGTGGCCCTACAAAATTTTTTTTACAATGTTGGCAACTATGCAATCCCCTTTCCCCTCTTTTTTGACATATAGATAGGGATGGAGGAAATTGACCTTACCAGGTCACCGCCTCATATAAAGTCCCAAATGTTCTCCTTTTGCTTACAGTCCGTGAGTGTGTTGGCTGTATTCATTTTCTTTTTTTAAAGTTCTTTTCCCTTTATTTTCACCTGGTAACACACTTCCTGGGGTGACAATGCTCACTGACCCTACTGTTGCAGGAAAACGAAAACAAGTGAAGACCTTAGGTCTCATCTTCATAACACAGCAGGCTGAGGTTCTGTAGTTCTCAGAGCTGACAAGATTTCAGGCAACAAGTATTTTTTGCACTTATCATACAGGTATAACAAAACCACTTCAAGGGAATATATAAACAGACCCAAAGGCACCATACATGAGAAATTCTTTGTTATGGTTTACATATCCTTTAGGACTTTTTTGGAAACCCTGTCTTGTTAGGAAATCATCAGTCATATGAGCGTTTTTGAGCCATAGGGTTTTTGTGGGATTATAGTTTTGCTAAAAAAGCTATAAAAAGCAAGCGCTAAAGAAACCCTTAAAGCAGAAGTAAACCCATCCACATGCCGGAAATGTAACACTCCCATTGGTTGTGCTCTCAACCAAACTGTCAAACCATCCAATGGCTGGTGTCATAACTGATCACATGTGCAGCATCATGGCAGTTGTAGATTAAACAGAGGCAAAGATGGCAGCTTCCTTGGCTGAAAAGGATAGGAGGGTTTACTTACACTTTAAGAACAATAATGCAAAACTGCTGCAAAACGCTAAAAAACGTGCGTTTTTTAACGCAGAATTCTACACCAAAAGCTAAAGTTCAGTTATAGTAATTGGGATATAGGTTCAGTAATATTGCTTACTTTGAATGAAGTGTATCCTATATCCAACCGATTGCTTTGTGTAGAAATGTTCCCTGCAGTGAGTACAGTTCCTCATCATATCGCTGAACTTCGGTCGTGGTGGGGGTTAAAGAGGATCTCCATTCATATTTTTAAAAATTAAAAGTCACCAGCTACAAAAACTGTAGCTGTTGACTTTAAATAAACACACACTCACTCTTCAGTCTCAAGTGCCAGCATCTTTACAATCGGCAGCTGGTTGTGACAGCATGCAGCTTCACAGCCAGGTCCCCACTGTGCATTGTGAACGGTCTCACAGTCTTCTGGGACCTGTGACTTACAGAAGACTGCAGGGAGGGAGGTGAACTTCCGCTCGGATCGCCTAGGCGGTCGGAGGGGAAGTGGCAGTGGATACCTGTCAAAACCAGGTACCCGCTTCCCCCACAACAAGAGATGCAGGGAAGGAAGCCTTAAAGAGTAACTTCCACTTGTGGGTGGAGCTTTGCTTTAACTTCTTTGGCTCTAACATTGCACTACATTGAAGAAGTCCCAACAGTCGCCCAACCCTTTTTCTCCTCTACTCTATTCAGAAAAGCCCTGAATGCAACACTTTCTGTGAACGGAGGAGAAGCAGATAAATGACACCACTAGACCCCCATTTTCAATACAATGTTATTGACACCCCCAGACCCCCAGTGTCAATAACATTTTGTTGACACCCCCAGACCTCCAGTGTCAATACACCCCCAGATCGGTTCACAGATCACAGTGCAAACTTTGAATTCGCACAGGAATAAGTATGGCTGAACTCGCATCGCATGCGATTGGCACCTCAGTGTGGGTGCAAATCACATGCAATGTCTGTGTTTGCACAGGTGTGAACCTGGGCTAAAGGTTCATTTATTTTTGTAAAATAACAAACATGTCATACCTGCTCTGTGCCCCAATCCTCCTATTCTGGGGTGTCCCATTGGCACTCCTGGCTCCTCCTCTTCATCGGGTGCCCCCACGAAGAGCCGCTTTCCATGGGGGCACCCATGTGGGCGCGCTCCCAAGTCCTGCTGCTGCACTGCTGATTGACACAGACAGCAGGACTCGGTCCCGCCTCGGTCCCGTCACTGGATTTGACAGCAGCGGGAGCCAATGGCTACTGCCGCTATCAATCTATCCAATGAGGACCATGCTCGTCGATGGAACGATCGGGTTCAGGTAAGTAAAAGGGGGGCACTGGGGGGGCAGCGTAGAAGGTTTTTCACCTTAATGCATACAATGCATTAAGGTGAAAAACCTTGAGGGTTTACAACTCCTTTAACCACTTCAATACCAGGCACTTTCACCCCTTCCCGGCCCAGGCCAATTTTCAGCTTTCAGTGTTGTCACACTTTGAATGACAATTGTGCGGTCATA
Source organism: Lithobates clamitans (assembly GCA_037952925.1). Lineage (NCBI taxonomy): Eukaryota > Metazoa > Chordata > Amphibia > Anura > Ranidae > Lithobates > Lithobates clamitans. Next base: position 690,489 of record JBBGZY010001422.1, read on the forward strand.
CAACACTGTACCCATATGACAGTTTACATTTATTTACACAAATAGAGCTTTCTTTTGGTGATATTTAAGGTGATACTAAAGTCTTTTTAATTTTTTTTTTAAAAATTAAACATGTTATACTGACCTGCTCTGTGCAGGGGTTTTGTACAGAGCAGCCCAGATCCTCCTCTTCTCAGGTACCTCGCCGGAGCTCCTCACCCCTCCGCAGCTCCCTGTGTTCATTCAGATGCACCGTGTTGCTGTCTCAGCCAATGAGGAATGGAGTCACGGGCAGCCGAGACACTCCTGCAAAATTGCTGGATCTTGATGGACCCAGGTAAATATTAGGGGGGACGTAAAATGTACAAATGCAGCAATTTAGAAATTGGATGAAAGGTTTAGCGCTGGGAAACACTTTTTGAAAGATAAAAAGTGCATTTTATATACATCTATATAGATCAGACCAAAATGAGGGACAAATGAGTAGGAATGAGGGACAGAGGCACATTGCTCCAAATCAGGGACAGTCCCTCCAAATCAGGGACAGTTGGGAGCTATGGATCAGGGTAAAGACACAGTGATCAGAGAGTGCACCATCTGAGCGATGCAGGGTGCGCACGGGCAGCAAGATCACAGGAGGATGTCCATGGACATCCTCTAGGCAAAGTAAGCCTGCGCTGTGCCCGTCTTTCTGCTATAGCGTGGGCAGGAAGGGGTTAAAAAAATTAATAATCTTTTTCAATTTTTACAATTTTTTATTACATTTTTTTCCCTAACACACTGTGACCAGAGCAACACAGTGTTACTATACTAACATTGTACTACTCTGGGTTTTTTTTCCTTTACACATTATGATTGCATATACCAATCATCTTATATACCAATTTTTACTGAATGAAACTGGTTCCTTCAGTGTCTTTTGCTGTGATTAGCTGTAATTGGTCAAAGCTAATCACATGGTACAGATGAACAGTGATAGTAACACAATTGTATACAATGGATGGCATAAAAGGAAGCCATGCATTGTTTACAATTGTCATGTGATCTGCTGTGATTGGTCACTGCGATCACAATACACTGGCAGCGTGCCAGTGCAGTGATCAGTTTCAGACTCCACAGGTGCGTGCCTGCGCGAGAGGTGCATTCTGGGAGGACGTCATATGACATCATCCCAGAACAACAATGCTCTCGCCCGGCCGTCATTTAACTATAGGCCGGGTGGGAAAGTGTTAAAGTGTATTTCCACTTTTGCAGCCATATTGAAATGCCACCTACTTTATATTTGTTACATGTCCCCATTCACATATCATAAGGCCTCTTGCACACTGCAGCTTAAACAGCGTATTTTTCCAGATTTAAAATGTAGCCTATTGTTTACAATGTGTTTTTACACGGAGTTGTGTAAAGAGCTGCATATTCTTGAGTAAGGAAAAAAAAAGAAAAAAGAAAAAAATCTGCTTTCCTGGTCAGTATTTTGCACCCGTATGTGCAAATACGCCCAAATATGCGCGGATGCGCGCATATGAGCATAATTATTTTACATTTTCAAAGATGTTGCCATAAGTATTTTATTGTACATGTGAATACATGTAACATAAATGCCTGAAATTATGTCCAGAAATGCTGATGCTCAAACATCAGAACCGTGTGCAAGAGGCCTAAATTAAAAAAAAAAAAAATTAAATTGCTGCATACCATTCACTTGCTTTTTTTCTGAAAACTCCAAAGCTAAAGTTTTCCCTCTGCTAAGTACTGTTAAGGAGGAGGTTAGAGATTTCAAGTTTACCATGATTAACCCTGTCTGTACTGTGCTGGTGGATCTCATTATCAGTTGTAAACTACATAGGAACGCTGTCTATGCTATCAAAGGTATGAAGATCTCCTGGCTGGGGTTATGTTTGTATGTTAAAGTGAGGAAACACAACCTGCCCCCACTTTATTCCGCTATGTTCAAACTGTTCAGAGTAGCTTCCAGTCTGACCAAAGGCCTGTTGCAAAGAAACAACTACAAATTAAGGAAAAATGTTTTGTAATTATTTGTAGGTATGTTGTATGAACGGGAACACATAAACATACAGTGGGATTTTCCCAAATTTGGCTGCAAAATTGGAACTATACTTTAGGCTCCATTTACACCTAGGCGATTTAAATCGCGGGTGGAATCGCTGCGATCCTGCCTGCGGTTCCAGAATCGCAGCAAAATATGGGATGCATTTGCGATGCCATTATTTTTCAATGGCACCGTAAACGCGTTGTGATTTTGCTGCGATTGACAAATCGCTGCGAAATTGCACAAACAAAATCACGGGACGTGTGTCACCCAAAAAAAGTCCCAGAACTTCTTTTGGGCGACATGCGTCCCACAAATTTGTTTGCGTGATCTTTCGCACGACAATTGCTGCAAAATCGCACCATGTTTAGTGGTGCCATTGAGAAATAATGGCATCGTAAACGTGTCCCGCACGCGATTCAAATCACCTAGGTATGAATGGAGCCTTAAAGTGACACTAAAGGAAAATTTAAAAAAGTAAAAAACAAACATGTTAGACGTACCTGCTCTGTTCAGTGGTTTTGTACAGAGCAGCCCCAATTCTCCTTTTCTGAGGTCCCCCACCAGCGATCCTGGCTTTTCCTCCCTGCTTTTCCCCCCTGCTGTTTGCTATGGGGGCACTTGTGTGGGCTCGCTCCCTAGCCCCGCTCTGTGTGTCAATTGACATGATACAAGGGATGGTCAGAGACTGCAGACAAGATACAAGGGATTGTCAGACACTGCAGACATGCTGCAGGAGATGGTCAGAGACTGCAGACATGATACAAGAGATTGTCAGAGACTGCAGACATGATACAAGGGATTGTCAGAGACTGCAGACATGATACAAGGGATGGTCAGACTGTAGACATAATACAAGAGATGGTCAGAGACTGCAGACATTATACAAGAGATAGTCAGAGACTGCAGACAAGATACAAGGGATTGTCAGACACTGCAGACATGCTGCAGGAGATGGTCAGAGACTGCAGACATGATACAAGAGATTGTCAGAGACTGCAGTCATGATACAAGGGATGGTCAGAGACTGAAGACAAGATACAAGGGAAGGTCAGAGACTGCAGACATAATACAAGAGATGGTCAGAGACTGCAGACATTATACAAGAGATAGTCAGAGACTGCAGACATTATACAAGAGATTGTCAGAGACTGCAGTCATGATACAAGGGATGGTCAGAGACTGCAGACATGACATAGAATGCATGAAAGGAAAAAACCTTTAGCCTTTAGAACCACTTTAAGGGTAATAGACTGAGAGGGTTTGTTGCACACAGATACCAGGTAAATTCTCATTTGATTGATAGAATATAACAGGAATGTTTAAAAAAGTATTTGATGTTGGTGGCATATTGTTGGATAAGGATACATATTGGAACTAAAGTCAAACCATTCACACAAGAATGGTGATTCCATGCATGGTCATGATAGTGAGAGGACAGAGATTTATTGCAGAGCTGTAAAAATAATAATCATGTTTACTAAGCCAAGTGCAGTGCTGATAACAGCATGGGGCATGCTGTATTGTATTCTTATGTCTATGGTGATAGCAGAAGGTTTTACAAACATAACTGGTTATTTTATCTGCTGTCTTATAGGATAATCTATGGCAATGTAATTACAATTTATCTATGATTTCTGTAAACAGTATCATTGAAATATGTTACCTCTAATGAAGAGTATGCTAGGTCCGAGTGGCTGTTGTCTAATGTACAAACGACAGTTTCATTGATGCCAGATATTACCATCAGCGCTGCGACTGACAGTCCCTGGTAGCCTAGAGTGAAGGATTCACATTTTATATTGGTGAATGGATGAAGTAAGATATTGTCATTTACTCACCCCTCCTTCCTCCTTGTTCATTCACAGCCTGCCTTATATTCTAAGTAAATAATATATAGCTTTTGTTCAATGGATGGGGAGTGAACAACACAATCCTTCACTGTACCCTAGCTGGAACTTTCAGTTACAGTGCTGGAAGAAGAGTTCTGCTTGTAATATCCGGTATCAATGAAATAATCTTAATTAGATTTGATCTTGATTTGTTGTTTTTTTGTTGTTTTTTTTTTCTCTCCTCCCCACTCTCTCCAATGTCCCCCATGGATTATAATTGTTTTGTTCATGTGATTTATATATTTGATTGCGATATATTGTGTTCTAATTGTATCCTTATAAATTCAGCCTATTTGCTTCTTTTGGTGGCACAGATCCTGATGAAGCAGTATTAGTGAAACGCGTTGATCCTGTACCCTGATTTTTTGATGCGTCTGGACAGAAGGAAACAAAATGTTTTATGTTACACCACTTTAAACTGTTCAATGACATATTATATATGGCTCCACACAGGATATTTTTTCTATTAATCTTTGTAATAAAGATGCAGATTTTTTATTTTCTTTTCGTCTTTGGTTACGGCGCATTTAAAGTCCCTCTTGTTCTCTTTTTTTCTCCCCTTTATGAGTGTGTGTATAGGAGGGGGGGGGTGAATGATTTGCTTTCATGTACTCTTGATTAGAGGTTTCTTATTTCAATGATACTATTTTCAAGAAGTAATTTTTTTCCTGGGGTTTTACTTTAAAATCGATATCGGAATTTAGGCTACAACCTCCTGTTCCATAAACATTATCCTTTACAGAAGAATACGTATTAACTTAATTAACTTACAAAGTTTTACTATGCAGATGAAAAAAAAACACTGGAATACTTTTTTTTCTCTCTTGATGCCATAACTGAACCCCTGTTTTTAAACTGGAGAGGTAATTGGTGGATTAAATGTACTAGAAATGCTCACATGTAGTTTAAGAAGTCCAACATAAAACAAATAAAACTGTCCTCCAACTAGTCATGTTAGGCCAGGGGTCTTCAAACTACGGCCCTCCAGTTGTTCAGGAACTACAATTCCCATCATGCCTAGTCATGTCTGTGAATGTCAGAGTTTTACAATGCCTCATGGGATGTGTAGTTCCGCAACAGTTGGAGGGCTGTAGTTTGAGGATCCCTGTGTTAGGCCAACAAACAATGTATGCAACACTGATGTGCCCCAAGCCACTCAAAAGACCCACCATGTGCAGTTTCTGTGGCGCCTTGTTGAACCGAGGTTATCTGTTTGGCAAATTTTATATATGGCAGCGCAATTTAGGCACATCTACCCTTTAACGCAGTACTGTACAGTACTTGATGTTGCCTGGGATGTTATGGGACAATAATAGTATTCTGTGATGGCTGAGAGGGCAGGAATGGGCGGGCGAGCAAAGCAAGTCTTTCACACTGACAGCCGCTGCTGTTAACCCCTGCAGCACTGGAAGACTGCCACTTTGAACAGCATCTGGCAGCATGAAGGAAGGATTTTTACATGAATCAGCAGCCTACATCTATTGTGATGCAAACAGTTACAGGTAACCAAAGTGTTTGGTTCTGTATCACCCAAAAAAGTTTAACTCCAGCCTTAAATAAAAATCTAGCCAATGAAATTTCCAGGTCAGTGTGGTTTCCACTTAAGTTACAGAAAGCTCTATTTAACATTCAGGATATGACTAGTAGTTTTCTGTGTCATCTTTAAGAAACACACTTTTACTGCTTAATTGTTTTTACTTTTAAACAGTATGTTGCCAGGACACCGACTCAGACATGCTGACTGTTAATTTCTCCTGGGTCAACCAGGGCAGTGGTATAAGTTCTGCTTCTCAGCTTCAAATGTATTGCAACATTACTCAGCAAAATGTCACAACTGGGTACTCAACATCTGATTCTCTAGGTAATCTTTATTAAATTAAAAAAAAAAATTCAAGTCTACTTAGAATTTATTAGTAATAAAAAATATTTTTTTAAATATATTTATTATTTATAATATTAATGAAGTTTAAATTATGAGTTGCTGCACTTTTAAACCCCTTCAGAATCGATAGAACTTCGGTCTTGAACAAATTGACAGATAGCAATACCAGTAAATGGTGTTACATCCATCCAATGCTGGGGATAAACACATAAAACAAATGTACTATTTATACTGTGGCGTATACAGTAAATATATACATTTAGAATCAATCTTAGGTTTTTAAGGTGATTTTTGTAGGGCACAGCTGCAAATAAACTTTTTTGTGCCAATGGCCTATGTGTTACAGGCTACACTAGGCTAATGCTAAAGTGATTGTAAACCTTTCTTTTTTTTAATAATAAGCATGTTATACTTACCTGTTCTGTGCAATGGTTTTGCACAGAGCAGCTCGAATCCCCCTCTTCTCGGGTCCCTCGCTGGAGCTCCTGGCTCCACCTCTTATGCAAATTCCCCCACAGAAAGACACTTTCTATGGCGGCGCTCATGCAGGCTCAATCCAGAGCCATGCTGCCTGCATCTACAGACCCAGACAGCATGACTCAGCCCCGCCGCAGCGGGAGTCAATAGCTTCTGCAGCTATCAAACTACCTAGTGAGGAAAAAAGAGAGAGGGGAGAGAGCTGCTGCACTCAGGCACAGCACTGGATGAAGATTGGGTTCAGGTAAGTATAAGGGGGGTGGGGGGATTCTGTGCACAGAAGAATTTTTACTTTAATGCAGAGAATGCATTAAGGAAAAGAAAAAAAATGGAAGAAGCACATAAACGTATAGTTGACATTCAGCTGACACCGGTCTTGGTGCAACAAGTCAGAACATTCGTACACACACACTGTGTGTGTGTGTATATATATATATATATATATATATATATATCTGTGTGTGTGTGTGTACAGTATCTCACAAAAGTGAGTACACCCCTCACATTTTTGTAAATTTTTGATTATATCCAGGGCTTTTTTTCTCAGAGAATAGGTGCAGGAACTCCCCCCGTCTGAGTCACCCCTTGTTTCTGCCCCCTACCCACCTCTGACCAGCGTCTCTTGATTCCACCCCCTACCCACCTACCAGTACTGCCCCTTTTAGAAAATACAGAACAAAGTATCGTTTTGTGGTGCTAAATCATTTGTATGAAACATGTTGATGATAAAAAGAAAAGCAGTAAAATAGATCCCCTGCAGCCAGCAACAATAGAATCCCAGCAATAGATCCCCACACAACAATAGACTCCCCCAGCAACAATGGATCCACCCCAACAACAATAGATTCCCTGGAGCAACAGTAAACTACCCACAACAAAATATCACACCCAGTAACAAAATAAAATAAAATATCCACCCAAGCAACATTAGACCCCCCCACCAGCAAAAACAGATCTCCCAGCAGCCAGCATCAATAGATCCTCCAGCAGCCAGTAAAAATAGACCTCTCCCTCAACAGTAGATCCCTTCCAGCAACATAAGACCCCCCAGCAACAATAGATTCCCCATCAGCAACAAGAGACCCTCACACAAAATCAGATCCCCACCAGTAACAATAGATCCCCCAGCAGCCAACATCAATAGACCCTCCAGCACACCCCACGCTATTACATACATTCAGTGCTGGAGGTTCCGGAACTGCGTTCCCCCGCATTCCCGCTGAAAAAAAACCCTGATTATATCTTTTCATGTGACAACACTGAAGAAATGACACTTTGCTACAATGTAAAGTAGTGAGTGCACAGCTTGTATAACAGTGTAAATTTGCTGTCCCCTCAAAATAACTTAACACACAGCCATCAATATCTAAACCGCAGGCAACAAAACTGAGTACACCCCTAAGTAAAAATGTCCAAATTGGGCCCAAAGTGTCAATATTTTGTGTGGCCACCATTATTTTCCAGCACTGCTTTAACCCTCTTGGGCATGAAGTTCACCAGAGCTTCACAGGTTGCCATTGGAGCCCTCTTCCACTCCTCCATGACGGCATCACGCCCTCCACCTTCCGTTTTAGGATGCCCCACAGATGCTCAATAGTTTAGGTCTGGAGACAGACCTCAGCTTCTTTAGCAAGGCAGTGGTCATCTTGGAGGTGTGTTTGGGGTCATTATGTTGGAATACTGCCCTGCGGCCCAGTCTCTGAAGGGAGGGGATCATGCTCTGCTTCAGTATGTCACAGTACATGTTGGCATTCATGGTTCCCTCAATGAACTGTAGCTCCCCAGTGCTGGCAGCACTCATGCAGCCCCAGATCATGACTATCCCACCACCATGCTTGACTGTAGGCAAGACACACTTGTCTTTGTACTCCTCACATACACTTGACACCATCTGATCCAAATAATTTTATCTTGGTCTCATCAGACCACAGGACATGGTTCCAGTAATCCATGTCCTTAGTCTGCTTGTCTTCAGCAAACTGTTTGCGAGCTTTCTTGTGCATAATCTTCAGAAGAGATTTCCTTCTGGGACAACAGCCATGCAGACCAATTTGATGCAGTGTGCGGCGTATGGTCTGAGCACTGACAGGCTGACCCCCCACCCCTTCAACCTCTGCAGCAATGCTGGCAGCACTCATACGTCTATTTCCCAAAGACAACATCTGGATATAACGCTGAGCACGTGCACTCAACTTCTTTGGGTGACCATAGTGAGGCCTGTTCTGAGTGGAACCTGTCCTGTTAAACTGCTGTATGGTCTTGGCCACCATGCTGCAGCTCAGTTTCAGGTTCTTGGCAATCTTCTTATAGCCTAGGCCATTTTTATGTAGAGCAAAAATATTTTTTTTCAAATCCTCTGAGAGTTCTTTGTCATGAGGTGCCATGTTGAACTTCCAGTGACCAGTATGAGAGAGTGAGAGCAATAATGCCAAATTTAACACACCTTCTCCCCATTCACACCCGAGACCTTGTAACACTATTGAGTCACATGACACATGACATGAGTCACATGATACCAAGGAGAGAACATGGCTAATTGGGCCCAATTTGGACATTTTCACTTAGGGGTGTACTCACTTCTGTTTCCAGTGGTTTAGGCATTAATGGCTGTGTGTTGAGTTATTTTGAGGGGACAGCAAATTTACACTGTTATACAAGCTGTACACTCACTACTTTACATTGTAGCAAAGTGTCATTTCTTCAGTGTTGTCACATGAAAAGATAATAATAATATAATAAAATATTTACAAAAATGTGAGGGGTGTACTCAATTTTGTGAGATACTGTGTATATATATATATATACATATATACACACACACAAACACATATACATACAGTAGTACATAAGATTGATATTGACTGCAAGCTTAAAGTGGTTCTAAAGCCTTATGTTTTTTCACCTTAATGCATTCTATGGAGGGGCTGCGGTGCCGGCGGGGGGACCCAGAGAAGAAGAGAAGAAGAGGATTGGGGCTGCTCTGTGCAAAACTATTGCACAGAGCAGGTAAGTATAGATATGTTTGTTATGTTTATATATTTATAAATATATATATATATATAAATATATATATATATATATATATATATATATATATATATATATATATATATATATATATATATATATATATATATATATATATATATATATATATATATATAAATAAAAACTAAGCTTTATAACCACTTTAAACATACAATGTATTTAACAGTCAAATGTCCATGCTTAAATATTGTACAATCATTCCTAACGTGATTATATTATTTGTGTAGTTCAAAAACAATGTAGCTTTGTACTGTAAATCAGCTTCCTATGGTGCTTTTCAATAAAACTTTTCTGTCAGGAAGCCATGGATAGCTGGGAATACAGCAAGAGCCAGATACATTTACACATCAGGGGAACAAATGTTGCCAGTATGAGGTGACCTTCATAGCATGTGGTTGGTCTTCATTGACTGTTCTACATTTTATCATGGAACATGTTCAGAATATATCAGATGATAGAGTCAATAAACAGACAAATCCTGGGCAATGTCATGTAACCATGATACAGTCATTTTTACCATTAAACTTCAATGTCATAAAGTAACTAGAAAAAAACAAAAAAGTAAAAATTTTAAGCCTTTTATCGACAACTTTAATAAACATTTAAACAAAACTGTACACTGTTATTGGAGGTATTCATCTTCAAAATGCCATAATCCAATGCTATATCCAAAATGAAAAAAAAAATCTAAATTCTCTTTTGAAATATCACAAAGAGCTGCCCAGCACCCCACATTATCAATGTCATAATACAAGCAGCAACAGCAGTAAAGGGAGCATACTCATGGAGTATTGAACCCCTTCTTCCCAGTTATTATCAGGCAAAAGAACTGGAGAAATGGGCCAACCACCACAGGACAGAGGGGCAGAACAGGCTACCACTGAGGCTCCTCGCAACAAAGCAAAGTTGAAGACTCCACGTGCCATAATGGCTTCCGGCATAGAGTGTAAGATTGACACACAGGATCTCTAAATCACCTGCACCACTACTTCAGAAATATCTCCAGACACCCTTATCCCACTTCCAAGCTCTATAGCCCAGAGCCTGAATTGGTTGTGAAGACAGGAACAGGCAACTAGCTATCTACCTCAGCCACAGCTAAGCAGCACAGCATCTGCAGTGCCAAGGCAGCCACCCCCAACAGTAGCTAAATCTGGTGTAGCAGGAACAACATGGAAGGGATCTACTGGAGAATCAATCATTTGGAGCTGCTTCACTCACTGGGCAACAGAAAAAATCCCATTTTCTTTAGGAAACAGCCACATCCATCACTATCCCACAGTATGATACAGTGGCTAAACCAGCAGAGTTGTTACTCCTACAATGTCTCCCATCATCCTCTGTTATTGAAAGCTAGGAACTGTGGGCCTCTAAACCAATCAAAATGTGAGGCTTGGTATCCATAGTAGTAGGGCCAAAAGCCTCTTCAAAATAAAAAAACTGTATCTATATTTTTTCCAATTCATCTCAGTTTGTTGGTTTATCACTTATTTCAGCTGAAATTCCATGCACAACATTATCAATACACTATATTACCAAAGTATTGGGACGCCAGGACCGACAGACGAACTTTAATGGCATCCCAGTCTTAGTCCCTAGATGCCATTGAGTTGGCCCACCCTTTGCAGCTATAACAGCTTCAACTCTTATTGGAAGGGTGTTCATAAGGTTTAGGAGTGTGTCTATGGGAATGTTTGACCATTCTTCCAGAAGCACATGTGAGGTCAGGAACTGATGTTGGACAAAAAGGCCTAGCTCGCAGTCTCCACTTTAATTCACCCCAAAGGTGTTCTATCGGGTTGAGGTCAGGACTGTGCAGGCCAGTCAAGTTCCTCCACCCCAAACTCGCTCATCCATGTCTTTATGGACCTTGTTTGTGCACTGGTGCCCAGTCATGTTGGAATAGGAAGGGGCCATCCCCAAACTGTTCTAACAAAGTTGAGAGCATGAAAATGTCTTGGTATGCTGATGCCTTAAGAGTTCCCTTCACTGGAACTAAGGGGCCAAGCCCAACCCCTGAAAGACAACCCTACACCATAATCCCCCCTCCACCAAATGATTTGGACCAGTGCATAAAGCAAGGCCCATAAAGACAGGGAGGAGTAAGTTTGGGGTGGAGGAACTCGACTGGCCTGCCCAAAGTCCTGACCTCAACCTGATAGAACACCTTAGTGATGAATTAGAGCGGAGACTGCGAGCCAGGCCTTCTCGTCCAAAATCAGTGCTTGACCTCCCAAATGCGCTTCTGGAAGAATGGTCAAACATTCCCATAGACAGACTTCTAAACCTTGTGGACAGGCTTTTTTTTTTTTAATTCTTTATTTTATATTTAGAGATACAGGAGGTGCAATCTTGACAGACAAGCAAATAACAGGTCATACGTAAAGAATAACGCATGCAGAGCAACATAGAACTCTTTCAAGATCAGCTGTACACCAACAATTAGGTTGACCAGTGCAAAATGCATAGAATAACAGGTCCAAGAGTCATTCAGAGCTTCAGGATTATTGGAAGATTATCTGAAAAAGTGCCTATAGGCCTTGGGGAGACCATATCTGTATGCACTAACTAGCATAAGTATGTGCCTATAACAGGGCAAAAAGCAAAAACAGGCGGATAAAAAAAAAAAATAAAATTAGGAAAACAGCAAGATAAAAAAAAAAAAAGGAAAAGGAATGGGCCAGGAATAATCAGGAATAAGGAAAGGCAAAGGGGATGGTAATGTTGGGAGGGGTCTGTGCGGTATCCAGGGGGGAAATGAAGCGCAAGGCTCAGTAGACCTTGGAGGTATCCGACAGGACTAAAACATATTTTATTAAATATTTTATTACCATCTGAAAAGGCTTTTTTGTACATTGACCTCAATGCAAGCATAATATGTATAACAGATTTGGAGAAATAAGAGAGTCTGGGTGTCACCTATGACATTCAAAAAGTGTGAGATTTGCCTTGTAAATTTTTACAGGCTCTACTAGTCCCTACTGTTAAAACATTTTCTTTTAAGTGGCAACAAAATTCTAGTGATTTACAAAAACAGAAACAAGCTGATCACGGTTTAGTGGTAAAGAAAAATATAAAATGTAAACACCTAATCCATGGCAGCCATGCGACTTCTATTGGGAAAGCAACCATAATAACCTCACAGGAATCTTACTAAATTTAAAAACAGAAAGAGTATGTAGGCCATTGCTCCACATTTTGTAAAATTTGTAAAGTTCTTTTTTTTTTTTTTAGCAAATGAATTTTAGTTCTTTTTACTATTGGCATTATTACAACTTTTCTCCTGCTCCAGTCTTTGTGTTCCTAAAGAGATTTCTGGCTCAAGTTTACAGACTTAATAAGCGTGCTACATATGTTCCAGCTAAGTGTTATAAAGATGTGCTGTAGTTACAACACAAATATTCTATGTACCTGACAAGGACAAAAGGCTCTCTTACTCCATATAGATAACAGATTGAAACCTGCAGACACATCCCTATTAGTGGCGGCTGGTGCTCCATTTTTTGGGGGGCGTCAAACAACCTCGCCTGCATGCCAACCCTGCTCACAAGCCCGCCAGCCCCATACTTACCCCATCTAGGTCACCGGCGTCTTCTCCTTCCAGGCAATCCGGTTGCTTCCCCTCCCGGCCAATCCGGTCTCAGGATCCGCTTCCTTTCCTGATTGACCTGGGAGGAGAAGCAGGAAGACAATAGTGAATCAACATTCGCTAATGACACAAGTGGATGGGCTCTGCACCCCGAACCTAACCCTTTTGAAGCCAATTAAAGCCTCTGGCTCTAATCATGTGCTTCACAAAAAAAAAAACTCATAAAACTCTATGCGTCCAGTGCCCTGCATGGAGACTAGGGGCCGGTGCATAGAGATTAAGGGGGCGCTGCTCCCATCCTCATTTCAGTTGAGAAAGGTATAGGATGAATCAATGAAAACAAGTTTAGTGTGTAACCATTGCACTCTCAGCCTCACTCTGCACAGAGATTTTCCAGCTTGTGTGACAACAATCTAAGTACCAGCAGACTGAGAGTGATCAATACTTGGGTCAGCTAACTCGACAGTTAACCCTTTCTCACACACAACAGCTGAAACATTCTCCATCCACAATATGTATAACAATTCTGATTTCTATGAAATGTCTGTATTTCCCACTCTCATGCCAGACAGGGATATGACATATGTCATACAGTAACACTGTTCAAACAACAAAGATTATTGTAGACCTTATTTAGATCATCAGTGAGGTCCATAAAGACATGGATGAGTGAGTTTGGAGTGGAGGAATTTGACTGGCCTGCACAAAGTCCTGACATCAACCCGATAGAACACCTTTGGGTGAATTAGAGCAGAGACTGGGAGCCAGGCCTTCTCGTCCAACATGAGTGCCTGACCTCACATATACGCTTCTGGAAGGTCAGACATTCCCGTAGACACACTCCTAAACCTTGTGGACAGCCTTCCCAGAAGAGATGAAGCTGTTAATAGCTGAAAAGGGTGGGCCAACTCAATATTGAACCCTACAGACTAAGGCTGGCCATACATTGTACAATTTTCTTATTCAATTTCCTTTAGATTTACCTTCAACTATGTAGTACAAGAGCCTGCTTGATTGCATGCAAATTGAAAGGGCTTAGGTGTGACCTCATATTATATGGTTTTGGTAAATCTAAAGGAAAGTTGAACAAGAAAATTGTATAGTGTATGGCCAGCCTAAGACTGGGATGCCATTAAAGTTCATGTGTGTGTAAAGGCAGGTTAGGTGTCCCAATACTTTTGGTAATATAGTGTATATTGCAGCTTACCAGTCAATAGATGTGGTGGCTGCATAAGTTTCCTTTGTTTAGGCTTTTTTCCCTCTGTTTTCACCTGGTAATCTGGCCAGTAACACACCTCCTGTATTAGACTGCCCCCACTCTGAATGAAGGAGCACAGGGGGCATAGCAAAAGGCAGCAATGCCAATCTGTGGGAGGGGAATTGTTAAATGTACTAGCTGATTTAAAGGGGTTGTAAACCCTCAAGGTTTTTCAGCTTAATTAATTCTATGCATTAAGGTGAAAAACCTTCTGTGTTGCAGCAGCCCACCAGAGCCCCTTTTACTTTCCTGAACCCGTTCTTTCCAGCGAAAGAACGGGTCCTGATTGGATAGAATGATAGCAGCGCAGCCAGTGGCTCCAACTGCTGTCAATCAAATACAATGACGCGGGAGCCAGGGAGCGGAGCCGAGTCCTCCTGTCTGTGTCAATAGACGCAGCAGCAGGACCCGGGAGCACCCGCATGAGTGCCCCGAGGGAGAGCGACTCTGCAACAGGGCACTTGAGAAGAGGAGGAGCCAGGACCGCCACTGAGGGACCCCAGAAGAGGATGATCATGGGCCACTCTGTGCAAAACCAACTGCACAGAGAAGGTAACTATGACATGTTTATTTTTTTGTTTTTTTTTCAAAAATGAACATTTACATATCCATTAAATTACACTAACAAATTGAAGCTGAACTCCAGCTCACACTTTATAATCTGTTACAGCAAACAGGTTTTTTTCCTTTTAGCATAAAGGTTTTACATAAATAATAAAAAGCCAATCATTGTAAGCACCCCCCAACCCCAGTTAGTGGTTTGTCTCAACCCACTAACTGCTACATTTGCAGGACGACTTTTTCTGTTGAAAAACAACAGACTTGCTGGCAGAATCACAAGGAGAAAATAAAAGAAAGAAAAACAAAAAAACGAAACCCACATCTGGTAAGCTGCAAAATAAATGTTTGCTTTTGGGTTTAATACTGCTTTAATGGCGCTGTTAAAGTCTTTAAAACTTATTGGAAGGCCTCTGTTAAAGAGTTTACTCATCCACTTTAATCTACCTGGGCTGCTTGTAATAGAATACAGAATGCCTGTTATTGTGAATGAGACACACAAGACTTTAAATTGCATATCATGTTGCAAAGCTGAAAACTCTCAGGAACGACGCTCCATTCACCACTCTTAAATAAAAAAAAATATAAAACAATATAACCTGAATCACTATCTCCAATATATAGCAATCTGTTCTCTGGGTCTGTTCTAGGTAAAAGGTTACATCACACAATGTGACAAAATTGCATGCAAATGTTCTTTCCAGTGCAGCATTCATATTTTCTCCTTGTAACATGAAAATATAGTAGTTCCTGTGATTTTACTGCTTGTGGAGTTTATTTAATTCTTGTTAGCATCCTTTTCTTTTACAAATGTTAACAAACCAATAATGTAAATATACAGAAATCAAAATGCACCAGGGAACTACAGAATATTTATGATGGCTGCATCTTCGATTTATTAACCAGAAGACACATCAAACCAATACAGATTACATATACTGTAACTGAAGGGGAAGTACAGTCAAGAGAAAATTAAAATTGATTGTTAAACTTGATAAGGATCCGAAGCACACTAGCAAATCCACCAAGAAATGGAGGGTTATAGGCGGGCCTACGTAAGGCCTGATTGGAAAACATTTAAGGCTGGGTTCACACTGGAGAACGCAGCAGCTCACAGCAGGAGTCCGGTACGTCTCCATTCACTGTTTCAATGGTGAGTCAGGCCCGAATTTTGGGCTGAATTTGGACCTGAATTGGACCAAAAGACGCACAGGACTCCTGTGCAATTCGCTCCGGAGCCACTGCGGAGATGTGTGAACCGGCTCCATAGAAAGCCTATCACAATCTCCTGCTATGCAAATTGGATGGGGAGAAATCCGCATCCAATTGGGAATAGTGTGAACCCAGCCTCAATGTTGTGGGGGAATCTGAAATGGGCATTTATACAAGGAAACCAACAAACATCTTGCAACTAAAGGTATTTTGCAATAAGGAGTGGTCAAAAGTTTCACTGAAAAGTCATTTTTCCACAGTTTACTACCATTGTATCTATTAATGTTTTGTTGAATACATGACTGAAAATGTAATTGTTCCATTGTTTATATATATATATATATATAAATAAAAGCAGAGGGGGATTAAAAAGGGATTACCTAGCCATGGCCTATATAGCCAATCCAGAGCATTCAAAAGCCCAGAAAAACAGGGAAGGGTAGAGAGGAAAAACAAGAACAGAAAAGAAAAGAAGAAGAGGGGATGGAGAGAGAAGGAGGAAGAGAGGAGGGAGGGTAATAGGGTACCCCAGGGGTTCTAAGTTTAATACAGAACACCATCACAGCTCTAAAAAATGGGAAGTCATTTGAGAAGGAGGATAGTGGTTGAGCCACAATTGCCAAATCCATTGGAATTCGCCATACGTGTACCCAAGGATCGCTGCCAACCTCTCGTTAATAACCGTGCCATGGACCCATAAAAATGTGAGTGATTAGGGTATGTTCCCGATGGGTAACATCCACAATAGGTTTATGTAAGAGTGCTTCTCATAGATCTTTCCGTAAATTTACATGGAGAACTAGATCAACCAAAGTGTATACCCTAATCCATAGCCTCTGCATCTTGGGACAGGTCCACCATATGTGTTTCATATTGCCCAAATCTGGGCAACCCCAAAAACAGTTGGACGGATACAAAAGGTAGACATTTCATAATCCTAGTGTAAAATACCAACGAGATGTAACTTTAAAAGAATTTTCAAGAGCCACGACATTGCGGGAGAATTTAAACAAGGCCTCCCACATGTTTTGCCAGTCTTCTGGAAGTGGAGCGGACATATATCACTTTTAGCTTTAGGCACGGTTTGATTGAAGATCTAATGTTTAATATGTTGAAAAAGAAAATAATTTCCATGGGGTGTACTTACTTTTTTACATGACTGTATATTAATATTTAGCACCCTTGGGAATGCAAGAACTTACAGTGAATTTCTTATCTTCAAGGAGAAGAAAAAAATAAGATATAGAAAAGGACAAAACAGAAGAAAGAAGCAAGAAACAGGAGTAAAAAAAAATAAAAACAAAAGATGGGGTCTCAACCTCTTATATTGATAGAAGGTAATTTAATTAGGAGGATAAAACAGTTGAGCCTTGAGTGTCAAATCCTTTGGACGATTTGAATTTTTTTTTTTGACAGTACACGAAGTACTGCTCATTCTCTTGATCTTTTGCACGCAAATGGTTGGGGACTTATATGCTCTACTAGTCTTTTATATTTTGTTGCAATAATAGTTCCCATGGATTTCTTTGTGAATGACAATTTAATAATGGGTTGATAAGATGAAAATTTTTTTATGTATACGGTTAAAATGTATGACAGTTCCACCATATGTGAAACGTGGCCCTCAAAACATTGCAACCATGAAAACAGTTTGGTGAGTTTGTAGGAATGCAGCTATCCTGGCTGGGGTAAATACCAGTGGAACAGGTTTTTGGGTCCAAATATACATACAATCTGTTTCAGTCTTCCTAAGTGCCTTTTTACATTTCAACACACATTGTGGTTTTGAGTTTGTTCCATAGTCTATAAGGGTGGAACAGAGGAAGAATGTGAGGGGGAAAAAAAAGACGTGTTTAGAATTTGAAGTGGACTGATGGTGGGTTGGGTTGTTCAAACTATTACTTACTCTACTCTTCATCTAATTCTATTCCTCCAGTATCCTTAGCATAATAATTAAAGTAAACCTGACCAGGCCCATAATGTTGCCAATTTAACAGCAGTGTTATAGATCGAGAATCTCGAGGTACCTACAAGTACTAGTGCTTTTCAGTTCCCTCAAAGCCCTTTCAAAACAGGAAAAACATGGAGCCCCAACTTTTGCTGCAATCTAGATTTAGCCTTGTCTATTGTTTCCATAAACCCTCCCGTTAACTGTCAAATCCAATAAATCCAGGAGGGAGTTGAGGTTCTGGGTTTTAAAAATTAAATGTCAAGAGGTTGGTGTTGGGAAGAGTGGGTCCAAATCTTGACTTAGGCAGAAGTTACTTGCCCCATATACAGCCTTGACCTAGGATCCAAGGGGGCTCCACAGGCATACTGGGATCAATCTGAAGACTAATGCCTGGTACACACTACTAGTTTTTTTGTCAGTTTCGGTTGGAGTCGCTGTACTAACTGTTAGTGTGTTAGTACAGAAATCGCCCCCCCGCTAAGTTGTAGTGTTCTGACAGGGGGACGGCTCCCTGCCAGAACAATTCAGTCAGCGCTCTCAGCCATTGGCTGAGTGCTGATTAGGAGTCGGCCGGCGGCTGCTGGTTTCCCAGCATGCTCATCCGACAGATGCTGGCTTTTGTCGAACAGGGTGTCATACACACAGGGCAAATGTCCGATGGTTTTTAATGAACCAGCCAATGTCGCCCGACATTCGGCCAGTGTGTACGGGGCTTAACAAAGGTATTTGCAGGTGCTACAGGTTTTCATCACTGCTAATGCTAGATAAATTCACTTAAATTACTTCAGTTATTTGGGAGGTGTCTGTCCATAAGCCATATACTGTATACCCAGCAAAGTTAAAGCTAGCTTATTAAAGGAAAGTTATGTACTTTTGTCTAAAGCAATTTGTTTGCACCAGGCATTTTTTATTTTATTCTTATAGACATACCCATATTCGAGAAATCCAGACAAAGCAATAGGCCTTTGTTTAGGCTCCTATTGTTCTAAATTTCAAGAAAACTATCACACGAAAGCTATGATTAAAGAGAGACGGATTAGTGGGGATTGTTCCAACAGTTGTGGACTAATATGCAAAAATGTGCACGCTTGCCATCATTTTTTTTACTGTTACACTACAGTTTTCTTAATTGAAAACATTAGGATGAATTCTTCATATGAAGTTCAGACTTACAATGTCTAATGGAAAAAAACAAAATTGGTTAAATTCAGGAAGAATTAAGCTTAGCACACGTCTGCCCTAGCTTCAGAAAATTAAGCTTGGGTAGAAATACAGTCATTACTGACTCGTTTAGCATATTTAACCCCTTCCTGCCACCGCCTCCCAGCTCTTTCAGAACTTCTAGATGCCGGGAGGTGGACATTCCAGTCATGTGAGCGCTGTGATTGGCTGTCACAGAGGTCACATGATCGGCTCATGACCGCAAGTATAAATTGGGAGCTTTCCATTCCCTGCCGATGACTGTGCTGGGAGCGTGCACTCTCAGCAAAGTTTTGTGTTTATATAGTGCCACATATAAGCTGGCGGGAAGAGGTTAAACAGGTAAATATAAGATCTTAATTCAGATTGTGTCTACAGATAATGGAAAATTGTATATCAAATACTTACCGCAATTTTCCTTTACTGACAAGCTCCATGTCAGCCACCACTGGGTAAGGCCCAGCCCATCCCCATGCAATCAGGACCTAACTTATAAATTTGACCCCCACGCCCTGAACGGCGTTACGTAACTAGAACTTTGTCCATAGGGTGGGAGTCTGCGCTGACATGGAGTTTGTCAGGAAAGGAAAATTGCAGTAAGTATTTGATATACAATTTTCCGTTTTCCTGACAGCTCCATGTCAGCCACCACTGGGAAATAACTAGATACAAGGGTGGGATGCTGCTAAATTAGTTTAATTATGGCCACAGAAATAATAGTTTTGCCAAATTTGGCTGTGGTTAACATTGCCGGGTCAATGCGGTAGTGAGAGACAAATGTGTGTATGGATGACCAGGTTGCTTCTTTGCATATGACTTCTAGAGATATACCACATGTGGCTGCCCATGATGTTGAAACGCTCCTCGTGGAGTGAGACTATATTCTCTCTGGAGGTGCCAACCCCTTATCATTGTATGCCATGGCGATTGTCTTTACGGGCCAGGTGGCGATCATCCTGCTGGAGGCCTTATATCCCTTGCTTATTCCATTGGGAATTACGAACAGGAAATCCGAGATTCTGACGCTGGAGGTTGCTTCAAGGTACACTTTCAATGTTCTGCCCACATCCAGTGGGCTGATTTCTTGTCGATCCTCCTGGAAATAGGTGGGTAGCACTATCTCCTGACTTAGGTGAAACTTGGTGGCTACCTTAGGAATGAAGTCTGGCATTGGCCTTAGAATGACCTTACCTGCCCAGAAGGACGTGTGGGGCTCTTTTGCCCCCAGAGTCGCTATTTCTGAGACCCACCTGGCCGAGGTTATTGCGACCAGGAAGGATGCTTTCATCGTCAAGTCCCACAGCGACACTCCTTAGCCGAACCTGGGTGAGTCTAGAAAATTCAGAACTAGTGGCAGGTCCAACGTGCAAAGTGCGGGTTCTCCGGGAGGCCTTAGTTTCCCTACAGCCTTAAAGAACTGGATGATTAGTTTGTTAGAGGCCCACTGAATTCCTGTGACTGTGGAAATGGCTGACACTTGGCCTTTAAGTGTACTTGCACTTAGTCCAATTTCTAGGCCCTTTTGCAGGAACTCAAGGTTGGAACAGGCTCTGAGTTCTTCCATCCCGAGTCCCGCTGATGCTGCATACTCTTGAAACTTTTGCCAGCTTCTATTGTAGACACTGTTTGCTCTATTTTTGCGGGCCTTCATGAGGGTCTGTACCACTTCCGTGGAGCACCCTAGGTATATGTACCTCCACCTTTCAATATCCAGGCCATTAACCTGAGTTTCTCCGGCACTGGGTGTAGAACTGGGCCCTGGATCAGGAGAACTGGCCTTGTCGGTAACATCCGTGGCGCCCTGACACTCATGCGTAAGAGTAGAGGATACCATGGGCGTTTTGGCCAATCTGGGATCACTGCCAGTACTGTGATGTCTTCAAGTCTCAGTCTGTTCAGAAAGAGCAGTATTAACGGCATGGAGGGAAAAGTGTAAGTTGTCTGACAGTTCCACTTCGTAGTCAGAGCGTCCACCAGGGCTGCCCGTGGATGAATTGAATTTGTGCAGAATCTTTGCATTGACCGGAGATGCAATTTCTGGGAGAAAAGACTAGGCTACCAGTTCCCCCGAATACTTGTGTCAAAAGGGATCATTCTTTGTTGTCCACTGTAGTCCTGGACAGGTAGTCCGCCTGGAGATTGGCATGTCCGGTTATATATACTGCTGAGGCGAAGCAGTTTCTCTTGGGCCCAATTCATTATGGGTTCCACCTCTTCCAGGAGGAACAAACTCTGCGTGGCTCCCTGCTTCTTGATATAGGCTACAGCCGTTACGTTGTCCATCTTTAGGAGGACCGAGCCCCCACAGATTACCTGGGCAAAGGCCAGAAGAGCTTGATATGCCGCCCTCAGCTCCAATCTGCCACAATTTCCTTCGGTGGGTGAGACCATCTGCCTTGTGCCCACTGGTCTCCACAATGGGCTCCTCATCCTGAATTGCTGGCGTCTGAGGTGATCACTATCCAGGATGTTGGGAGGAGGGAGTGACACTGCAGCAGATTCTGCTTTTCTTCCCACCAGGCCAGACTCTGTCTCATGGACTGTTTTAGGGATATGTTCTGATACAGATTCTGGGAGTCCCACTGCTGGAGGAACCCATACTAACGCGAATTCCATTCCATTGGGCCTGGAGGCTCAATTGTTCCTGAAACCTTATAAGCAAATGCCCACTTATGCGCTCCTTCAAAAAGTGTGGAATAAGTCTAAGCAACTACAACGAGTAATGCCGCGTACACACGGTCGGACTTTTCAGCTACAAAAGTCCGACAGCCCGTCCGACAGGTTTTCGATGGACTTTTGGCGGACTTTCAACAGACTTTCTAACGACTGGACTTGCCTACACACGATCACACAAAAGTCCGACAGATTCGTACGTGATGACGCACACCGGACTAAAATAAGGAAGTTGATAGCCAGTAGCCAATAGCTGCCCTAGCGTCGGTTTTTGTCCGTCGGACTAGCATACAGACGACCGGATTTCTGGGTCCGGCGGAGTTACGACGTAAAGATTTGAAGCATGCTTCAAATCTAAAGTCCGTCAGATTTGCGGCTGGAAAAGTCAGCTGAAAGTCCGGGGAAGCCCACACACGATCGGATTGTCTGCCGGACTTTTGTAGCCGAAAAGTCCGACCGTGTGTACGCGGCATAACAGGATTTACTGTATATAGCCCAATTTGGGGTAACAAAACCTATACTGAACTAGCCAAACTTCAACAGGGGCAAAGATGGCATTTTGTGGGAGCGACCCATCTAGCACATATTTTTCAAAACAGGAGGCTGCTACCAAGGTAATGTCTCAGTGAGAGGAAGATCTGGGCTCACTGACAGGTGACCAAGAAGGAGGAAGCTTTTCATTTGTCTAACATATGTTCTCTCAATGTATCTCAGAAAGTGTCTTAATTATACATCCTGCTTAGAGTACACTACACTCCTGTGGAACTCCATAGAATGGGTAGACTTCCAGATCCATTGTTTGGTAAATGTAGACGGATGCCCAGAGACCTCATTCATCTTCTCTGGCAAGGCTCAAAACTCCATCGGTACTGGAATGGGGTCCTCTCCACACTCAAGAGTATTTCAAATGACTGTTCCTTTAAATCCAATTAACTGCTTTCTAGAAATTCTTGAAGAGGTGATCCCAGAGGAGATGACGAGAGTAGCCTTTTCTAGGGCTTTATTTCTGGCTAGGAAAGTCATTCTTATTGGATGGAAAACTGCAACACCACCATCCTGGGAAGATAGATATATATCTCTAAACTTAGGGGTCGGTTGGGTAAATCTGAAAGACTTTGGAACCCTTGGCTTGATACTCCCGGGCTGACCCCTAAGGAACTAGTTTTAATGAGACTTTTGCAATGCCCTGCGGGATGATTGTATTTAATGGTTTTCAAAACACAGGGGTGGTTTATGTTTTGTTTCTCTTTTCCTTTTACCCTATGGACACATTGCTAGCTTAATCTTAAAGTGATTGTTAGTTTTTTTTTTTTAAAGCACAAACGTTTGCAAACATGTTATACTTACCTGCTTTGTACAAGGCTTTTGCACAGAGCAGCCCCGATCCTCCACTTCTGGGGTGCCCCCACGGAGATCAGCTTTTACTGGGGACACCCGTGTGGTCACGCTCACGAGTCTCGCTGCTGCCTCAATTGACACAGACAGTGGAACTCAGCCCGCCTCCCTGGATTTGATTGACATTGAGAAAATGGCTCCTGCTGTTATCAATCTATCCAATGACAGAGACAGCGGCTGGAGCCACTGGGCTTGTGCACATCGCTGGAACAAATCGGCTCAGGTAAGAAAAAGGGGTGGGTGGGTGGGGGGGTGGCAGCTGCTGCATAGAAGGTTTTTCACCTTATTACATAAAATGCATTAGGGTGAAAAACTTGGAGACTTTACAACCACTTTAAACTACTTCTACTGATCACTGGAAATACTGTATCATTGATTGTTTAAAGCCATGTTAGGTTGCGGTACAACACAAACTCTCACTTTAGTACAACTGACTGTACATTGTCAGCTCCAGTTTTTAACAATTTTTATTGTTTTAATAAATAATACCTTTTGGATTTACGCGAGGAGGCTCCTCTTTTCTCATCACATATGGATATATTTCGGTAGAGACCACTAAGATGACATCAGTGACATACGGGGAAAGGAAACCAGGATATCGCAGAGAGGAACACCGACCGATAAGGAACATCACTACTGGATTCACATTCACATGCCTATTACCCCTGCAGGGGTTGGGCGCTCCGGTGAGTGAGGGCACAAGTGGGGGTACAACAGAAGACGGGGAGCACCAGTCACAGCATTAATCAAGATCTTATTGGATTATTTGGATGCACATATCGTCATTTTATTATAGATCTTTTTCATAGGACACTTTTTTTCTCCTATATATATTTTTTTCATTATTTAAACATTTTTTTGGCTTTTCATTTACACACTTATCATCACTTTTGGGAATTTTTGTCATTTCTCATATATTGGTTGAGAGGATCAATAGACGCCATTTTGATACACTGTGTCACACGGTTTTGAATATTTTTTTTTTTTTGGGACTTCACAGTGGATGCAATTGATGTTTAGTTTTCATTATTTCTTGTTTTGTATGATCATAGTTTATTTGGCAAACACATCTCATAGGTTCCAGCACCTTTATAGGATTACACTTTATTTTGTTGATGCACTTTCATGCACACACACTCTTTATTTTATTTTATATATATTCAGTATATTTAGTATACACAGACCAATTCCCCTACTAGAGTTTTTAGTTTTTTTTTTAATTTCACCTTGGTGATTTTCTTTTTCTGGGGGGGGCTGCAGTTCCTTTTTTTGTCCTGAGAGCGGAATAATTGATTCTTGATAAAGTGAACAGTCTATTTGCCTTTAGTAACTGAGTCTGAATCAGAAATAGCACACTTAGAAACCGAGGCCCAGAAGGGTCTGAGTAACACTCTGCTGGAGATTGCGCTGGAGCGTGCTTACAGCATCTGCAAGCAGATTGCTTCATTACCTATGCACAAACCAAAGTCTGAAATGAACGTACAAGGTCTTGTGAACACAGGGGTGGTCCCAGCTTCAGCTAAAGGAACAGAACCCGACTTTGATAAGGATGAGCTTAATGCAATGGGGTCCCAAGATCTAGGTTACATGCTTTGTTTCCTTTTGAGGATAAAGAAAAATCATCCCTAGAAGCAGTAGGGGAGTATGGGCTGTGGTCATTCATTGCAGGAAGACTGTCCTTTGTGAAAAGGCAAATTGCACCATGTAGCAAAAAAACAACTAGGCCCAATGTGAGGCAATGCCTTGTTTTCTCATAAACCCAACCAACTGGTGTTGATTAGAGAAAAAGTTTGGAGCTGGTGGTGTGTGTGTCTTTAATTAAATAAGGCACCTCATCCCAATAAATAGATGAAAAAGTGGATGGAATGATGGGATTATTACGGTGCTCTGTAATTTTATACGAGAAGTAATTTGGTATGTCTGCCGGACATACCGGGACGCTATACTGATCGTATTGAACAACAAGGCACTTTGGCTGTATTCTTCTGGCCCATACACCACATTGGATGTGGTATATTACACACTCCCATCACAACCAATGCTCCATTGTGCAGCACCTAATTTCCCTGTTTGCAGCTTAGTCCACTCAGCTGATTCAACAGTTTTGTTAATCTTCAGAATTACCAGTAGCAGTGATTGATTTACTTTCATCGATCTTTCTAGCCTCCCAGTTCTATCTTATTATTTATATATTTTGTTGCTGTTATCCTCCAGGACTTTCCACTAAGCCCCCTGCAGCCACACTAAGGCAGTGGGGAGTTGGCCCCCACTTTGGAGGTTCTCTGTGCGGCCCCCTGGTGGTTCCTTGGGCAGAATTACAACCTACTTTATCCCCTGAAGAAGCCAATGTTTTGGCGAAACTAGTAGGGATTCACTCCATTCCTCCACTAGTTGTAACGTATATGTATACGCTCCTATATGTACCTGTATTGTAAATGAAATGCACTTACTTGGTTTTTTAAAATATTACTGGTGTTGATTAGGTTCGCAGAAAGCTGTAGGTGACCAACTTACTATAGGCAGGCAGTGGAACAAGACCAGAGACCAGGTGATAGATTTTATGCTTTAGAAGAGGGTACAAAAGTTGGATGGTGCTTCTTCTAGTCTAGACTAAATGGCAGGAGAAAGGTTATGTCGAACACAAAACACTCCACCTAACTATTGCACACAAAACACTTCACCTATTGCCATTGGTGCACAAGTCCCAAGCCTTAACCCTTATGCCCTGTACACACGATCGGATTTTCTACAACAAATGTTGGATGTGAGCTTGTTGGCGGAAAGTCCAAGCGTGTGTATGCTCCATTGAACATTTGTTGTCGGAATTTCCGCCAACAAATGTTGGCTAGCAGGTTCTCAAATTTTCCGCCAACAAATTTTTGTTGTCGGACTTTCCGATCGTGTGTACACAAGTCCATCGCACAAAAGTCCACGCATGCTCAGAAGCAGCGGTCTTGTAAACTAGCATTCATAATGGAGAATTAACATTCGTGACGTGGCAAATTAGGAAATCTCCACATGCAGCGCACAATTCTCTTCTTCCTTAATGGGATCATAATGAAGCTGCTTTGCTGGTGATACCGATGGAGTTATTGCAAACAAATTTTCAAAGGCTTTTTTTTCAAGTGATATCAAGAATAATAATAATAGCACTAAATGAAAAATGCAAAAAGAAAAGCGTGAATCAACACTCACCAAACTTCTACTAACACGAAATTAGCAGGAGCCCAAAGGGTGGCGCTAAAGAGCTGAAAAACCAAGTAGTACGTCTAGTATGTCACTACGTTCGCAATTGTTGGGCAACATTTGTTTGATCTGTGTGTATGCAACACAAGTTGGAGCCGACAACCTTCAAACAAAATTCCACGGTTTTGTTGTCGGAAAGTCTGATCGTGTGTACGGGGATTTACTGTCCTAAAACTACTGGTTGGTGAGAAATATAACAAAAAGAAGCAATTGCCTAACAGTAAGGTAGCTCCCAGAGCATCAGCTAACCTCACTTAGCAAGTCAGAAACTGGGTCACACTACAGGCTGTGCTACAGTTCAGGGCCCAGAGTGCTAACAGTACACAAAGGTTTGGAATACGTCATAATGTAGAGACCAGCACACAAAGCTCACAATCCTGGCAAGCCCCACTATCTTCCAGACCAGCGCCCTAGGTGCCAGCCTCCAAAGCTGCTGCTGGATAGCAGAATTTTGAAGTTTTGACTGAAGCCAATGAAGAAAAAAAAAAATTCTAGCATACCAGATATTTTAATAGAAAAATGTAAAACAAACAAACAAAAAAAAAAACGCACACCTTTACCTACCTGGTTCCCCTGGGAGGAACTGGTAGGGTTCTCTGCTAGATTGCCCTCCAGGACCACTACTCAGTATGGGAAGGAGGTAGCTTGCTTCCCTTTCTCCTTTTGTGCCTGGCAAAGGCCATGTCTGGAAGCGGCACACCCCCTTGACAGGGACCTGCACAGGCAGCGTGGGGTTCCCAGTCCGAGTGTCTGGGTACGTGCACTGTCTGGACTGTAGGGTACTTTTTGGCAAGGGCTCACACAGTAGTTGCATTGAGTTTGTGGTCTGTCTGTGTTCCTGTTTAACCAGATGATGCATGGGCATTAATTCCGGTAGGGGTAAAGTAATTTCCAAGCACCGGAGGCAAAGCTGTAAACAGGCATCCAACCTCCTCTGACACTAGCAAAAAACTGAGGCATGACAGTTGCAGCCAGTGTTACATGGGGATCATTTTATTTTTTTGTTTGCCAATGTCCCAAATTTCTGTAGATTGCAGTAAAACTGGACTGTTTAATATCTCCTGCATTGCAGTAAAGAAATAGATTTCTTGCATTGCTCTACATAGTTTTTACACTACATGGTTATGAAACTGGTCCATATGAGTGATTAGTGCCAGACAAGCAAAAACATTCAAATGGTAATTTATAGTTTAATTAAATAATGAGAATGCGCGCCATAAACTCAGTACCCTTTATATGGTTATTGCTCATCAAGACTTCCAGGTATTTTTATTGAAATACAGAAACAAACATCCACAGGATGAAGAAAATCATTTTTTGAACATAAATACAATCAGATTTGTTGCTAAAACGATTTCACGTAAGATAAGAAATAAAAAACATAAAACTGTTCAAGAAAATGTATATTTGTACATTCTGTATAAACTTTCTGCAGACCACTCGCAGACTGAACATTATCAGTGCCGGGTTGTTCAGAGCACATAACACCAGAGAGACATTTATCCATTTTCAAATCCACAAAGATCCTCTCCAATAAGCTGTGTGCTTAAGCCCAGGTTCACACTGAGCTGCGGAACTCACACGATTTCACTCCGGCATGTCAGTCCCAATTCCACAGACAACTGTGCGGGTTTCTGCACAGATGTCAATGGAAATCGCACCCTGAAATCGCAAAACGTAGTACAGAAACTACTTTTTGAAATCGATGTAGCGTCGCATTGATTAGGGCGGTGCCATTGCCGGCAATTGCTGATGATTTGACATGGGATTTGACATGTCAAATCGCACCAGTGTGAACTACTATCATATCTTTCCCCTTTTCCATAGAAAAGGGAGTGATCAATGCCTGTCACAAAGATTTTCTTTTCAATTTCTGGTTGGCTTAAAAGGAGATGTTTGGGGTTGTTAAAATAAAAAAAAAGACATACATATTCCCCTGCATGCTGCAGCTGTCCCCTGCTGGCTCTAAGCCTAAGAACTGAGCAATCGCGTGACTGCTGATTGCTCAGGTCTCAATCAGCCCTGAGCAGAGACTGTCCGTCACTGCTCTCTGTTCCGCTTCTCCAGCGCTCACTGGAGCCTCGGGCTCAGAATGGATAGGAGCAGCTGGCTCCAGCTTTTATCCGCATGCTGAAAGGCTGAGCCGGCTGCTGATCAGGACATCTGTGTTGATCTCAACAATATGGCTGGGATTCTTCCAGAGCCTGAAGCAGCTCTGTGACATCAGCCAATAGCATGGGCTGATTTTGGGTCACAGAAGAGCACTCCTGTGACACAAGAGAAATACAGCAAAAAAAGCTTTGATGTTACTTTTCTTTTAACAAATGCTTTTTATGGCAAGAAGTGGTCATTATTATCTTACAAGGTTGATTTAGACCCCTTTCACACTGGGGCGCTTTTCAAGCATTTTAGCTCTAAAAAAGAATGTGTAAAGCACCTGAAAACCGCCTCTCATGCCTCCCCAGTGTGAAAGCCTGATTGCTTCCACACTGGAGCGGTGCGCTTGCAGGGCGGGAAAAAGGCTTACCTATATGTACTGAAAATGTGCGGGAGTGATGTCACGTGGTTCCGGCCAGTCACAGAGCCGGAATCCGCGGCCGAGGAGGGAAGAGGGGCGAAGATGAACTCTTCCACCAGCGGGGACATTGCAGGCTTTGTTAGCAGGTAAGTGTCACATACTTTGCAGGGGAATAAAGAGGAAGTAAAACCCATCAGCGTTTACTTTCTCTTTAAATCCCCACTAGTCTGCTTTTAAATTTAAACCTACAGTGGGGACCCTTCTGCATTCCATAGGTTAAATGCTTGTTCGGCTGGGGGACAATGCTTTCTTCACTGTCAGATGCACCAGAATGAGGGTGGGCCCTTGCTGTCGTCCTGTACAACGCATAACTGCTGGTCCTAAATTGTATTTGAAGTCAGAGAGCTGCGACCAGCTAGACAGCGAGTGGAGCGGCTTCGGGGGAGCGGTAGCTTGGAGGAGGAAGCCTGTGGGAATGAGGAATAAGGTATTTGTACTTATTCCTTCCCCCCAGCCAAATGAGCATTTAGCTATGCACTGCGGGGGTTGGGAGGGTGACACAAATGCAAATTGAACAGCAGCACAGAGTTAGCCTTTAAAGGCAGGATTCATCTTTACTAAACAACTGCCTATGCAGGTAATTGGCACCTGCATGTACAAATTTGACTAATACACTCGCTAAAGGCCATTTACGTACCTCCTGGAGCTTAGGTAAAGAAAGTCTCAGCGATCGCATCATTCTATACTGCCTTGTTTCTAGGACTTTGATAAGGGACCTCCACCACCACAGTACCAAGCTCTCAAACACGGAGCTCAGAACTACTGCATCAGGGGAGAGAAAGCATATGCCAGAGGGTTTGAATTACAGAAAGAGCTTATTCCTGTAATGGTGGAGGTGAGAGAGAGAGGAGTCTCTTCGCAATAAGGCAGGGCGGGATTATGTGATTTCTGGAAGTTTTTCAGTTAGGCTTCAGGAGTTATGTAAATGTCCTACATCTACTTAGTAAGGGCAATAATTCAACTTTGGTCAAAGTTGCACAGTTTGTTTTTAGCTACAGGCGCCCCTTACCTGCATAGGCAATTTTTCGGTAAGTGATAACTATGCCTTTAGGGTGCATTCACTTGCAAATGCACCCGACGATAACATGCGAGAACCCTGCAGCCCAACTGAAAGCAATGGGAGGGTGCCGGCTCCTGCTGCTAATTGCGGCTACCCGCATGTAATCACTCATGCAGCAACCACATGCAAATGATTGGCCCTGGACATAGACTGGTGTGTCCAGAGCTGATCATTCGCATGTGACTGCTGCATAAGCAATTACATGCGAGAGCCTGCAATTAAAGTGGAGCTGCAATTAAAGTCAGCAGCTACATATACTGTAGCTGCTAACTATTAGGGCACTTACCTGTGGCTTGGTGTCCTTACCCAAGCCGATTCTTGCATTGGCTCTTGGGTGCTGGCACTGCCATCTTGGGAAAGGGAAACTGGCAGTGAAGCCTTGCGGCTGAATAGCCGGTTTCCTACTGCGCGAATCGCACTGCACTTTCTCACTGGGCCAGCTGCGGCGAGGGCCGAACTTCCAGCTGAATTCACCACAGCAAACTCAGCAGGTAGTGTGAGCGGGTACCTGTCAAAACCCGCTCTCCCCCCCACAAGGTGCCAAAGGAGGGTGGGAGGAAGCAGACAAGCAGAGATTCCCCTTTTGGTTGGAGCTTCACTTTAACTACAAGAGTCGGCAGCCAACCATTGCTCTCGATAGGGCTGCAGCTAATCGCTGGGAACCCCTGCTGGGGTACTGGCATGTAATCATTGTTGTGAATGCACCTTCACATTATTCAGTGCTTTTTTGGCAGAACCAAGAAAGGCATTTAAATGGACACAGTAGAACACATATCTACCAATAAATAATTCTTTCTTATCCTTCAAGTCGGGACCCAATTACATCATCACCTCTAAGTGTAAAATTACCTTGTTTAAGTGCAGGAACACAAGCAAACAGATGCAAGTATAGTATTTATGCTTTAGTCCATTTAATATGCAAACACAAACTCATGAAAGTTTATTAATCTTTGTGGTTTTTAAGTAAAGAGGAAACACCCTAAATCAGTTTTTTTAAGATTCTGTAACTTAATCTCAGAGTTAAAAAAAATAAATAACTTTGACTGTTCCAGTTAGAAACAAAAATCTGTGCAAATAAGGACTTGATGTAGTTTCCCTTTCATCTCCATATAATTGATTGGCAGCAAGGCTTTTTAAATGTGTAGTCATCCAAGGTTGACTCAGGTAGCAGGGACAACAGGGGTGGGGTGAGAGATTCATCAAGCAAGGCACAGACTGTATCCGGCACATATCCAGTATAAATTCAGCTGCATCTTGTTTATCAAGGGACTTGCAAAAACTGCTATTGTTATTGATACTGATGAACGCATATGTTTGGGCACTTTATTACGTTGTGTTGATTTCTTGCGCTGCTTTCACACTGCTCCGTAAAAAAAATGCACCAAAAACGCATATACGTTTTCTAGATTCCTGACTCCCAAAATGCATCTGTGAAACAGGGACATGCGAGACAAAAAAATGCTTAAAAAACGCAATGCAGTTGCGTTTTTGCTGCATTTGCTATTCATTTCAACGGGGAGCTGCGTTTTTAGTGTAGTTTTAAGAAACGCATCCAAGATGCACATGCAGAAACTCTGCACTACCTTCTTACAAAGCTGCTTAATAGCAGTAGGGGCTGTCGCTCTAAATTTTATAAATTCTTGTGGCTCGAAAATGCATACTGAGCTGCTGTATCCTAACCAGTTTCATTTGGTTCCCTAGGGGGAACCGCCAGTTTTTGTACCCATGATGAAGTCATCCTACATTACTGTTCCTTCTGTTTACTATATCCCCTATTGCCATCC
Organism: Lithobates clamitans; assembly: GCA_037952925.1. Classification (NCBI taxonomy): domain Eukaryota; kingdom Metazoa; phylum Chordata; class Amphibia; order Anura; family Ranidae; genus Lithobates; species Lithobates clamitans. Next base: position 722,321 of record JBBGZY010001422.1, read on the forward strand.
TGCAGTATCATTCTTACAATGCTTTCCTTCATTTTGGTGCTGTGCGTAATTATCATTGTGGCATGACCTGTGTGGTCTTTAGTTAATAACTGTGCTATGCATCCTCAATAGTGGTGGAACACTTGCTTATTTACTTGTTAAGCCCAATGGTGCTGAGTATACATGAGTATGTACTGATTGTACATACTTCGGGTCAGAAGCACTTTTTTTTTTTTTTACTGGTGCAAACCAACTGCCAGAGAAAGAGTGAAAATGAATTCAACTATATACTCATAGTACTTATGTCACCATATGATCCTTTTCTGTGCCACGTCTCTATGGACATTGTTTGCTTTTGCTCCCAAAAAATGCTTTTTATATGTAGTTTTGCCAAAGGACATAAATCCTTATCAAAACCCTAATACATTAAACAAGACGTATGGGGTATTTAAAAAAAAAAACCAAAACATAAAAACCAAAACCACTTTATATACACCTAGGTGGATGCAGCATTGATCCGATGCTGCATCTGTCCCCCATCGGCTCTGCACTGAGAACTGAGCGATGAAACACTGCTGCTCGCTCAGTTCTCCCTTCTGCTCTGAGAGGAAAGTAGTGACTGTCAGTCAAAGGCTCTCTGCTCTGCCCCTCCAGTGCTCACTGGAGCACTGGGCTGAGGAGGGGAGGGAGCAGCTTGCTTGATCTCCCAGTGGCGCAGCTGAGAGGCTGAGCCAGCTGCCGGTCCAGGCATCTGGGTGGATCCCGCTGAGTGATGTCAGCCGACAGTGGGCTTTACACCAAAAGGTCATTCCCACGTTTCAGAATCCAAACGCCAGCTAGAATTCAAATAGTAGGTCAGGAAAGGTTGGGGTTTACTAGTCTGGACTAAAATCTGTCTCAGCAGATTGTTGGCAAGTATGGCACAATGGAAGCTGCCCTTTTATACAGTGAGACAACGTTGGGTAGCCAGGAACCTCATACAGCTAGCCTATAACATGGGTCTCTTCTGTTTTTATTTATGAAATGTATGATTTTAGGCACGTTCTGCACACCTATAAGACTACATACCCACTAGAGTGAGTTATTAATCATGACAACAGACCCCTGAACATCTCCTGACAAAGAATACAATTATCTGGCATTGCATAACTCACTCCAGGGCATTTTACAAAGCACTTCAATCTAGTATGCAGAAGATAAGGTAAAGATAAATCATCTAAATATACATCTAAGAGCAATGTTTCCAGGACAAGGGCCTGGTTGGACAACTGTTGTGAGGTTTTCCTCTCATACTAAGTGGGAGAGGTTTGGAACCTTGATGTTGAGGTCACCGATGTTGATATTGCGTGGTAATTCCGGTAAATTCATACTCTTCACAGCGGAAACTGCTCTTGCTGGAGCTGCAGAGAAACCAGTCTAAACCAACAAAAGGGAAAAAGAAAAACAATCAGAACAGTAAAATACATATCTTTATGTTATTATTTTTTAATATAATAAGTTAGAATGTGTGTTATAAGTGTATGACTACATATTTTAGAGGGAAAATATGTAAACAAATGCAAAAAATATAAGGTGCAATGTGTCTTCCACTGTATGAAGCCCAAGGCCAAGTCCCGGTTCACATCTACGTGGCTTCAAAGTCGCACGACTTTGCCAACATCCTGCAAGACTTCACACAACAGAAGTCAATGCAAGTCATGATGAAGTCACCCCAAAGTAGCGCCGTAACCATTTTATAGGTCATTGAGACTTGAGTCGCACCAATTAGAACAGTTCCATTGCCGTTAATAGGGTGCGACTTGTCATGCAACTTTTTTCGCGACAGTGTGAACCGTCACATAGGGTTGTTATTCTACAACTTCCCAATCCACAAAAAAAGGCTCGTGTGGTAAGCAAAATACTAATAAATAATTGTAACCAATGCCAAACATATCAAAAACAGTGAAAATTATAATATATATATTAGTAGCGCCTAATTAATTTAGTGCTCAATCCAAAAATAAAATAGTGAAGAATATATATACATATTCTATGTGGGGGAAAAAAAAAATAACCAACTAAATTTTTAAAAAAGTATTCCTAGTGATATGCTAAATCCTAATTTATCCTAGCTTAGGATATCACTGGGAATCATTTTTTTTAAGACTTTCGTTGGTCAAAGAGGACTGTTCCTGGACAATTTATATTTTTTGTTTCTTCTCCTTCTATTTTATTTCTCACAAAGAATATGTATATATATTCTTCACTACTTTATTTTTGGATTGAGCAATGAATTAAAAGGGTTTGTTGACCCACATGTCTTACTTTATATAATCTCCTTTTTCATTTAATGTCCCCGTGTGTGTTGTATAAAAAAATAAAAGCCGTATATACCTTGTGAGCGCTGATTAGCAGTCACGTGATGCGCCTCCCCTCTCCTCTCCTGCAGCGGGAGGGGCCGAGATTCCCCCGTTGACTTCAGTCTGGAGGAGGAGAGGAGCATCATGTGACCACTGATCAGCGCTCACAAGGTATATACACGGCTTTTTTTTTTTATACAACACACACACAGGGGGACATTTCATTAGAAGAAAGAACAGATTATTTAAAGACATGCTACTGCAGCAGCAGGAGGGGGGCGGGTTGGGCCCTGATACAGGGGCCGACAGGCAGGAAGGGAGGGGGGAGGAGGACATGGGAGAGACAGCAGGGCTGCAAAAGATGGAGGCACGTAAACTGACCACAGTGTCGGGGGTCAGCAGCCATGACACACCGTGGTCAGTTTACAGAGGGGAGGGCAGAAACTGTCAGGATCAGCCAAGTATTACAGGAGTTACGGGGGGCAAATTATACAGGACAAGCACTGTGCTGTATAAAATGCTTTTAAAAAGGAGCAGGAGCCATATTTTAGGGGGTTAAACGCTTTATTAGGTGTCATTGTTGCACTACTGTGAATATTCATATATGCACTTGTGTGTGTGTGTGTGTATATGTATATATATATATATATATATATATATATATATATACACATATATATACACACATACATACATACATATATATATATATATATATATATATACACACATATATATATATATATATATATATACATACATATATACATATACATACATACACACGCACAAAAGTGCATATGTGAATAGTTTGTCAGTTTGAAAGCTGCAGGGCTTGTGAATGAACTACAAGGGTGCTCGTCAGCACCCTCGCAGTTCATTCAGAACTACAAGCCATGTGCCACCGTGTAAGACGGTATTTGTAGTTCATTCACTCACAGGAAACTGTGATTGAATTATGTGGCCACGCTATTTTTTAAAATTGCTACAGCAAGTGCAGGGAGAAGAAGCCTTGCCCACTGTCACACTGTGGGAGAAATCGGGGGAAGAGACGGCAGAAGCTGGAAAATGTTACATGTTCCATTCTTAATATGGGAGGAACATGTAACATGGCCAAAAAGGTGAACTTATCCTTTAATACTAATACTTTACCTGACACGTTACAGAGCCAACCCTGCCAGGAGAACACAGTGATTATTGCTAGCGGCTGAAGGCACTGGCAATTACATGCCGAAAATCTGGTTGTACCAAAGATCAATGGATCGACTTGGGTACAATCAGTCTGCCCATAGATGGTACAAACCTCAGCCGGTCCCTGCTGAACCAGCCAAGATTTGAACAATCTATGGACGGCTTTAAACAAATGCCTTTTTCTTCCACCAGTAAGTGCTGTAAATTTTCTGCACAAAAGTTCCAGAAAGTCTTTGTAAACCAGCAAAACCTTAGGAAAACGCCCTAGAGTTGTTAGGAGTAAGGCTGGCCATCCCTGATTCTCTCTTTTACATTCAACTAGCGGGTTGAATGAAAACCAATGAGCCGATTCCCCCATCCACAAACTTGAAGCGGATGGGGGAAGCAAGCTGCTGAGAGCCTGAGGCGGCCGCTCCCCGCCCCTCCACAGCTCAGCTCTTCAGTGACCAAGAGATGCTGATTGACAGTCAGCAGCTCTCTGCTCGGGGAGCTGCGAGAACCGAGCCATTGGCAATGTTCGATCGCTCGGTTCTCAGTGCAGAGGCGACGGGGCACCGATGCTGTATTCACCGAGGTAAGTATGAAACTGAAAAAAAAAAACAAAAAAACTTTACTTCTCTTTTAACATTTCTGAAAAGAATAAGAAAATGTATGTTTTCCATATATTCTGGGTAACTGTGTACTGTAAAGTAATGTGTAAACCTCAATCAAATAACTATGTCACATAACTGCATCCAACATCTTGTGAGGAAGTTAAGGCGTGGGAAATTTCTGGAACTTGTATTTTGCAACATAAAGAGCACAATGTCCTTCAAAGCAATAACTACTGCAATTATCAACACTATGTAACACGCAAGAAATGTTCATAATTCCATGTGGACACTAAATATTAGGAGATAACTATCATAAACCTAAGAAAAGATAAAGGACACCAATAAATCAAAGCAGTGTTCAGATAAAAAAAGCAGATGATCCTCAAGTTAAAGGTAGAAACAGCATCGATGATGGGAAGGGCATATGTTTAGCCTGCAATATGACTGTTATATTTATGGAATTTCTATGCTAATGGAACATATGGAATATGTGTAATATGAGTGATATGTATACTTGTTGTGCATAATAAAAAACTTTTTCAAAAAAAAAAAAAAGGTAGAAACAGCAATATCCCAATTTTGAAGTACTCTTTTAAAGAATGAAACCACTAGAACTTCTGAGAAATTCCAGCAATAAAGATTGACAGCTGTTACCAGTTCAAGACAGGAAGATAAATACTACCGACTATGGAAATTCCGGATACACCCAGCCACTACCTATTCACTCTGATTCCCGATATTCATAAAAGATGTCATGAAATGCTTGCCTGCAATGCAGAAATCTTTACTAATGCCGCGTACACACGGGCGGACTTTTCGACCGGACTAGTCCGATGGATTTTCCAACGGACTTTTGAACGAACAGACTTGCTTACACACGATCACACCAAAGTCCGATGGATTTGTGCGTGATGACGTACGACCGGACTAAAATAAGGAAGTTGATAGCCAGTAGCCAATAGCTGACCTAGCGTGGGTTTTCGTCCTTCAGACTAGCATACAGACGAGCAGATTTTTCGACCGGACTCAAGTCCATCGGAAAGATTTGAAGCATGCTTCAAATCTAAGGTCCGTCAGATTTTTCGACTGGAAAAGTCCGTTGAAGGTCCGATGAAGCCCACACACGATTGGACTGTCCGTCGGACCAGTCCGATAGAAAAGTCCGCTCGTGTGTACGCTGCATAAGGGATCCCATGGATAGTTATGTGGCCAAGGCTTTTTTGTGATGTCTATGTCCAACTATGTGCTGTTATTTCAATTGCAAATAAGCACCAGAAATTGGGCATTATATACAACAGCAACCTGGATTGCACTTATTTAAGTAGGGTAAGAAACGGATCCCCTCACTCGGGGTATAACGATCTGCAAGTTAAACTTCTTCTGTAGAAGTTGGACATGCAAAAAAAAAAATAAAAAAAAATAATTGCTCTAATTAGCTTAAAGGGGTTGTAAAGGTTTGTTTTTAAAAAAAAATAACAAACATCTCATACTTATCTCCTCTGTGCAATGGTTTTACACAGAGGGGCCCGATCCTCTTCTTCTGGGATCCCCCAGCGGTACTCCTGGCTCCTCCTCTTCACGAGTGTCCAAACGGAGACCTGCATTTCATGGGGGCACTCGTGCGGGCGCTCTTCCGAGTCCTGCTGCTGCGTCCATTAACACAGTTAGCAGGACTCGGCCCCGCCCCCCAGCTCCCATGTCACTGGCTTTGATTGACAGCAGTGGGAGCCAATGCTCCTGCTGCTATCAATCCAGCCAATGAGGACTAGAGACAGCAGCTGGAGCTGCTCTGCTCGTCCCCCTCGCTGAAACGATCGGGTTCAGGTAAGTAGAAAGGGGGGGGGGGGGGCTGCTGCACTACAAAAGGTTTTTCACCTTAATGCATTAAGGTGAAAAACCTCGAGGGTTTACAACCCCTTTAACCACTATAGACGTCTTGGAGTTCATATTTGATTTGTTGTTAGGAATCAATAAACATTATCACTCTTCATACTGTGTTGTACTTTTAAAAAAGGTTGTAAAGGCAGAAGGTTTTTTTTTTATGCATTCTATGCATTAAGATAAAAAGCCCTGTGTGCAGCAGCTCCCTTAATACTTACCTGAGTCCCATCTCTATCCAGCGATGTGCACATATGCCTCGGCCGTCCGGGATTCCCCCTCCTGATTGGCTGAGACACAGCAGTGGTGCCATTGGCTTCAACTGCTGTCAAAGTCAGTTAGTCAATCAGGAGAGGGGGCGGGGCTGAACCACAGCTCCACGTCTGAATGGACACACAGAGCCGCAGCTCGGGTGCCCCCATAGAAAGCTGCTTGCTTTGGGTGCACTCGTCAGGAGGGAGGGGCCAGGAGCACTGAGTGGGACCTGAGAAGAGGAGGATGGAGGCTGCTCTGTGCAAAACCATTACACAGGGCAGGTAAGTATAGCAAGTTTTCTTAAAGAAAAAAAAACAAAAAAAAAACCACAAGACTTTAGTATCACTTTAAGTACTATTAAACCCTCGGCATTTTTTAGTTTAACACACCGATACAACAAAACAGACTGTAAACTATTACAACTTTCAATGCTGTTGACTACTGCTCTTGCAGTGCGGCTGCTCTGAACTTCAGGTATTCACAGGAAGAAGTTAACAGTGGACAGTGCAGTCTGGAGTCAGTAGGTTAGCTTGAAGAAGGCAGGGGGAGGAGGAGGAGTATCTTTTAGGGCCAGTTCACACTGCATGCAGTCCAGTGCGTTTTTTCTGCATCAAAGATGGGTGGTGGATAGTAGGTTATACGGTTTCAATGGCATAGTTCACACCTGTGCAGTCAGTTCCAGAAAAAAAAAAGTAGAACGTGCTGCATATTTTCTGCACTGGAACATCGTAAAATGCACCAAAAATGTGCACGCAAAAAAGCATCCGGAACACATCCGGACTGCGTTTATATGGTGTGAACTGGCCCCAAGTTATAATTTCAAGTTGCAAATGCGTTAAATGATCTTTTGTACTTTATTTTGTGGCAGAATAATCAACGCGTTCCTTGAGAAAATGAGATTGTTTGTACAGATGTCATTGTAGTTCAGTGAAGAAAAACTAAAAGCCCATTTTTGTTATCTTCAGATAATTCTCTACAGATTTGTGAAAAATGTTGCAACTCTTGTTACAGAGCGTAACTGACATTTAAATTTAAATGCCTGGATGTTGAATCATAAACTGGCATCTATCTCCTAGGGGCTCCAATGGAGAGATCTCACTGCCAAAGTTCTGAGTTCTGTCCACTCCTCTTACCTCAAAAACTCCCCCTTGCTGCAGTTAGAGGTTGCTTTTTACCAGAGCCTCAGATAGATAAAATAGGCTGACCAGTTATTTAATCCTCAAACATTTAAGGAAAAGCAGTAAATGTTCTGGACGGCTTGAGCCTTTCAGCGTCATAATGGTAATTGTCTTTGAATGTATGTTACCGTAATTATTTTTTTCTATGTGTGTTCACATATGTGTATCTTACAAATCAAAGTCTCTGACATTTTCATATATCCCACCTGAAGTACCTGATTATTATTGCCATTCACATTTCTTCCTTGTTCTAAACTGATCACACAAAGCACAGAAGCTGACTTGTGTTTGCAGGGCCAGGTTCCATTCTTTAGCCAACCATTCGGAGGTACAGGATGCTGTGCAGAGACATAACATATCTGTACTCCCATAGTCTGTTCAGCTGCCATGCCCCCCCGCCCAATCACAGTCTGCACCTTGAACAGGCCCGTCAACAGGCCCCCTAATCCATGCCCCCGTGCCCTAATTTACATGCAGGGCACCGGACTCATGGATTCCAATGGTTTAAAAAAAAAAAGAAAGAAACATGATTAGAGCCTAGAGCTCTAATTGGCTTAAAAAAAAGGGTGCTCTCCGGGCGCAGAGCACTGCGCCCTGAGCCCACCCAGTTGTGTGACAATAACAAATTAATATTCGCTATTGTCTTTCTGCTTCTCCTCCCGGCCAATCTGGAAGTTGGTCCTGAGACCCGATTGGTCAGGGAGCCTTAGGGCGAGCGCCTTCCTGTCCGCCTCCCCCCGGGGAGGGGCTGGCGTTAGTTTGCCACCCCCAAAATATTTAGCATCAGCTGCCACTGGCCTGCATCTTGAACAGGCCCCTCACCCAATCACAGGCTGCATCTTGAACATGCCCCTCACCCAATCACAGCCTACATCTTGTACAGGCCCCTCACCCAATCACAACCTGCATCTTGTACAGGCCCTCCACCCAATCACAGCCTGCATCTTGTACAGGCCCTCCACCCAATCACAGCCTGCATCTTGTACAGGCCCCTCACCCAATCACAGCCTACATCTTGAACATGCCCCTCACCCAATCATAGCCTACACATCTTGTACAGGCCCCTCACCCAATCACAACCTGCATCTTGTACAGGCCCCTCACCCAATCACAACCTGCATCTTGTACAGGCCCTCCACCCAATCACAGCCTACATCTTGTACAGGCCCCTCACCCAATCACAACCTGCATCTTGTACAGGCCCTCCACCCAATCACAACCTGCATCTTGTACAGGCCCTCCACCCAATCACAGCCTACATCTTGTACAGGCCCTCCACCTAATCACAACCTGCATCTTGTACAGGCCCTCCACCCAATCACAGCCTACATCTTGTACAGGCCCCTCACCCAATCACAACCTGCATCTTGTACAGGCCCCTCACCCAATCACAACCTGCATCTTGTACAGGCCCTCCACCCAATCACAGCCTACATCTTGTACAGGCCCCTCACCCAATCACAGCCTGCATCTTGTACAGGCCCTCCACCCAATCACAGCCTGCATCTTGTACAGGCCCTCCACCCAATCACAGCCTGCTTCTTGTACAGGACCTCCACCCAATCACAGCCTGCATCTTGTACAGGACGTCCACCCAATCACAGCCTGCATCTTGTACAGGCCCTCCACCCAATCACAGCCTGCATCTTGTACAGGCCCTCCACCCATTCACAGCCTGCATCTTGTACAGGCCCTCCACCCAATCACAGCCTGCATCTTGTACAGGCCCTCCACCCAATCACAGCCTGCATCTTGTACAGGCCCTCCACCCAATCACAGCCTGCATCTCGTACAGGCCCTCCACCCAATCACAGTCTGCATCTCGTACAGGCCCTCCACCCAATCACAGCCTGCATCTTGTACAGGCCCTCCACCCAATCACAGCCTGCATCTTGTACAGGCCCTCCACCCAATCACAGCCTGCATCTTGTACAGGCCCTCCACCCAATCACAGCCTGCATCTTGTACAGGCCCTCCACCCATTCACAGCCTGCATCTTGTACAGGCCCTCCACCCAATCACAGCCTGCATCTTGTACAGGCCCTCCACCCAATCACAGCCTGCATCTTGTACAGGCCCTCCACCCATTCACAGCCTGCATCTTGTACAGGCCCTCCACCCAATCACAGCCTGCATCTTGTACAGGCCCTCCACCCAATCACAGCCTGCATCTTGTACAGGCCCTCCACCCAATCACAGCCTGCATCTCGTACAGGCCCTCCACCCAATCACAGTCTGCATCTCGTACAGGCCCTCCACCCAATCACAGCCTGCATCTTGTACAGGCCCTCCACCCAATCACAGCCTGCATCTTGTACAGGCCCTCCACCCAATCACAGCCTGCATCTTGTACAGGCCCTCCACCCAATCACAGCCTGCATATTGCCTCAGGCTGAGCAGACCACAGAATACAGACACAGTGTCCTGAAACTCCAAATGGCCAGTATGTTGTGTGGTGTATCAGGTAGACGAGATGCATAAAACAACTTTCTAACATTGTTAAAAAGGTAAAAAAGGTCTGCATAGTTGTAACTTGTTACAAAGTGTCTGTAACATTGTACACCCACCGGCCACTTTATTGGGTTCACCTTGCTAGTACCGGGTTGGACCCAATTTTGCCTTAATTTTCTTGGCATAGATTTCACAAGGTGTTGGAAACATTCCTCAGAGATTTTGGTCCATATTGACAGGAAAGCATTACACAGCTGCTGCAGATTTGTCAGCTGCACATCCATGGTGCGAATCTCCCGTTCCACCATGGTGCATTATCCTGCTGGAAGGAGCCATCAGAAGGTGGGTACACTGTAGTCATAAAGGGATGGACATGGTCAGCGACAATACTTAGGTAGGCTGTGGCATTTAAACGATGCTCAATTGGTACTAAGGGACCCAAAGTGTGCCAAGACAATATCTACACCACCACCAGCCTGAACCGTTGATACAAGGCAGGATAAATCCATTCTTTCACGTATATGCCAAATTTTGACCCTACCATTTGAATGTCACAGCTGAAATCGAGACTCATCAGACCAGGCAATGTTTTTCCAGTCTTCTATTTTCCAATTTTGGTGACCTGTGCAAACTGTAGCCTCAGTTTCCTGTTCTTAGCTGACAGGAGTAGCGCTCAGTGTGGTCTTCTGTTGTAGCCCAACTGCTTCAAGGTTGGATGTGTTGTGCGTTCAGAAATGGTATTCTGTATACCTTGGTTGTAACAAGTGGTTTAGTTACTGTTGCCTTTCTATCATCTTGAACCAGTCTGCCCATTCTCCTCTGACCTCAACAAGGTATCTTCATCCACACTACTGCGGCTCATTTGATATTTTATCTTTTTTGGACCATTCTCTGTAAACCCTAGAGATGGCTGTGTGTGAAAATCCCAGTAGATCAGCAGTTTTTGAAATACTCAGACAAGCCCGTCTGGCATCAACAACCATGCCACGTTCAAAGTCACTTAAATCCCCTTTCTTCCCCATTCTGATGCTTGGTTTGAACTTCAGCAAGTCGTCTTCAGGCGTCTAGATGCCTAAAATACATTGAATTGCTGCATAAAGTGGCCGGTGAGTGTTCACAACTATTTTCAGTAACTAAAAGTAAAGTCTGTGTTGGCCTTAAGTCAGGTCAAGAATACTAACCCTAACTCATGGGACTCACCTCAGACTTTTCAACCTTGTTCTGAGCTTCTACCTGTGCAACAACTTCATTCATATTGGTCTCCAGAACCATTCCGCCCATCACCATTTCATGTAAGATATAATGTACCTAAGGGGAAATAAAAACGTAAACCAATAAAATAGCATATTCATAAAATTAGATTGTATTTTAGAAATAAACACTCTGTGCATGTGTTTGCTATTCAGCAGAGTGCAGAAGCTGATCACAATTTAGATATCTAGGTTACTTGGCAAATGAGGTTTAATGTAGAAAAATGTAAAATAATGCATTTGGGTGGCAAAAATATTAATGCAATCTATACACTGGGGGGAGAACATCTGGGGGAATCTAGGATAGAAAAGGACCTGGGGGTCCTAGTAGATGATAGGCTCAGCAATGGCATGCAATGCCAAGCTGCTGCAAGCAAAGCAAAGGGTTCTTTACTGTAAGAGCAGGAAGGATGTGGAATTCTCTTCCACAGACAGTAGTTTCAGCGGGGGGCATCGATAATTTCAAAAAAAACGATTAGATAAGCACCTGAACAACCACAACATACAGGGATATACAATGTAATACTCACATATAATCACACACATAGGTTGGACTTTTTCAACCTCACCTACAATGTAACTTATAATCAGTAGCAATCTAGAATTTATACATTCCACAATATAAATAGCAAAGAGAACATGACTGACGTAACTAAAATTTATTTAAATTCACAGCACTAAGATAATAATAATAATAATAATAATAATAATATCTCTTCTGTACCATAGGGCAGGAGTATTGAATTAAATTTTATGGAGGTCCAAATCAATCAAAGATTCCAGCAGAGGTTTGAATCAGAAAAGCGATTCGAACCCCCCCCCCATCACACACACACTAGTCTGCTCTGCCCCCCTCACATAATCTGCCCCCACCCCCCTCCACATCACCCCTCCCCCTCCACAGCACTACCGCCTCTTCACATCACCAGCCCGCTTCACATCAACCCACGCACACAGCACTGCCCCTTTCACATTACTCCCCCCCCCCACATCACAAATCCCCTCATAGTAGTGCGATCTGCCCTCTTCACATCACCTTCCCCCCACAGCACTGCCCCTTGTTACATCACAAATCCCCTGTCCCCCAGTAGTGTGCTCTGTCCTCTTTACTCTCCTACTGTACTGCCCCCTCCCAAATCACAACCCCGCCTCTTCACAGCCCCCCACAGCACTGCCTACCTGCACAGCCCCACACAGCACTACCCCCCCCCCGTACTCTGCCATCTGAATATCCAGTCAGCCTCCCCCCTCCATTACTGCTTCCTCTCACATCACCCCCCCCCCCCTCCTGTAGTGTCCTCTGCCCTTCACTCTCCTACCTTAGATCAAGCAGAGGGTGGGAGGCACGATGGTAATATCCTGGGTGCGGGAGGCACAGCTCTGCATTGGGGGCAGGTAATACGCTGAGTGCTGGTATTAAGCTGACTTCGGGAGACAGCTCTGCATTGGACTGGAAGGAGAGCTGCTGGCTGCTTTTCATATTAACCAGCAAGTGATTGGTGGCTAGGATGCAGGGTGGTCCCTGCATGGACACCATCTCAGAGAGTAATCCTGCACTTAGGTTTCTAGACTGCGTACAATCAGTAGAAATCTAAAAACTATACAAACCACACTTTAGGAAGCAAAGAGAACATGGAATTTATTTGGGATTAGACTGAATTTAAATAAACAGCACTAAGGCAGGCCATAGATTGGGTACCATGGGTGGAAGGAAAGAAAATGGCTTGATTCCTTCATTAACACAGTCAATGTTGATGGGGGAATCCCTCTCGTAGCGCTATTGTTTTCTGATGGTGGTGCGACTTCCCTGTCGGCAGAAAACAGTGAAAAGTGCTGCCAGCTACTAATTGTTCCAGGAATGACCGGACAGGCTGGTTGTACACTTGTATACAACCAGGGTGCCCATAAATGGGTTAAAATTTAGCTTGTCCCTGCTGAACCAGATGAATTTCGATCCATGAATGGTCGGCTTAAGATAGACACTTCTCCCGAGAATTCAGATCAATTAGGTTTGAGCAGTCTTTATACCCGATACTGAAATTACTGGCAATGGTTCTAGTGCTAATGAGCGTAAGGTTTATATAAACCCAAGAACAAGATTGTACTAAATTGCAACTTACCAGTTCTTAGATATGGCGGCTGCTCTAGTTATCTGTATTCAAGCCAAGTACATTTTCTGTAAGAACAGAAAAATTCTTGTTGATCCCGTCAGATATCTTGTAACTTCTTTTGCATTGAATTGAAATTGCAAAGTTATCTCCCTTCCCAGCTACCTTCTGTGAACTTCAAAACAACTCCCCTCTATATAATAAAGATGAGGAGTGGGGAGTTTTATTTAGTCCAAATCAGACCAAATCAATACTGCTGTAAGCGTACAGTACAGCGGCAAGCATTAGGCAGGTCATAGATGATAGGATTTTTTTTCCTGAAAAAAGAAAATTACTTGATTACCCCATCAACACAGTCAGAATTGATAGGTGAATCCCCTTATTGTGTTCTCCTGGCGGGGCGGGGCTGGGGTTACGCGCGGGGAGCCGTTCCTACCAGGCGAACACAGTGACTATTGTTGCCCCTGGCAATAATCACATCCGACATGCTGGTTGCACCCGGATGACTGCTTGCCTCTGGAGTCTACACTCTGGATGCAGCTAGCACTAGGCTGGAAGGCTGGATAGGAGGGCCGGCAGGGCGCCATATAGGAGAACTGATCTCCTCTATTTTCTTCCTGGCTCCTGCATGGCTTTCAGTGGCTGCAGAAGCAGGATTGGTTCTCCTATATGCCACCCCTCCTATCCAGCCTCCAGAGTGTAGCGTCAAGGGGCAAGCAGTCATCCACACCTAGGACCGCCAGCTCTGCCCCTCGACTCCTGCTTCTTGCCTCAAGGCTGTTCCTGCCACCTGAACAGAAGGAAAAATGCTCCCTGCTCCGAGGCCGCTCCTGGTAAGCCACAAACTCTCTGTCACAGCAGAGTGTAAAAGAATACACTGCCCAGCGAGTATAGTGTTCCAGGTGTGCTGCTGACTGTCACTCTGCTCCCTCCCATACTGCCCTACACTGCCTCCCTTACATCAAAAACTGTAAAAAAAAAAAAATGGTAAAAAAATAATAAGAATTAAAAAATACTGACCACGTCCACTGCACTACTGACCATATCTACTACCCTACTGACCACGTCCACTGCCCTACTGACTGACACCATTCACAGTCCACACTGACACCACTGGCGGAACAACCAGGGTTGCAGAGGTCGCACTTGCGACTGGGCCCTGGCCTTCCGCAACCATGGCTGGGCCCAAGACTGAATGACTGCACAATATGTGAAGGGGATTGGTTGCGGGACCGTAAAGGGTCATGGGATCAGTGGGAAGGGCTCTGGGCTCAGAGAAAGTGACCCAGGCCAGGGGCTCCTTCATGTTTTTTTGCACCAGGGCCCTGAAGGTTCTAGGTATGCCTCTGGTCTATAGCCAGCTTAAGAGTTGTTTCCCTACAAGAGAGTGTGTTACTGGCATATTCGCCTGGTGGATATGAAAGGAAAATGGAAAACCAATGCAACCAATATAGCTAAAGATTAGTAAGCTTTAATTTATTAGGTTTTATTAAAGCGGGGGTCCACCTACATCAGCTAAAAAAAAAAATATTAAAAGCCAGCAGCTACAAATACTGCAGCTGCTGACTTTTAATACATGGCCACTTACCTGTCCCAGGGTCCAGCGATGTCGGCAGGCGACGCTGAGAACCCGCTCGGTTCTCGGCAGCTGCCGCCGCCATCCTAGGTGAGGGAATCAGGAAGTGAAGCGTTGCGGCTTCACTTCCCGGTTCCCTACTGCGCATGCGCGAGTCGCGCTGCGCGTCCCAAGTGATCCCCACTCTCTCCTGGGAGCTGTGTGTTTCCCAGGAGACAGCGCGGTCGGGACGGGAAGAGGCATAGACTCCCATGGAAGTCTATGTCGGAAGTGGGTGCAAATACCTGTCTTAGACAGGTATCTGCACCCCCCTCCCCCCTGAAAGGTGCCAAATGTGACACCGGAGGGGGGGAGGGTTCCAAAAAGCGGAAGTTCCATTTCTGTGTGGAACTCCGCTTTAATACTTTTCACAAAACTTTCAACCATAAAAGGAACGGCTATTTTCTTTCTAAAACATAAAAAATACCCAAAGTTATCTCCACTGCGGCAAATGCAATGTATGCCTCTATCTACAGAGGTAAAATAATGAATGAGGATGCATACATGGAAGATTTTATAACCTGCAATAGTTTCATCAAATAAACCATTATATGTCCACGAGGGCATTTTCTATGACCAAGGCCAGGGGTCTCCAAACTTTCTAAACAAAGGGCCAGTTTACGGTTCCCCAGACTTTAGGGGGGCCCGACTGTGGCCAATGGGAGTAAAAATTGTCCTGGTGTCGGCGGGAATAAAGCGTGCATCTTTGGTATTATGGGGAAGAGTGGTGCCCCATCGCTGGTGTCAGTAGGAGGAACAGCGTCCCATCATTGGTGTCGGTTTGAGGAACAGCACCCCATCATTGGTGTCGGTTTGAGGAACAGCGTCCCATCATTGGTGTCAGGAGGAGGAACAGCGCCCCATCATTGGTGTCAGGAGGAGGAACAGCGCCCCCTCATTGGTGTCAGGAGGAGGAACAGCGCCCCCTCATTGGTGTCAGGAGGAGGAACAGCGCCCCATCATTGGTGTCAGGAGGAGGAACAGCGCCCCATCATTGGTGTCAGGAGGAGGAACAGCGCCCCATCATTGGTGTCAGGAGGAGGAACAGCGCCCCATCATTGGTGTCAGGAGGAGGAACAGCGCCCCATCATTGGTGTCAGGAGGAGGAACAGCGCCCCATCATTGGTGTCAGGAGGAGGAACAGCGCCCCATCATTGGTGTCAGGAGGAGGAACAGCGCCCCATCATTGGTGTCAGGAGGAGGAACAGCGCCCCATCATTGGTGTCAGGAGGAGGAACAGCGCCCCATCATTGGTGTCAGGAGGAGGAACAGTGCCCCATCATTGGTGTCAGGAGGAGGAATTATTCCCCATTGTTGGTGTCAAAGGGAGGAATAGTGTCTTGTATCAGTGAGCAGAAAAGGAACCCAAGGGCCAGATAAAGACAAGCAGTTTGGAGACCACTGACATTGGGGTTGATTTACTAAAAGTGGAGAGTGCAAAATCTTGTGCAGCTCTGCATAGAAACCAATCAACTTCCAGTTTCTATTGTCAATGCTTAATTGAACAAGTTGAAGTTAGGAGCCGATTGTCTGCCATGCACAACTGCACCCAATTTTTGCACTCTCCACGTTTAGTAAATCAACCCCAATGTCAACTGTTCAATCCCTCCGGATTACAGTGTCTTCAGCCCCAAATCCTATAGCTCAAAAGCATTCCCTCCTGCTTCCCCATACAGCTTCCAAATTGACACTGGGGCCATCCTACATACCAAGAATCAATTGCAGGAGGTGGAAATGTACAAGTCAGCCTTCAGCATCCTTCACAGAGCCATAGACTTCTATTATATCCTGCGAGTTTGGTGCAGTTTCTCAAAGCGCACCAAAACTCCTGAATGCAGGAGTTTTGGTGTGCTTTCAGAAAGTGCACCACACCCGCAAGATGTAATAGAAGTCTATGGCTCAGTGCAGCTAATCTGCAGAAAAGCTGCAGGTGCACAGCGCTGCACCCGCAGCGCATCAGTGTGAAAGCAACCTTTCGGGACAGTACCAAACCACTTAAGTGGCCCTCGCTCTTCAAAAGGCTCATCATAAATCTTACCAGTAGGTACTTTGGAAACCACATAAACCCGCACTATTTAGTAGATAGAGACATCAGCTCAGGCTGATGACGTCACTCATGCATGCACAGTACACTTTGCATTCATCACACACTGACTGTACAGTGATTGCAGAGAGAGCTGTGCTGTGATGGTGACTCCAGATGTCATCAGGTCCCAGCCATTCAAGCCGTTGGGAGAGTGTGAACACGGAAGGAAGGTGGAAGCGCTGTCAGAGGGGACTGCTCAGTGGAGGGCTTGGTTTTACAGGTAAGCCTTGTCATAATGTGCCAATATGTGGTGCATAATAGCACATAATGCCATAAACAACCTGTGACTCCTTACAAAAAACAAAACCGAGTTTAATACTGCTTTAACCGCCTTCTGTAGAGACAAAAGACGGCGGGCGGGATCTCTTCTTGTTTTGGGATGACATCATATGACGCCTCTCACCGCACTTGCGTGTCCAGGGACAACCCTGATCTTGGTAAAGAGCCGATGACCAATCCCAGCCGATCACATGTAAACACGGAAGTGCCGTTTATTGGCTCTCCTCGCCTCACACTGACAGAGTGTGAGGAGAGGAGAGCTAAACAGCGGCATCTCCTCACAGGGGAGACCTGTACACATCGTAATTAGGGCACTGATTATCTGTGCAGCCCCAACAGTGCCCATCAGTGATGCCAGTCTGCGCCACCTTTCAGTGCCCATTAGTACCTGCTCATCAGTGCTGCATATTACTGCCTCATCAGTGTCACCTCATTAGTGCCCATCAGTTGAGAAAAATTACTTATTTACATTTTGTAACAGAAGCTAAGGAAAACATTTTTTTTTTTTTCAAATTTTTCTGTCTTTTTGTTATTTTTGGCAAAAAATAAAAAAACCAGCGGTGAATACCACCAAAAGAAAGCTATATTTGTGTGAAAAACATGATAAAAAGGTCATATGGGTACAGTGTTGTATGACCGCGCAATTGTCAAAGTGTGAGAGCGCTGAAAGCTGCAAATTGGCCTGGGCAGGAGAGGGGTAAAAGTGCCCTGTATTGAAGTGGTTAAAAAGTGCGATTTCAGGTGTACATTCATCTCCAATGTCTAATCATCTTTATTACATACACTATATGTAGGGGTTTCTAATTCTGCATTACTTGTTTTTAATTCTGTGTTTAAATGTAGTCATACCCACAAGGGTAGACTTTTGTGACTGTTCAGTCATGAGAGGTGTGTGTCATAATTGTTAAAATTGTGGAGGAAGTGAGGACATCACCACACAAATCAGCCCATACACCCTGTATGGAAATTTCATGACGTAAGCAGAAATAAATATACATCCCTTTCACCACTCAAAGATGTTATGATCCATTTTGTGCTCATGTTGCAGAACCTTTTTAGCTGCAAAACAACTATATTAGATTGTGTAATATCGCAGTCAGATAGGGTCAGATGTACCAATAGCGCTACATTTTTTTTTTTTTAAAATTCTTTATTTATTTTAAACATGGTTCTTTGGCATACCACAAAATACGTCAATTCCTTAGACATACGCATCTTAGTCAAAATGTTCCATATGCTAAAAGACATTCCATGACTTGAAACAATTTCATTAACATAATAACAACTACTTCCTCTCTATCATACCTATAAAGGTTATAAGAAACCAAAGGGCCTCATGGAGCCCCCTGCACATTTGCCAAGTTAACCATAGTATATATATATCTGGTCTTTCAAATACTTGAACATATATCATCATTTCAACAGACTAAATTGCAAACTTAACCACTTTAAGACCGCAGCACGACGATGTACGTCCAAACTTTGAACGGGGATATCGTTGTTATGGCAGCAGCTAGCTGCCATAACCCCGGTATCCCCATTTTCGTGCGGCGGCCGGCTTTCAGATAAAAGTTGTCTCTGCGGCAGATTCGCCGCAAGATCACTTTTAATCGGTGACGGGAGAGGGCCCCCCCCCTCCCGCCGCGATCCGGTGCCCTCCGCCGCTTACCGGAGCCGTCGGTAGCGGCGGAGGCGATCGCGTCCTGCTCTCTGGTGTGTCTGGAGACAAGTGAGGCTAAGATGGCGCTCACTCGTCTCCATGACACTGCTGGGCGGAAGCGACGTCGAAACGTCACTTCTGTCCACGCCTCTTAAAGGCATATTTTTTCAAATGTCATTTTTCTAAATGACTTTTTTTTTTTTTTTAATTGCATTTTAGTGTAAATATGAGATCTGAGGTCTTTTTGACCCCAGATCTCATATTTAAGAGGTCCTGCCATTCTTTTTTTCTATTACAAGGGATCTTTACACTCCTTGTAATAGGAATAAAAGTGAAAGGAAGGAAAATAAGTTGAACAGGGTCTCAATATCATGATCATTATCGTAGTTACTTAATTCCCTGATATCACAGACTCTGCTACCTCCCGTGGGTACGCATTTGTTCCCATGAAATATCTCCATTGCCTCCATTTGTTCCATATTCCTCTGTATTATGGAGGGTGGCGGTCAATTCCTCCATACGGAGTATACACTGAACTTTAGCGCTGCATTTTAAATGTTTAAACGTTGCTAATCCTTTGTAGACATTCACTATAATGTAATACTGACCAGTAATCCCAGTTTTCATAAAGCATATGAACCAGCAATTATTTTTGAGATTTGCTAAGACTAATGTCACATAAATGGTTTATTTTTCTTTTTTTTGGACAAAATTAAGTTTAGAGCACTTGAACTAAAAAAATAAACAAAAATGGCAATGATGTGACGGTACAAAATTACACTTGGTGAAAAGAATGGGCTCATAGAAGACACGGGGGCTTTCTCTAAAACCCTTAGCCGATGCTTTGTTCCCTCTTTTTATGCTTGTTCTGTTGGCATATTAGTATCTTTAATTACAGATCCTGATCCAAGTCATGAACATCTGTTTTCCACTTAAGCCTCATACACACGATTGGATTGTTGGCAGACAAAGCCTCAGACTTTTGTCCAAAGGGCGTGTGCCGTGAACTTGTATTGCATACAAGCGGTACACAATTGTCAGCCAACAAAGATGAACGTAGTGACGTACTACGTGTAATTTCAGCTCTTGAGTGCCACCCTTTGGGCACCTTCTGCTAATGTCGTGTTTGGTGAGCATTGATTCTGAGCATGCGTGTTTGTACTTTCAACTTTTGTGTGACGGACTTGTGTACACACAATAAGAAAATCTGACAACAGACCGTTGTCTGACGAAAATTTACTAGCCTGCTATCCAACATTTGTTGGCAGAAAGTTGGACAACAATTGTCTGATGGAGCTTACTAACGGTCGGATTTTAGGCCAACAGTCTTTCATCACACAATTCCCTGCTGAAAATCCGATCGTGTGTACGAGGCTTTAGTGTTCAATACAATACACAATTCTTAGGCAATCAGCCATATTAGGCATCATTAAGACCTCTCAAGTTTGTCTGCAATCTTAAAACAGATCTCCGTTGCATAAATCAGCAAAAATATGTGCAAGTTGCGGCTGGGTCAAGGTGCACCAATACTGGACCAATACTTATTGCAATAGCCTGACTTGGAGGTTACCTTGTGCTTTAGAGTTGCCTCTAGGGAAGATGGCTATATGTCCCGTTATTCTTCTCTTCAATAAAGCTGGCCATAGATGGTTCAAATCTTGGCCAGTTCAGCAGGGACCAGCCAAGATTCGATTCATGTATGGGCAGGCTGATTGCACCCAACAATCAACTTGGGTACAACCAGCATGTCAGACTTCTACAATAAGATTATTGCCAGCAGCTATAGCCACTAGCAATAATCACTATGTCCTCCCAGCAGGGACGGCTGCCACCGGGAGAACACAATAGCTGCACAGGAAGGATTTCACCATCAACACTGACTATGTTGGTGGGAGAATCAAGCAATTTTCTTTCCTGCAACTGAAAGAAAATCCCATCATCTACAGCCTGCCTAAGACTGCAGGGTAACAGAGATGCAGCCTTGCACATAAATGTTCAAATGTTCTTCAGCTAAAATATTTTTTGGCTGGAGACAAATCAGATAAGTCTGCTCATGTCTCATGTCTAGCAGGCAGGAGTGCTGAGAATTTTACACTGGACTGATAATAAATCAGATGTCCCTAGCTTGAAGAAAGAGTTCCAGTGGGATAGAACACCTGTAACAATTAGACAAACACTGCTACAAATATTTTATACACAGAAAGTTCCAGATTAAGGCTCCATTCACATCTCCGCGTTTTGAATCGCGGGCAGAATTGCCGTGTTTCCGCCCGCGATTCGAAATAGCAGTAAATCCCAGGATGCCTGTGTGTTCCCTGTGACTTTATTGCGATTCAGTGGGCAACAAGCGCATTAAAATCGTGCAAACAGAATCGTGGGACTCCTGTCGCCCAAAAGAAACTCTTGCACTTCTTTTGGGGTAACAGGTGTCCCTCGATTCTGTCTATGCGATTGTACCACGATTGTCGTCCGCTAAATTGTGGTAAAATCGCGCCGCTATTGGGGTGCCATTGGAGGTCACAGGGAACGCACAGGCGTCTCGCGATTTGCACCCACGATTCAGAACGTGGAGATGTGAACAGAGCCTGAAGTGTCTGTTACCATACAAAAAAAAAACAAAAAAAAAACAAAGATCCTGTGAAAGCATGCTATATAGCACAGTGCTTGCACTGTGTAAGTTGGCCCCCTGTATCACCTGAAATATCTGGCTGATCCTGCCTGGTTCTGGCCTCCCCCCGGTAAACTGACCACAGTTTATCATGGCTGCTAAGCCCTGACACCATGGAATTGGATCGCATGAGTGTTCACACCTTATTTGTGTGGATGGAGGAATTTGTTCCTTTTTTCCATTCAGTGGGGCTAAAGGAAGAAAAAACTATCTATGGCCAGCTTTAGACATAACATGTTGCTAGTGCAGAAAAGTACAAAAGAGTGATGTTCTTATAAACACCTACAAAAAATATCCGTACACAATCTTACTGTATAGACACCATACAAAAGGCATAACTAGTGCTCACAGGGTCTCATAGCCAAATTTAGATCAGTTGTAGGTAGAGCATAATGTGCCCTTATTTATATTTGTTTGACACTAGTTGCCGGCTTTGTGTAATTTATACCTTTTTAAAACCTGGTGGTCAGAGAAGGTGGCTTATGATGCTCCCATACAGCAGTGGTTCACAACCTCAGTCCTCAAGTACTCCCAATAGGACATGTTTTGGGAATCTAAACATTAATCTAAAGCACCTGTTTAAAGGTGAATGAAATCCTGAAAACATGACCTGTTGGTGTTACTTGATGACTGAGGTTGGGAACCACTGCCCTATAAAGGATAATATTAAAGTGAAATTCTAATGCCCCATACACACGATCAGATATTCAGTTAGAAAAAACTTGGATGGTTTTTCCGACGGAATTCCGCTCAAGCTTGCCTTGCATACACACGGTCACACAAAAGTTCTCTGAACTTTCGACCGTCAAGAACGTGGTGACGTACAACACTACAACGAGCCGAGAAAATGAAGTTCAATGCTTCCGAGCATGCGTCAAATTGTTTCCGAGCATGCGTTGAAATTGTATACAGACAAACGTATTTTCGGATAGGAACTTTTTCCGACGGGAAAATAGAGAACATGCACTCAATCTTTTGCTGGCTGGAATTCCGCCAGCAAAAGTACAATGGAGCATAGACACGGTCGGAATTTCTGACCAAAAGATCACATCCGACTTTTGCTGGCGGAATTTCTGATCGTGTGTATGGGGCATAAAGGAATACTTTTTAAATAAACAAAAAAATTATACTTACCTGCTCTGTGCAATGGTTTTGAACAGAGCAGCCCCGATCCTCCTCTTCTGGTGTCCCCTGCCAAAGCCCCTGGCTCCTCCTTCCCCCCAGGTGCAGCTTGTTATGGGGGCACTTGTTCAGGCTCATGTCTGACATGCGCAGCACGGCTCTACCCCACCCTTTTCTCCTTCCTCAATGGCTCCAGCTGCTGCCTTCATGGCCAGTGAGGAGAGAGCTGTGAGAGTCACTAATCTCAGACACAGCGTTGGATGAAGATCAAGCTCAGGTATGTATTTAGGGGGGCTGAAGGGGGGAGGGATCCTATTCAGAGGTGTTTTATTACATTAATGAAAAAAAAAGGCATTCAATAGGAGCTCCAGTCTCACTCCAAAAAATTAAGTCAGCAGCTACAAATCTAGCAGCTGTTGACATTTAATATAAAACGACACTTACCTGTCCTGGGATCCAGCAATGTCCTCACCTTAGATGATTCTTCAATTGGCTTTGGGTGCAGGCATCAGTTTTTGTGAATGGTCCCGCAGTCTTTTGGGACCTGTGATGTGTCATAGAAGGCTGCAGGGGGGGGGGTTGGGGGAGCAAGAGGGGCCAAGCTTCTGCACAAATTACTGCGGTGATCAGACCGGAAGTGGGAGCGGGTTCCTGTCAAAACCAAGAATCCATTCAGCCCCTCCAAAAAAAGTGCCAGTGGAAGGGGGGAAAGATGCAATCAAGTGTAACTTCCCCTTTCGGGTGAAGTTCCGCTTTCAGGTAAAAAGCCTTCAACTTTTAAAACCGCTTTAATTCATTTTCCACTGTAGGCTACACTGTTAATCGATAAAAAAAAAAAAAAAAAAATGTAAAGACATTTATGTGACAACAGTAATTGTACATTAACTGCTTCAGCCCCGGAAATTTTTACCCCCTTCCTGACCGAAGCACTTTTTGTGATTCGGCACTGCGTCGCTTTAACTGACAATTGTGCGGTCTTGCGATGTTGCACCCAAACAAAATTGACGTCCTTTTAGCGTCTACAAAATAGGGGATAGTTTTAAGGCATTTTTATTTTTAATTTTTTTAATATTATGGCGGCAATCTACGATTTTTATCGGGACTGCGACATTATGGAGGACACATCGGACACTTTTGACACTATTTTTGTCATTTATACAGCAATCAGTGCTATAAAAATGCACTGTTTACTGTGTAAATGACACTGGCAGGGAAGGGGTTAACCACTAGGGGGCGAGGAAGGGGTTAAGTGTGTCCTAGGGAGGGATTCTAACTGTGGGGGGATGGGCTTCAAGTCACATGACAGCGATCACTGCTCCCGATGACAGGGAGCAGCGATCTTTGTCATGACACAAGCCAAAACAGGGAAATGCCTTGTTTACATAGGCACATCCCTGTTTTGAGGCTTCGTGACATGATCGCCGGGTGACCGGGCACGGTCACGCTGTACGCGGCGGGTGCACGTGCCTGCTATCCCTGCCTCTTAAAGGGGACGTACAGGTATACCCATTTGCCCACTGCTGCCATTGTGTCAACATATATCGGTGCGCAGCAATCGGCAAGTGGTTAAAGTGATTGTAAAGACTTTTTTAGTTGTTAAAATAACAAACACGTCATAGGTACCTGCTCTGTGTAGTGGTTTTGCATAGAACAGCCCCAATCCTCCTCTTCTTGGCTCCGTCCCCCCCCCACTGCTATGGGGGCACTTGTGCTCCCGAGCCCTGCTCTGTGTGTCCATAAAGAAAGAGCGCGGCTTCTTAGACTGGCTGTGATTGACAGCAGCAGGAGCCGTCCCTGAGCCAATGATAAGGGAGTGCGCCGAGAGAGCCTCTGCTCTCATGCACACTGCTGGATCGAGATTGGGCTCAGGTATATTTTTTAGGGAGGAGCTGGATGGAAAAGGTTTTTTACCTTAAAAGAGGAGGTCCGTTCACCCCTGCAAAAATTAAAAGCCAGCAGCTACACATACTGCAGCTGCTGACTTTTAATATTAGGACACTTACCTGTCCTGGAGTCCAGCGATGTCGGCACGCAGCTGATGTTTCCATCAGTTGTCAAGTGCTGCCGCCACCATTGCGGTTAAGGAAACCCGGCAGTGTAGCCTTACAGCCTCACGCCGGGATCCCTACTGTGCATGCATGAGGCGAGGCTCCTTTCCGCTCTCCTACTGGCCCAGAGGAGGAGGGAGCCGAGCTGCTGGCGTAATTCGCCATGGCGCGGACTACCGGAAGTGGGGACAGGATATCCGCTCCCCCCCAAAAGGTGCCAAATGTAGCACCAGAGGGGGGGGAGACAAATTAGCGTAAGTTCCACTTTTGGGTGGAACTCCACTTTAATTCATAGAATGCAGCATAGTAAAAGAAAAATACTTTCTGGCTTAACAACCACTTTAAATAATGTATCTAGAAATACATACGCAATTACAAACGCAGGATGCATAATCAGTATTGGCCGATAGCTCCAGTTCAGGTGATTATATAAAGACTAAAAATAAATGATATGAGATATGATAGAACTGGTGAAATAGATAGGTACTTCTCTAAAGATACCACTATCTGTCAAAAACAAATGATTAGTAACCACATGTGCAGTCACATGAAATAGGTCAGA
The DNA here is from genome assembly GCA_037952925.1 of Lithobates clamitans. NCBI lineage: Eukaryota > Metazoa > Chordata > Amphibia > Anura > Ranidae > Lithobates > Lithobates clamitans. The sequence goes on from JBBGZY010001422.1 coordinate 747,583, forward strand.
GTTCGTAACACACGCATGACACATCATATTATTTTCAGCAAGAACCTTGAAAATATTAAAAATTTTGTTAAATCCGTACATAATGATATCAAAAGGATGCCTGTTATCTTATTTCAATTTCAAATTTTAGCAAATGGAAGGTTTTTTAAGAGCATAATTCATACCCGAATAAAACTCTGACAAAAATTAAAAAAAAAATCATGATTCATATATTTATGCTGAATTTTAGGCAGATATACAAAGACAGACACAAAACAAGGCAGTTCTGTAATCAATATGTTAATAAAAGTGTATTATATTTGCAAGCACCTGGTATCAGCCTCTTGTAGTTCCTGTACAGCAGAGCCGAAGGTGAATGAATCAGCAGTACAAAAAGCCAATCAGTTCATGTGCTGACAAGAAGCATGCTGATAGGAGAAGAGAGCAGAGTGACAGAACATTAGGTTATCACTGTGCTGCTTTTCCTTTCCTTCCCAGCTGTGGAAGGTCCAAGATCATCTGGGCTCAGAGGAAGTTTACTGAATGATGCTGGCCTGAAGCCTGAAAATATAGTGTGGCAGATAAATGTACTGCATTGAAAATTTCTAGATTTAAAACGTAAAGGTTTTGTTATTTTATCTTTTAATTGAATATTCATAGTGAAATGGCGGCACTTCTGCCAGTAAAGCAAAATACACTAGTGAATTTCTTCCAGAATGGTCACCTGTCCTTCACGAGTATACCCAATAACTGCTGATCAATGCCATCAGGGTCTGCACTGCCCATTCAAGCTTAGTAACTGCCAGCACAGGCTCCTAAGGCCGACCATAGACAATTCGAATCTTAGCCGATTCAGCAGGGACCAGCCGAGATTCAATCGATGTATGGGCAGGCTGATTCTCCTGTCAGCACCGTCTACCGATGGGGGTATTGAGTGATTTTCTTTCCTGCAACCAAAATCACTCAGTCTATGGCTGGCTTAACACCCCAACCTCCAGCTTCAACAATGGCCTAATAGATTGATGTGCGCTATTAGTTTGTCAGGTGCCAGAGGAAGAGGACATGCAAGGGCTGCTATTGATTACTCACCAGTACGTTTCATGACGGTTTTAGATCATGTAAAGAAGGTATTTAGGTTTCTATTACAATAACACCACTGCGATTTTGCAACAGAGAAGGTGATAATAACTTGTAGGTTCCTAAAGTTGTTCATCCAAAATTTAATGGCCACTGAATAAAGAACTTACTAGAAAAAAATAAACAAGATTTCTCTCTTTCTTGTTTGTCACTTGGATAGAAAGTGAGGGAAAGTGAACAATACAACCTTCACAGATTCCATAACTTCCTCACTCCACTATTCCATTGCTGTGTTCCTAGTGGGGGGATTTTAACGGCTTCAGCCCCGGAAGATTTTACCTCCTTCCTGACCAGAGCAATTTTTGCAAATCGGCACTGCGTCGCTTTAACTGTCAATTGCGCGGTCATGCAACGTTACACCCAAACAAAATTGATTTCTTTTTTCCCACAAATAGAGCTTTCTTTTGGTGGTATTTGATAACCTGTGCGGTTTTTATTTTTTGCGCTATAAACAAAAAAGAGCAACAATTTTGAAAAAACGCAATATTTTTGCTATAATAAATATCCCCCAAAAATATATATATAAAAAAAAGAAAAAAAAACAAAAAAACCTCAGTTTAGGCCGATATGTATTCTTCTACATATTTTTGGTAAAAAAAAAAAAAAAAATCGCAATAAGCGTATATTGATTGGTTTGCGCAAACGTTATAGCGTCTGCAAAATAAGGGATAGTTTTATGGCATTTTTATTATTAGTTTTTTTTTATTAGTAATGGCGGCGATCTGCGATTTTTATCGGGATTGCGACATTATGGCAGACACATCGGACACACTTGACACTATTTTGGGACCATTGTCATTTATACAGCGGTCAGTGCTATAAAAATGCACTGATTACTGTGTAAATGACACTGGCAGGGAATGGGGTTAAACACTAGGGGGCGATGAAGGGTTAAGTGTGTCCTAGGGAGTGATTCTAAGTGTGGGGGGATGGGCTTCAACCCACATGACAGGGAGCAGTGATCTCTGTCATGACACAAGCCAGAACAGGGAAATGCCTTGTTTACATAGGCATTTCCCTGTTCTGCGGCTCCGTGACACGATCGCCGGGAGACTGGCGGGCACGGTCACGCTGTACGCGGCGGGCGCCTGCTATCCCCACCTCTTAAAAGGGGACGTACAGGTACGCCCATTTGCCCACCACTGCCATTGTGCCAACGTATATTGGCGTGCAACGGTTGGCAAGTGGTTAAACTCTTCTTGGTCAGTCTGCCACTTTCAAAATAAACAGCGGAAAATATTGGCTGGGGTCGAGCTTTGGCGAAGTTTAAGTATTGTAATAAACACACAAAATGATACATATATACATATATATATATACATACATATACACACACATACACATATTATATATATATATATATCCACATATACATACATATACACACACATACATACACAGTATCTCACAAAAGTGAGTACACCTCTCACATTTTTGTAAATATTTTATTATATCTTTTCATGTGACAACACTGAAGAAATTACACTTTGCTACAATGTAAAGTAGTGAGTGTACAGCTTGTATAACAGTGTAAATTTTCTGCCCCCTCAAAATAACTCAACACACAGCCATTCATTTCTAAACCGCTGGCAACAAAAGTGAGTTCACTCCTAAGTGAAAATGTCCAAATTGGGCCCAAAGTGTCAATATTTTTTGTGGCCACCATTATTTTCCAGCACTGCCTTAACCCTCTTGGGCATGGAGTTCACCAGAGCTTTACAGGTTGCCTCTGGAGTCCTCTTCCACTCCTCCATTATGACATCACAGAGCTGGTGGATGTTAAAGACCTTGCACTCCTCCACCTTCCGTTTAATGCTCAGAAGCTCAATAGGATTTAGGTCTGGAGACATGCCTGGCCAGTCCCTTACCCTCAGCTTCTTTAGACAAGGCAGTGGTCGTCTTGGAGGTGTGTTTGGGGGTTATGTTGGAATACTACTCTGCGGCCCAGTCTCCAAAGGGAGGGGATCATGCTCTGCTTCAGTATGTCACAGTACATGTTGGCATTCTTGGTTCCCTCAATGAACTGTAGCTCCCCAGTGGCGGCAGTACTCATGCATCCCCAGACCATGACACTCCCACCACCATGCTTGACTGTAGGCAAGACACATTTGTCTTTGTGCTTCTCACCTGGTTGTCTTCAGCAAACTGTTTGCGGGCTTTCTTGTGCATCATTTTTAGAAGAGGTTTCCTTCTGGGATGACAGCCACGCAAACCAATTTGATGCAGTGTGCGGCATATGGTCTGAGCACTGACAGGCTGACCCCCAACCCCTTCAACCTCAGCAACAATGCTGGCGGCACTAATTTGTCCATTTCCCAAAGACAACCTCTGGATGTGACGCTGAGCATGTGCACTCAACTTCTTTGGTCGACTATGGCGAGGACAGGTTCTGAGTAAAACCTGTCCTATTAAACCGCTGTTTGGCCACTGTGCTGCAGCTCAGTTTCAGGGTCTTGACAATCTTCTTATAGCCTAGACCATATTTATGTAGAACAATTCTTTTTTTCAGATCCTCAGAGTTCTTTGCCATGAGGTGCCATGCTGAGCTTCCAGTGACCAGTATGGGAGATTGAGAGCGATAACACTAAGTTTAACACTCCTGAAACCTTTTAACACTAACGAATCACATGATACCGGGGAGGGAAAATGGCTAATTGGTCCCAATTTGGACATTTTCACTTAGGGGTGTACTCACTTTTTTTTTGCCAGCGGTTTAGACATTAATGGCTGTGAGTTGAGTTATTTTGAGGGGACAACAAATTTACACTGTTATACAAGCTGTACACTCACTACTTTACATTGTAGCAAAGTGTCATTTCTGACACGTGAACAGATATAATAAAATATTTACAAAAATGTGACGGGTATATATATTATTCTATAGCTATCCATATGTACACATACTTTTTTTTTTTTTACATAATCTTCAAATGTCACAGCCAGGCACTGCAAATTACACTTTTCTAAAATGTTATTTACGACAGTCTCAAGGTTACACTGTTATTGTGCAGTTACTCAACATCAATCAGGCTTGTAAATTTCAGCTTTTACTGATGTTAGCATTACACTTAAAATCATAAGTGTTACACACAGATCAGCCATACATTTATGACCACGCACCCAACCAATATTGAGTAGGGCCCCTTTTGCTGCCAAAACAGCCCTGACCTATCAAGGTATGGACACCACTAGACCTCTGAAGGTATGTGCTGGTACCTGGCGCCAAGCAGCAGGTCCTTTGAAGATCAGGCCTGTTCTAGAACTTTTTGTTTACAAGATTAAATTAGTATTTTTTGCTAGAAAATTACTTTGAACCCCCAAACATTATATACAATTAGGTCCATATATATTTGGACACAGGCACAATTATCATACTTTTGGCTCTGTATGCCACCAGAATAAAATTAAAACAAAGCAATGCAAATGAATTTGAAGTGCAGACTTTCAGCTTTAATCCAAGGGGTTGTATATAAATATATATAGTAAAATATACAACATAATAATAAGTACAAATTTTAGAAACCACGCACATTTTATACACAGTCTCCCCAATTTAAGGGTCTCAATTGGACAAATGAATATAATCATAAATACAATTTTCATTTTTAATATTTTGTTGAGAATCCTTTACTGGCAATGACTGTCTGAAGTCTGGAACCCATGTAAAGTACCAAAGACTGGGTTTCCTCCTTTCTGATGCTTTGCCGGGCTCTAACTGCAGTGGTCTTCAGTTGTTCTTTGTTTGTGGGTCTTTCTGCCTTTAGTTTTGCCTTCTGCAAGTGAAATGAATGCTCAACTGGGTTGAGATCAGGTGATTGACTCGGCCATTGCAGAATATTCCACTTATTTACCTTCAAAAGCTTCTGGGTTGCTTTTGCAGTGTGCTTTGGGTCATTGTCCATCTGTACTGTGAAGCACCGTTCAATCAACTTTGCTGCATTTGGCTGAATCTGGGCTGATAGTATCTCTCTAAACCCTGCAGAATTCATCTGGCTGCTTCTGTCACATCATCAAAAAACACCAATGGCCCAGTGCCACTGGAAGCCATGCATGCCCATGCCATCACACTGCCTACACCATGTTTTACAGGTGACATTGTGCGCTTTGGATCATGAGCTGTTCCAAGCCTCCTCCACACTTTTTTCTTCCCATCATTCTGGTACAGATTAATCTTCGTTTCAGCCATCCAAAGAATGCTTTTCCAGAACTGGTCTGGCTTTTTTAGATGGTTTTTGGCAAAGTCTAATCTGGCTTTTCTATTCTTCAGGCTTATAAATGGTTTTGCACCTTGTGGTGAACCCTCTGTATTTGCTCTCTTGAAGTCTTCTCTTGATTGTAGACTTTGACAATGATATGCCCACCTCCTGGAGAGTGTCCTTCACTTGTATGGATGTTGTGAATGGGATTTTCTTTACCATAGAGGGGATCCTGCGATCATCTACCGCTGTTGTCTTCCGTGGACATCCAGGCCTTTTTATATTGCGGAGCTCACCAGTGCATTCTTCTTTCCTCAGAATGTACCAAACTGTCGATTTGGCCACTCCTAACGCTACTGCCATCTGTCTAATGGATTTGTTTAGTTTTTTAAGCCTTACAATGGCCTGTTTCACTTGCATGGACAGCTCCTTTGAACGCATGATATAGGTTCACAGCAATAGATTCCAAATGCAAATACCAAACTAAAGCCTCGTACACACGGTACGATTGTTGGCCAACCAAGTGTCTGATTTTTGTCTATAAGGGAGTGTGCCAGGATCTTGTCTTGCATACTAACGGTACACAATTTTCATGCAACAAACACGAACGTAGTGACATACTACGGGGAATTTCAGCTTGAGCGCCACCCTTTGGGCCCCTTCTGGTAATTTCATGTTTGGCGAGCATTGATTCCGAGCATGCGTGTTTGTACTTTTGACTTTTGTGTGACGGATTTGTGTACTGACCAGACGAAAATCTGACATCAAACCGTTGTCTGCCGAAAATTTACTAGCCTGTCATCCAACCGAAAGTTGGACAATTGTCAAAAGGAGCGTACTAACGGTAAGATTTTAGGACAACAGTCTGTCAACAGACATTCCCCTGCCAACAATCTAACTGTGTGTACGAGGCTTTAGAATCAACTGCAGACCTTTTACCTGCTTAATTGATGCAGAAGTAACGAAGGAGTAGCCCACACCTGGCCATGAAACAGCTTTTGATCCCTTGAAAAAGGGGGGATGGCTATTAAGAGCTGTAATTCCTAAACCCTTTCTCCAATTTGGCTGTACATACCCTCAAATTAAACCTGAGAGTGTGCACTTTCAGCCCATATCCATTATATAACTATAGCTTGAATATGTTTTGGTAAATATCTGAATAAAACTAAAATTGTGCCTGTGTCCAAATATATATGGATCAAAATAAATATATATTTACACACACACATTCTTTAAATAATTTTCAAATGTCACAACAGGGAACTGCAAATGACACTATTCTAAAATGTTGTTTATGACAGTCTCAAGGTTACACAGTTATGGTACAATTACTCATCAATCAAGCTTGTAAATTTCTGCTTTTACTGATGTTAGCATTACACTTAAAATCACATTTATGAGTGCTACATACAGATCGGCCATTAATTTGACCACCCACCAAATTTTGAGTGATGATAAAAAAAATTCATCCCTTTATGGCTGGAAGTGATGTTGGACATCGCTCAGTGCCTCCGAGGCAATGTTTCTCAGGCACACCAACAGGTCATGTTTTCAGGCTCACCATTATTTTGCACAGGTGATTTGATCAGTCCCACTGCCTTAGTAATTACCATAGCTGCCTTATCTGAGGGAAATCCTGGAAACATGACCTGTTGGTGCGCCTTGAGGACTGGATTTGAGAAAAATGGATTTTAAAACAGCTTACCTGTAAAATCCGTTTCTTGGAGTACATCATGGGACACAGAGCACCATAGTAATGACTATCTGGGTTATACACTACCTTCAGGTGATTGGACACTGGCAACCAATAGTAAGAAGGTTCCGCCCATATAACCCCTCCCATACGGGAAATAACTCAGTTTTGTAGCAAGCAATGAAGATCCCAGAAAAGAGGGGAGGGACCTCTGTGTCCCGTGATGTACTCCAAGAAAAAGGATTTTACAGGTAAGCTGTTTTAAAAATTCATTTTTCTTTATCGTACATCACGGGACACAGAGCACCATAGTAATGACTATCTAGGATGTCCTAAAGCAATGCACCTGAGGGGAGGGAACACAGTATTCCTAGACCCCATCCGGGCCCAGGACCTATAAAGCTGCTTGCAGCACGCTGTGGCCAAAAACAGCCTCCTTTTGAGATCTAACATCCACCTGGTAAAACCTGGTGAACGTATGAACTGAAGACCAAGCGGCCGCTTTGCAAACCTGAGCCATATAGACACCTGTTGGCGCACTGCCCACTACGCACTACGCACTAACCCCTCTAGTGGAGTGTGCTTTTTAATCCCAAGGCGGAACGTTGTGTTTTAACCCATACGCCTGGATAATGACCTGGCGAATGCACCTAGAGATAGTTGAACTTGTTGCTGCCTGTCCTTTCGTAGGACCTTCCGGCAGGACAAAAAGGGAATCAGTTTTCCGGAATGGAGCTGGCATCCTTAAGTAAACCTTGATCGCCCTCACAACATCAAGTGAGTGAAGCGACCTTTCTTTCCCAGACTTAGGGTTTGGAAAAAAGGAAGGCAAAATGATATCCTGATTCAAATGAAAATTGGAAACCACTTTAGGCAAAAAATCCAGACGGGAGCGCATGACCACTTTGTCCTGATGCAAAATCAAAAAGGGTTCTTAACAAAAAAAAGGGCGGCCAATTCTGACACCCTTCTAGCTGAGGTTATAGCCACCAAAAAAAACAATTTCCTAGTCAATAGGATAAAAGGAATATGCTTAATAGTAGGGGTGCAACGGATCGTTGCCGATCCGTGATCCGCACGGATCACCCTCCGCGGATCGGCACACCCGCGATCAGCGGAGCACTCTGCGGCCTCAGCCATAGGAAAGGCCGCGGCTTCGGCCTAGCTCCGGAGCGGCGGCCATCTTGGTACACCCGGAAGTGGCCGCTGTCTCGACAGGAAGTGACGTTTCGTCGCCGCCATCTTGCTACACCCCACACTCCTGCACAGTACAATAATGATAGAGTGAGAAGGGGGCAAGCGGACATCTTGTTACACCCACCGGAGTTTTAGATTTAAAAGCTATTTTCAAAACAAAACCGAGCTTATATGCACAAATACTGTATTTATGCATATAAGCTCGGTTTTGTGTTGAAAATAGCTTTTAAATCTAAAACTCCGGTGGGTGTAACAAGATTTGTGTTTTGTTTTTTTTTGTTTTTTTTTTTGCTGATCCGAAAATGATCCGATCGGTGACTCTGATCCGAGGATCGATCCGATCCGTGAGATTTTTGATCCGTTGCACCCCTACTTAATAGGTTTAAAAGGTTGACTCTGTAGGGCTGATAGCACCAAGTTCAGCTCCCAGGGGCATAAGGGCGGTTTAACCGGCGGCCTCAAGTGCGTTACCCCTTTGACAAAAGTTCGCACTAACGAATGGGATGCAATTGGTCTCTGGAAAAAAAACAATAAGGCTGAAATTTGTCCTTTACTTATCCCTAAAGCCAACTTCAAATCCACTCCTGCTTGAAGAAAGGCAAGAACCCTCCCAATCGTATACTTGCGAGGGTGCCATCTTTTTCCCTCGCACCAGGAAATGTATGACTTCCAGACCCTATAGTAAATACTTCTAGAGACTGGCTTCCTAGCATTTATCAGAGTAGACAAGACTGGACCCTTAAAACCATGGTCTTTCAGTACTCTGGTCTCAATAGCCATGCCATCAAATTCAGCGGCCATAAAGAAGGATGGAATATGGGTCCTTGAGACAGCAGGTCTGGACGGCATGGAAGGAACAATGAGTCCCCCACTGCCAATTTCACAATCTCTGTGTACCAAGGCTTCCTGGGCCAGGCTGGGGCCACCAGGATTACTGGCTTTCGTTCCTCCTGTATCCTGTGTAGCAGGCGCGGCAGAATTTGGATTGGAGGAAAAGCATACTGAGAGAATATTGATTCCAAGGAACTACCAACGTGTCTGTTCTGACAGCATGTGGATCCTTAGTCCTGGATACAAACCTGTCCAGCTTGGTATTTGAATCTGGACGCCAGTAGATCCACATCTGGGGTCCCCCAGTGCTGGCAGATCTGAAGAAAAACTTTGGGATGAAGGGACCACTCCCCCAGCAACAAATGTTGGCGACTTAGGAAGTCTGCCTGCCAATTGTCCACACCCGGTATAAACACTGGTGAAAGAAACGCCAGCCTAGGAGCTGCAAAAACCAAACCGTTGTTGTAAAGTTTTGGACTAGGATGGGGTAAGATCGATCCTTTAACAGAAGATTGTCCAGATATACTACCACCGAGTTTCTCCGGGACTTAAAGATGCCAATACCGGGGCCAGAATCTTTGTGAAAACCCAGGGGGTCACGACTAGACCGAATGGTAATGCCACAAATTGAAAATGACGCCCCTCTACTGCGAGACGCAGAAATCTCTGATGTGGACCGAAGATCGGTACATGTAGGTACGCGTCCTTGATGTCTATGGACGCTAAGTAATCCCCCTTTCTCAGGGACGCTATTACTGAACGAGCCGACTCCAGACGTTTAGAAAGCAACTGAGAAACTTGAGGTCCAGAATGGGCCTTCCCGCCCCATTTGGTTTTGGCACTGTGAAAAGGTTTGTGTAAAACCCCTTGAATCTTTCTCCATGTGGAACCTTGACAATTACCCCCTGCTTCTTCAGATGCTCCAAGGCCAGGAACAGACGTTTCCTTTTATCTGGATCCGACAGAACTCTGGAGCCCAAAAACTGAGATGGAGAAAATTCCCGGAACTCTATTTTGTAACCTTGTGTTACAGTAGAAATGACCCACCTGTCCTGAAAACAGCCAAAGTCTGCCCCCCACCCGTAAGAGCGGGGGTGCCCCTTCACAAGGTAGACTTGGAGTTGGACTTGGCTGGTTTTTGGATCCAGGGTTTTTTCCGACCCTGAAGACGTTTTTTAAACCCAGATGGCTGAGGCCGTCGATATCGATTGGGAGAAGAAACACTCGGCCCTGGAGAGTTGGGAATCTTAAAGGAAGGCTGCTTATTCCTCCTTTTAACAGGAAGTAAGGCGCTCTTTCCTCCTGAGATCTTTTGGATATATTTATCCAGATCCTCCCCAAATAGGCGTTCTCTATGAAAGGAAAAAGCTGCGAGCAGCTTTTTGCATGGCATTGCGGCAGACCAGTTCTTTTTTTTTTTTTTTTTTTGAAAAAGAACATGTTTATTATGAATAGAAAAGGTCAGCATACATTGATAGTTACATGACATACAGACGTATGGAAGGATATTGTACATTGAATGCGGATGAATACAAGGTATTTCATGGAGTGCGGCAACATATGTATACTTATAAGACTTTAAGTGACGGCAAATTGGCATTTTCATAAGACATTACTATCAAAAATAGAAGTTGTAACATTTGATAAAGATCACAGTGTATCACATTGCGGCATTGTGTTGGATAATTATTGTGACACTTAGAGCGAGTACACGGGTTACTGTCGTAGATTAACTCACACATGTGTTGGCGTTGTTTAACCATTTGTCCCATATTTTATGGTACTTGTTAGGGCATCCCCTGTGTTTGTACATAACCTTTTTGTATGGTAATGATGCGTTCACTTCTCTAAGCCAAGACTGTATGGTGGGAGGGTCTGTGCGCAACCAGTGTTTGGCAATTAATTTTCTGGCGCAAAATAATGTTTCGCTGAGAAATATGAGTAGGGATCTATCTGTATTGGCATCTGGAAGTAGGCCGAGGAGGCACACTTTGGGGTCAAGCTGCACCGGTGATCCCATGTGGTCGTGGAGGAATTTTATAATCTGCGTCCAGTAGCTTTGTATCACCGGACATAGCCATAGTAGGTGGAAGAACGAGCATGGGTCACCAGAGCATCTCGGGCAGTGCGGGTTTTGATTTGGGGAGAATTTGGCAATTCTAGAAGGCGTGAGATAGGATTTGTGTATTATATACAGTTGAGTTAGGCGTTCTGAGATCTTAGGTGACGTTTTTTTTACATTCTCGAGTATATCCTCCCAATCTGATATGTCTATTGGCCCTACGTCCTCCTCCCATCTAATCCTTGCCGTGTCAGTGATCTTTGTTACCGACTTGTTTCGCAGTAAAGTGTAGAGGGTGGAGATAAGTTTGTCTGGGTCTGTTCCCGTTATTACGTCTACCAAAGGCAGTGTCTGTGGGTTGGGGAGACCACTCGCAAACTGAGCCTGAAGCGCGTGTTTTAGTTGCATGTAGCTAAATTGCATATGAGGGGGGAGGTCAAATTCCTCACATAGTGTTTGAAAATGTCTCACACCAAATATAGTAAGGACCTGGAATAGGAACACTATCCCCTTAGCAGCCCAGGTGGTAGCCCCAGGTAGGGCCATCAGCTCATTCATTTGAGAGTTGCGCCATAGAGGTGTGTGTGAGTGGAAGAAGTCGGCTCCGACAAGTTTGGACGCCCGCTGCCATATGTTTCTGTGTTGGGACAATAACAGGTTTCGGTCTTCTCTTTTATGTCTGTTGTTCCCACCACGAAATAGGACTTGTAAAGGGGAGTACAAATTACTATTAGTTTGTTTGCATACTAAGAATTGGTACCTTTCACCATCAGTCTTGTGAATGTAGTAGAAGTGTGAGAGCTGAGCTGCTATATAGTAAGTGTATAAGTCCGGTAAAGCTGCACCTCCGGAGGAGGTCGGGTTCTTGAGCGTGTTCCAGGCCAATTTGTGCCTATGGGGGCCCCAAATAAAAGAGTTAATAATTGTGTCAATTGTTTTGAAGATTTTAAGGGGAATGAGTATTGGGGAGTTCCAGAGCACATAGAGGAACTTTGGCAGTAGTATCATCTTGAACAAATTGATTCTGCCCGTTATTCCCAGTGGAAGTCTTGCCCATGTTTGTGTACGAGATTTTAAATAAGAGAAAAGTGGTTCTATATTGTTGGCGATAAAGTCCGGTGGGTACCTAGTAATCTCTATACCTAGATATTTTATAGAGGCAACTCTCTGCAGGGGAAGAGAAGCTGCAGTGTGTGTTGGAGATGTCATATCGAGGGGGAGGATCTGGGATTTGGACCAATTCATACTGAGACCTGAGTGTTTACCAAATTCCTCGATGGTCGATAGAGCTGCCTGCAGTGATGGGCCAGTATCCTCCAGATAGAGAAGCATGTCGTCTGCGTACAAACTTAAAGTCTCTGTCACAGGTCCCACCCGCAATCCCTGAATGTGTGGGTTCTGCCTGAGGGATATGGCAAGAGGTTCCACCGCCAGGGCATATAGTAAAGGGGACAATGGGCATCCCTGGCGAGTTCCTCTACCCAGAGGGAAGGGATCTGATGTCCATCCATTCACTACCACGCTAGCAGTAGGTGAGTAGTATAATAGTTGTACCCATTTTATGAAGTTAGGTCCGAATCCATAGCCCCTAAGGCATTCCCAGAGGTATCCCCATTCTACCGAATCGAACGCCTTTGCGGCGTCAAGCGCTATTATCGCTCTGTCACCCGTGTTCTCGTGGTCTGCTTGAATGTTCATGTAGAGGCGTCTGAGGTTCATTGCTGTGTTTTTACCGGGCATGAATCCCGTCTGATCAGGATGAATGAGGGAAAGAATACTCGTATTAAGGCGCATAGCTAGTATTTTGGCTAGTATTTTAATGTCTGCTTGGAGAAGCGAAATTGGGCGGTATGATTCTGGTAGTTGGGGGTTTTTGCCTGGTTTGGGGATTACTATAATGACTGCCTGACGGAGAGTTTTGGGTAGGGATTCTGTTTCAAAGATGTGATTATATAATTTCAGGAGTTCAGGGGCTAGTATGTCGGAGTATGCTGCGTAGAAGTCTAGTGGTATACCATCTCCACCTGGTGCCTTGGATGGTGCTAACGAGGCTATAGCTAGGGCAATTTCGTCCACGGTGAGAGGGGCCTCTAGGTCTTGTAGTTGGGTCTCAGATAGTTGTGGAAAGGGGACGTCTCGAAGAAATGCTCTAGTTTCCTGGGCAGTGACTCTCACCTTGGAAGAGTATAAGTCTAAATAGTATTTCCGGAATACTTCTGCAACTAAAGGGGGGTCGGAAAGTATGTCGTTATGAGGGCCTAGTAGGGTTACTACCACTGGGGGGCTAGTGTCCTGGTGAGCCAAGTATGCTAATAGTTTACCGGCTCTTTCCCCTTGTTCGAATATGCGCTGTTTTAGGAAAAAAAGTTTTTTCTTAGCGTTTTCGTATTGCAGGTGGTCTAAGAGGCGGGTGTGTAGTTTGATTGCTGTTGCTCTGTCTTGAGTGGGGTCTTTGTGAAATTCTTTTACTAGTAAATCTGCCTTGTCTAATGCTTGGTTAATAATTAGGGCGGAAGAGGCTTTTATTCTATTTATGCGCGAGGAGAGGACTGTGCGAACATGTAACTTATAGGCTTCCCAAACGTGTCCCACAGAAGCAGTGTCTCTGTTGACAGCTAGGTAGAATTGCCATTCTTTATGTATATCCTCTTGGTCTTTCAGCATGGAGAGCCAAAAGGGGTGTAGACGCCAGGTGCGAGGTCCTATGTTTTGGGCCAGTTGGAGGGTCGCCCAACATGGGGCATGGTCAGAAAGGGATCTGATGTTGTAACCTGAGCCTGTTAGACGGGGGGTTAGTGTGTCAGAGATTAGGATAAGGTCTATTCGGGACATGGAGGAGTGGGTTGCCGAGAAGCATGAATATATCTGATCATGAGGATGTTTGTATCTCCATGTGTCAGTCAGTGAAAATTCTTTTAGCGTGCGTCCTAGTCTAGTGGTGTCAGGGAGACGGGCATTCTGGCTCGATTGTGTTCTATCCATCTGGGGGTTCAAAACCATATTGAAATCTCCCAGCCAGATTGCTGGTATGTTGGGGTGCTGTGTCATATAGAGTAAACCTTCTGTAATTAGATTGGATTTATATGGCGGGGGTATGTAGAATGCTAAAATCAGATATTGCGAGCCACATAGTGTGCAGTGTATGAAGATAAAGCTGCCTTGGGGGTCCGTGCGCACCGAAATGATTGCAAAAGGGGTAGTTTTAGCAATGAGAACCGAAACCCCCCGAGAGTATGGAGAGTGGGTGGCATGGAACGCCCAACCTATCCAGGGCCGCTTCAGCGCAAGCTGGAGTTGTCCTGTAACGTGTGTCTCGACTAGTACAATTATATCTGCCCGGTATGTTTTGAGGCAGGTAAAGATTGCCGTACGTTTTAGTTTGTCTCTGATTCCTCGGACATTCCAGGTGAGGAATTTTAAATCAGCCATACTTGAGGCGTAGCAATTTTATAGAAAGAATATGAGCAAGATGTCTATTTGGGACCCATGCCGACCCTCTCCACACCAACACAAATGTACCTTCGCCTTCGCTCCTCCCGGAATAGCATGTACATATGTTCAATTCAATGCATTGCAAGTTATTATATATGTTCTTTAACTTAACATTAACCATAACATTTCCCCCTACCCCCCTCCCTGCCCTCAGTCGCCCAAACTTGACTGGGGCATATATCCCAAAACTTGTGCTATGTTGCACATTAAACATACCGGCAGTGGCGGTAGCCTATTTGGCAGCGCCAGTGGCGGAATAACAATCTCCCAAGGGGGGGCGAACAAATACTGGGTGATAGTCCAGCGATAGAGCAAACACTGTAGTGGTTAGCGGTTAGTGCGGGAATCTCCCAGATCTGAGTCTGTACTCCGCTGCAGCTTCTAGTAGATAGAGATGGGCAGAGTCTATAGCAGACATCGCATATATGTTGAGATTATAGACTGATGACATTTCCATATTCCGTTTTGGAGCAGTTGGTAACGTGGTGAGGGTTGAGGGAGAGTGAAATAGGAAAACTTGTCAAATGACATAAGAGGAGTAGCTGCTCAGGTCAGAAATGAGAGGTATGAGGGCAGTTTCAGGAGGATTTATGGGATGCATGGGATGGGTCACTTACATTTCGCACAGCTTTGAAGGCTCTTTGGTATTTTCAAGAGATTGCCAAGTAGTGAGTAGGGTCGCATGTGACCAGGAACAGGAGCATGACTTGTAGTTAACAGTAACTCTCCAGTGGCATATAGTATGGGAGCACTGTAGGCACATCTATGGACGTATGCTATGGCAGTCATAAAGGGTGGTGCGTGGGGGGAGTTGTAGAGTAACACTCACGTATTGTTGCCGGTCGAAGCGCGGTTTATGCAGGTCGGTTCTTTTGTGCGTCTTGTTGGTCCAGCCACGCTGAAGCCAGAGTTGGGTCTTCAAAAAAGTGAACTCGGTCTTCACCGACGATTCGAAGGCGGGCTGGGAACAACATTGCATACTTAATGTGGTGTGTTCTCAGACGTCGTTTGACTTCAGTGAAGCGTGCTCTTTGTCGTTGGACCTCTGCCGAGAAGTCCGGGAACGCCGAGATGGATCCGGATTGGAATGGAATGTTTCCCTTCAGTCTGGCTAGACGTAGGACCGCGTCTCGGTCCCTGAAGTTTAATAATTTTGCAATGAAAGTTCGTGGGGGCGCCCCTTCAGGCGGGCGCCAAACCGGCATGCGGTGGGCGCGCTCCACAACAAATGTTGCTGAGAAGGCCTCTCTGCCATATGTAGCAATCAAAAGCTGCTCAAGAAAGGTGGCTGGATCAGTACCTTCAGAGCCTTCCGGTAGTCCAATAAACCGGAGGTTGGACCTGCGGGTCCGGTTCTCTAAATCGTCATGCCTTTGTGCTAACTGTTGCAGCTGACGCTGCAGGTCTTCCTGTGAGTGCTGCATAGGGTATAATGTGTCCTCCGCCCGCCCGAGCCTAGTCTCAGCTTCAGTGACCCGTTCCCTGAGTTTGGTCATGTCATGCCTTATAAGTGAAATGTCCACTTTTACCTCCTCTATCTTGGATGTCAGGGTGGATTGGCATAGGGATATTGCTTCTAATACCTTAGCAGTGCCGTCCGGCTCTTGTGTTGCAGGGGAAGCCGCGTGTGCTGTTGGCGCGGCGCCATCTTGCCCCTCAGAGTCCCGCTCCGTCCTCCGGTATCGCTCCAGCGAGGAAGAGGCAGCGGTATTCCGTCTCGGCGGAGACATAATGTGCCCGGGTTGGTATGCCAGCTCCCAAGGGGTTTGGAATTCGATTGCGGTGTTTCTGAGGCAAAGGATGTAAGTAGAAGGATCTGCTGCGAGCGGAGCTTCAGTCACACACGTCTGCTCACATCGCTGTCCAGGCCACGCCCCCCGGCAGACCAGTTCTTTAATCACTAGACTCGCATATGTATTGACAGTAGCGCGAAACGAGACATCTGATGGATCGAGTCATTCAATGAGTCTACTGCAAAACAAAGCGTGAGGAAGCTCTAATAATTCCTCGGTAGATTCCTCCTGAAAAGGTAGGCTCCTAACCAATTTTTTTAAGCGCCCCTTCAGGGACTGGCAAATACCGATAGCAGCAACCGCCGGCTGCACCGCTGAACCAGCCACCGCAAAGGAGGCTTTTAGCAAGGATTCTAGCTTTTTATTGGCTGGGTCCTTAAACACTTGGGCATTATCCACTGGACAGGTTAGGCTTTTATTCACTGAAGACATGGCAGCATCAACCGAAGGCGTATCCTGCAAGTGGAACAGGAGGAGTCCAGGCTCCTGAATCGGGGGTAACTTAAACCCAGCTCTTACCATTTTAGCCAGAGACTGGATGAACAACTTTTGGGAATGGGAGGCTGAAATTGGCTCCTCTGAACCAGTATCCTCAGCCGAGGAATCCTTAGCCTCTCCTTCCTCCCGATCCCTTACGGCTACTTCCTCCAAATCCTCTGCCCACTCTGGTTGCAGATCACATGGACCCATTTGGCTAGAAGAGTCCTGGTGCTCAAGTGACTCTCCACTAGGGCCAGGCTCAGGAGAGGGAGATCTATTACGCTTTTTCCCTCCCTGCGGTACCGTGGCAGTCATACCTGCTATTTTGCCCTCAAGGCTAGCTAGGGCTGATGCCAAGTCATCCTTAGTAACGCTAGCCGAGGCAGGGACATTGGTAGTGGCCACAACGCCTGACAAATGCAATGGCTCAGCCAGGCCAGATGCCGCAGGTCTTTCAGGGGAGACTGAGGCTGCAGCAACATTAGCCATGACCATCACCTTCAAGACACTGGCGAAAAACTGAGGTATTTTCCATATGGGAGGGGTTATATGAGAGGAACCTTCTTACTATTGGTTGCCAGTGTCCAACCACCTGAAGGTAGCGTATAACCCAGATAGTCATTACTATGGTGCTCTGTGTGCCGTGATGTACGATAAAGAAACACTGCTCCAAGGGCATAGAGCCTAGTGGGGGCTATCTTGCCCTCACTCGGCTTCCTGCCCAGCCAAGGTAAGGATCAGATCGGCTCTGGGATAACCAATAGGTCTGGTAAGCCCGGAGACAACCAGGCTTACTGGTGGGTTTATTTTAACAGTGAGAGACAGAACAAAAACAAAAATCCAGAAAAACGCATTTAAATAAAGTTATAAATTGATTTGCATTTTAATGACTGAAATAAGTATTTGATCCCCTATCATTTAGCAAGATTTCTGGCTCCTAGGTGTCTTGTATACAGGCAACTAGCTGAGATTAGAAGTACTCTCTTAAAGCCACTAAGTACTTCACACTGGTACAACATGACAGTCGTACGATCTTGGATCCGACTTTGCCCTGTGACTTTAAGTCCGACTTTAATGAACAGGGATCATACTTTGATACCTGACCAGGCACTGTGTCTGGTATGACTCTTTAGGAGGAACTCCACGCACAATGTAAAAAAATAAATAAATAAAACAACCCGGCATGGTTTCCCCCTCCAAGAGCATACCAGGCTCTTCGGTCTGGTATGGGTTTTCAGGGAAACCCCCACGCCAAAAAAAAAGCATGGGGGTCCCCTTAAAGTCAATACCAGACCCTTATCCGAGCACACAGCCCAGCAGGTCAGGAAAGGGGGTGGGGATGAGCGAGCTCCCCTCTTTTAACCGTACCAGGCCGCATGCCCTCAAAATGGGGGGGGGTGGGTGCTTTGGGACAGGGGGGGCTTGCACACCCCTCACCCCAAAGCACCTTGTCCCCATGTTGATGAGGACAAGGGCCTCTTCCCGACAACCCTGGCCGTTGGCTGTCAGGCTTTGCAGACGGGGGGCTTATCAGAATCTGGGAGCCACCTTTAACAAGAGGGCCCCCAGATCCCGGCCCCCCCACCCTATGTGAATGTGTATGGGGTACATTGTACCCCTACCCATTCACCTGAAAAAAATGTGTCAAAAATAAAACACAGCACACAGGGTTTCAAAATTTATTAAGGCAGCTCCGTCTCTTCCATCTTCTTCTCCCCTCTCCGGCTCTTCTGTGTCCTCCGCTGAAGTCTTCTGCCTCTGTCGGTTCTTCCCTCTCTGTCCGGGTCTTCTCCGATATCTTCTCGCTCTTTTGCCCAGTCTTCTGCCTCTATTCTTCTTCCGATGTTGACCTAACGCTCTCTCCCGCTCTAATGCCGGGTGCGCCACTATTTATATTAGTATGGGGCGGCGTCACCGGAGACATGCCTATTATGATGTCACCGCACATCATGTCCCGGGCGGTGATGTTATAAGGGGCTGCGCCTCCGGATGATGTCACACGGTGACCCCGCCCCATGCCAATATAAGTAGTGGCACATATGCTATAAAACACCCACACTGAGATTAGAATAGCTTTACAGTCTGTTTACTTCTCACTCGCTTATCATGCACAGTGTTCCGAAGCCACAAAAAGCAAGCTATGCTGCAAAGCAACATCCAGTTCTATACCTAATCTTTTGCCGGCATCAGCATAATTAACTGCAATTCTGTTCAAACCTTAACAAAACTCTTATAATTGCCAATAATTAATAGAGGAAATAGTGCATGTGGGTACAGAGTGTACATATATCTATTGAAATACTGTATAATTTTCCTGAAACAAAGAAAGTAGCTTCCTTTGTGGAACGTAAGACTTACTATGGGTCAGTAAGCAAGGCAAATGGTAATACATGAGAAGCAGCTAAAATGAATGACTTTTGGCAATACAATGTTTTATTGCTTCCATGGAACTGATAAAAGGTTAGCAATAAAACACTCGCAACATAATTACAAAATAATCTTTAACTGGGAGATAATATTTATTAAACTGTCTCATACCTGTGCAAAGTCTCAAACTGAGACGCTAAAACTCAAGACCCAAGAAATCACCTAAATGACAATGGCATTGCTATTAAAGACTCTAATAGCCACATTCACCTCCATATTCCACTATTTAACGTAACATCCCATCAATCTAGAACCTGTTGGCCCATACATCTAACTGGATCTAGGCAGTTCATGGTTACTAAGAAATGGTCATCAATCCAGGAGATATGTATCTAAAAGTAGGACACACTGTATCCTAGGATCCTTTCGTTCTCTTAAACTTTTAGAAGTGTTCTATTTATAGCCAGAATTAAGATATTAGGGTTGATTTACTAAAACTGAAGAGCGCAAAATCTGGTGCAGCTCTGCATAGAAACCAATCAGGTTTATTTTTTTTTTGTCAAAGCTTAAAAGAACAAGCTGACATTTTAAGCCGATTGGCTACCATGCAGAGCTGCATCAGATTTTACACACTCCAGTTTTAGTAAATCAACCCTGTTGCATTTTGACATATGCTACCCCTAAGTGGGTGCTATTTAGTTTGCTCAAGTACTGCGTTTTACAATCCATACTTTTCATCTCAGCAACGTTGATCTCTTTTTTTCAGCCACTTTTTGTCTACATACACTTAAAGTGGTTGTAAACTCTCTAAAAAAAATAAATAAATAAAACCTGCAAGACAGACAAAGGTATAATGAGCTAGTATGCATGCGCGTGGGAGCCGCCGATCACAGCACAGCTACTGAAGCAACGGCACGTACCGTTTCTCTAGTGTGCATGTGCCGATCATGTCGGCACATGGGGATACAGTAAATATCTCCCAAACGGTGCAAGTTTAGGAGATATTCACGGTACCTACCTCGTTATAGACTTACCTGTAGGTAAAAGTGGTAGTACAGGGTTTACAACCACTTTAAAGCCTTTTTTTTCCTAAATAACAAACATGTTATACTTACCTGCTCTGTGCATTGCTTTTGCACAGAGCAGCCCAGATCCTCCTCTTCTTGGGTACCACGCCACCACTCCTGGCCCCTCCCTCCTGCAGCTTGCTCTAGGAGCACCCAAACAGGCGCGTTCCCGAGCCACAGCTCTATAGTTCCATTCACACATGGAGCCATGGCTCAGCCCCGCTCCCCCCATCTCCTGATTGACTTTTGGCAGCAGCAGGAGCGAGCCAATCAGGAGTGCCAGTCCCCGGAGAGCCAAGGCTCTCATGGACATCGCTGGATAGAGAGGGGGCTCAGGTAAGTATTAGGGGGTGCTAGGGAAGCTGCATAAAAGGTAAAAAACCTTGTGCCTTTACAAGCCCTTTAAAGGGGTTAAAAAAAAAAATATGGAGCATATACAGTGTATAAGCTAAACAAGCAATATTGTAATTGAATGTTATTAAAAATGACCTTTCATTTTCTGTCTGGCTTGATGTAATTTTACCTAAAATTAAATGCAATTCGGCAACCTGTACAGAACTTCTCCCCAGAAATGTAATTTCCTGCTTGTGTGATTGTCTCACTGATTTTCACAGAAGTCTACACTAAGATACAAGTAAGATTTTAGGCATCCCTTGCAACAAAAATGTAATTTTTGAAAAGATCCTCCCAAAGGCTCAATCACTTCTAAAAGGATGCAGACACTGCATTTACCTCATTAGAATACTGTACAGCAAACAAACCACCCACTACCGTCAGAAGAAAAAAAAAATGTCTCCAAATTTGACTCCAAAATGAGCTGGTGTTGTTCAAAAGAAACAACTTGGGCAATTTAAAAAATCTTATATATAAATATAGAGAAAGCATTCCTAAGAAAAAAAAAAAACATGTTGCAGAGCAATCAAAAGTTTATTTAATAAGTAAGTTTAATTACAAAAATACACAATACAACCTAGCCCAATTGCACAACGCAGATAAGTATGACAAGTTTGTTTTTTTGTTTTTTAACAAATTAACTTTTTTTTATCACTTTAAAGTGGTTGTAAACTTCAATATTTTACTTGTACCTATAGGTAAGTCTATAATAAGGCTTTCCTACAGGTACTGTAAATATCTCCTAAACGTGCACTGTTTAGGAGATATTTACTATAGATGCCGCCAATGACGTCATCGGTGCATGCGCTCTGCAGGAAGGGCCACCCGTGCCGTACCTTCAGAATCCCGTACCGTAAACGACGGCTCCCCCCCTGATGCGAGGGCGTGACATTGCGGCTCCGCCAGTCACACAGCCAGAGTCTGCGGACCAGAAAGGAAGACTGTTGAAGATGGAAGTGGCCTTCAGTGATGACATTGTATTGCTGGAAGGCTTCATTTTCAGGTAAGCTTCACATAATGTGCAAGTATGCGATGCATACTAGCACATTACGGCTTTACCTTGCAAGTCAGAGAAGAAAAAAAAAAGGCACCCAGAGGTTGACAACCGTTTTAATGCAAACTGCAGTGGGGGGAAAAAAAAAAAAAAAGGATAAACCAGGCCTGATGAAAAGGCTCTGCCAAGATACACATGGAGTATGTGGTTTGTTGGTTTATCTACCTGTTTGACTGGTAAATCCTTAATTTGCTTCCTGGAATTTCATATTCACTCTTACCCTAGGCAATTCATATCCATTTTCTCTTTCGCTCAACTCTGATATTTTTTTACTCTCTACACGTTAAAAAAAAAAACTTTTGGGAACTGCTGTGCAGAAACCTGTTTTGAAGAGCACGTTCCCTCTTTTGTGGCTGAATAAAATTGCTTCCACTCCTTGCTGGCACAATCCCCCATATGTATATCTGGTAAATCCCATCATTTTGTACAATTCTACTTACCTGAATATGTGTAAGCTGAGATCTTTAATTTGGATGAAATTAAGACGAATTTAAGGCTGAGATCACACCTATGCGAATTGCATGTGGCTTACACCGCATTCCAATTGGCAGAACATTTTAAAATCTATTAGTTTCAATCAGTCTGGTTCACATATGTGCGTTGCATTCGCACTCCGCATTTCCCAAAAAACGTGTGCATTTTCTAGGCAGTGCGGTGTGAATTGCAGGCACATATTCTATGGGAATGCGTTCCATTGTGGCATTCTCTCCCCCTCCTCACTATACCTCCCCCCTCTCCCTGCTCAGCTGATCCGCAGATACAACGGAGAGGCACCGCTGAATAGCTGCTTTTTCTCTTCGTGGAGAAAACGGAGCTGGAATTCGCACAAAAAAAAAAAAAAAAAAAAAAAAAAGATTGGTCCCTTTTGCAAATATAGTTTTACTTAAATTTTTTACCATATTAAGGCTACTCTCAGACTGGGGGGGGGGGGGGGGGCGTTAGCAGTAAAGTGGCGCTAATTTTAGAGCCGCTTTACCACTGTTACGGCGGCGCTTCTCGGCCGCTAGCGGCCAAATAAAGGGTTAAAAGCGTCCGCAAAGCGCGCTTTGGCAGCGGTGGCCATTGATTTCAATGGCGTGGGCGGTGGAGGAGCGCTGTATACACCGCGCCCGCACCGCCCCAAAGAGGCTGCTTGCAGGACTTTTTCTGACTTCCCGCAAGCGCACCGCTCCAGTGTGAAAGCACTTGGGCTTTCACACTGGGACTGCAGGGGAGGCGTTTTTCAGGTGCTATTTTTAGCCCTTAAAAAACGCCTCAGTGGGAAAGTAGCCTAAATTCTAGATTCTGATTAGCCTAATTTTTTCACAATCAAATGGAATAGTATCAAATTCAGCTGTTCAGGGGCAATATACTGTTGTCTTAAGTGCTTTCTGTTTAGAATCTATTTAAAGTGAACCTATGAGCCACTGTGAACATTGAAAGGAAATGTCCAGCCTACGAGCAGATGATATCACAAGATATCCCTTACCACAGCAAGTGATTTCTCCGCTTTTTGGGTTAAAGCGGAGTTCCACCCACTTTGGAAAGGTGGCCTTAAACTAAAGACCACCCCTCATTTTTGGATATTTTTCTTTTTTTTTTTTTCTTTCGTACCTTTTTTTGAAGTACCAAGTGTACTTCTGTCCTAGGTCGGCTGTGGCCAAGGATGTCATGTCCTCTTCTGTGGCGAGGGGACCTGTGTGTGTCCCAGAAGACAAGATGGCCATTCACAAAAGCGCCGCGTGACTCGCGCATTCGCAGTAGGAAAACCAGCTGCGAAACCGCAAGGCTCCACTGCCGGTTTCCCTTCGTTACAATGGCAGCACCTGCACCCAATCCGATGGATGGATCGGCTTCAAGGGGGTGGGGGTCCTCGACATTGCGGGCTCCCTGGACAGGTAAGTGTCCTTATTAAAAATCAGCAGCTACAGTGTTTGTAGCTGCTGACTTTTAAAAACAAAAAAAATGTTTGTGGCTGGAGCTCCACTTTAAGTCCTGCCATCTACCATTCAACTAATGAGAGTGCCTAAGGGGGCCATAAGGGTATTTTCAATGGGCAGAAGAACAGCATTTGGCAGGTGTTATTCCTGAAGGCCCTGAATGAAAAAGTTCATCAAGTTTTAGAAAAAAATACAAAGGATGGTAGGAAGGATTCCCTGATGAAGTCACGTGATCGCGGCGATACTCGTTGGAATAGACGGGTACCGGAAGTAACGTCAGGCCACGAGCTCACTGCTCGTTTTGTTTTTACTCTATTTATCAGCTTTTATGTGAGAACCTATCTTGGCTGTAATCAAATATCTAGTTTTTACATACTTCACTATTGGGGTCCCCCGTTCTCTCTTTCTCTATGTTACTGATGTGTCCATCTGGGAGGATTTCTACCGCTACCGATTTATATAAAGGAGACATATTCTGATGAGAAGCATCCACCAGGACACCAGGCTCCATAGATGAGATAAACTTAGCCACCCACAAGATACACTTAGGGTGATCTACTGCAGGACCCCAGAATTCCGGATTTCCTCTGGCTATATTTTGTTCGCGGTTACCTTACAGTGACATTGCACCCTGAGATGTGACTACACTGAAGAAAAAAATCACCAATTCACTTCATGACAATAACACAGAGTGCCAGTTGGAATCCAGCACTTTATTCTCTGCACTGCAATCACCAGCATACGTTTGAAGATTTCTGTTCACTTTGGACTTTTTTTGGCACTAGCACTTTATTTTATTTTGTTTAGGATAGCATCGCTCTGGATGCCATCCCTTTGTACTATTTGCACCACATTGCACATTGGAAGTTTATCACTTATATAACTAAGTACTCAGCACTTTAGATTGTTTATTATTTTTTGGTTTTTATATTGTGTCTTTTGAAGTGTATAAATTTGAATATCCTGGAGTTTATCATTCTGAACACTTAGCACTTTATCAGCTTTACAATTCAGCTGTGCAAAAAATAAAAAAATAAGGCTTTCTAAATTACACCTCCCGCTAATACTTGGTTGGGGGGTGTATATTTACATTTTCCTGGGCCCCTCTGTTACCTGATGGTGAGAGCAGAGGAGGGACTTTTTATTCATTTTCTTGTGCATGTACATACAATTCTGCGGCCGCCCCGCATCCACATGTTGCTGTGCTTTGGTCTGCTCAATTAGTTCTGGCCAACACCCGCTGCCCACTGCCTTCCCTGGCGGCGTGATCTTGTGATGCGATGCTCAGCTCCAGTCCTCAGGTGCCGAGACATTGATGTGAGGAGAGGCGGGCAGCGGCAGGCAGGCAGCAGAGGGAGCCGAACTGCGTGGCTGCACAGTGGTGGGTGAAAATCTAATTCTGGATAGAACCTTCTACCTGTCATATTAGGATAGCACACAGGCAGAAGGTGCAGGGCTCTCTGTCACAGTTTGTCACTTGGCTGTTGGGTGCCAACCTTATGGGCCATAAGTTAGACCCTTTTCACACTGGAGGCGCCTTTCAGGCATTTTAGCGCCAAAAATAGCACCTGTAAAGCGCCTCTGAAGCCTCCCCAGTGTGAAAGCCCGAGTGCTTTCACACCGGGGCGGTGCGCTTGCAGGACCGAAAAGTCCTGCAAGCAGCGTCTTTGGGGCGGTACAGGAGCAGTGTATACACCACTCCCAAAACGCCCTGCCCATTAAAATCAATGGGCAGCGCTGCCGAAGCGCCTGAAAAGCGCCGGTAAAGTGCCACTGAAACTAGCGACCCTTTACCGCTAACGCGCCCAACTGGCAGACTGGGGGGTCAGTCTGTCAGTGCTCAGACCATACACTGCATCAAATTGGTCTGCATGGTTGCCGCCCCAGAAGGAAGCCTCTTCTAAAGTTGATGAACAAGAAAGCCCGCAAACAGTTTGCTGAAGACTAGCAGACTAAGGACATGGATTACTGGAACCATGTCCTGTGGTCTGATGAGACCAAGATAAACTTATTTGGTTTAGATGGTGTCAAGCGTGTGTGATGGTAGAGTGATGGAATTACCCAGGAATTACAAAAGGGTTCTTAGACCCCTTTCACAGTGGGGTTCTTTTCAGTCATTTTAGCGCTAAAAATAGCACCTCTCAAGCGCTTGCAGGACGGGAAAAAAAACCCCACCGCCCCAGTGTGAAAGGGGTCTTATAGTCAGCACCCAACAGCCATGCGACAAATTAACAGAACCATGATAGAGCACCTGCTGACCGCTGCTTGTGTGTTGTCATAAATGCTGGTGATGATCATAACCTGCATTTTGATTGGATGGATCTGGGGAGGAGCCATGGGTGGGGCTGAGGGTGGGGTAAGGGGGAAAGAAGATTTTTACCGGCAGCCTTGATTCTGGTATTGAGGTGGTTAAAGATGTAATTTAGAAATAAGTATAAATACATACAAAAAGGCAATAAAAAATATGCTGACGTTTTTTTTTTACTGACTATGCATTTTGTTTTGTTTTTATCTCAGAGGTAAAACAATTACAGCACACCATAAAAGAAAAAAAAAACACAACATGAAGCAATTGACATGGTACTTCATCTGCTGTGTCATTTTTAATGATTGCTGTTTATTATATCATATTTATCAGATTGCTTTATTGCTTTGTTACAAACCAATACACTTGTAGTGATGCATACAGGTAGAGTGATGGAATTACCAAGAGAACGCAATGTTTCCGATACAAAGCAATGATGTCACAAATGATAAAGGGGTTAGATGAAAAACATACCACCACAATCCAAAGTACAAACCAATCTACAGAAAAGGAATTCTTTTTGTCGAATATCACTTTGAATATGTACAATTTTCATTTACAGTATCTCACAAAAGCGAGTACACCCCTCACATTTTTTTGTAAATATTTTATTATATCTTTTCATGTGACAACACTGAAGAAATGACACTTTGCTACAATGTAAAGTAGTGAGTATACAGCTTGTATAACAGTGTAAATTTGCTGTCCCCCCAAAATAACTCAACACACAGCCATTAATGTCTAAACCGCTGGCAACAAAAGTGAGTACATCCCTAAGTGAAAATGCCCAAATTGGGCCCAATTATCAATTTTCCCTCCCCGGTGTCATGTGACTTAGTGTTACAAGGTTTCAGGTGTGAATAGGGAGCAGGTGTGTTAAATTTGGTGTTATCACTCTCACTCTCTCATACTGGTCACTGGAAGTTTAACATGGCACCTGATGGCAAAGAATTGTCTGAGGATGTGAAAAAAAATAATATTTGCTCTACATAAAGATGGCCTAGGGAAGATTGCCAAGACCCTGAAGCTGAGCTGCAGCACGGTGGCCAAGACCATACAGCGGTTTACAAGGACAGGTTCTACTCAGAACATGGTCGACCAAAGAAGCTGGGTGCACATGCTCACCGTCATTGCTGCAGAGGTTGAAGGAGTGGGGGGTGGAACCATGTCCTGTGGTCTGATGAGACCAAGATAAACTTATTTGGTTTAGATGGTGTCAAGCGTGTGTGTGTGGTGGCAACCAGGTGAGGAGTACAAAGACAAGTGTGTCTTGCCTACAGTCAAGCATGGTGGTGGGAGTGTCATGGTCTGGGACTGCATGAGTGCTGCTGGCACTGGGGAGCTACAGTTCATTGAGGGAACCATGAATGCCAATATGTACTGTGACATACTGAAGCAGAGCATGGTCCCCTCCCTTCGGAGACTGGGCCGCAGGCCAGTATACCAACATGATAACGACCCCAAGCACGCCTCCAAGATGACCACTGCCTTGCTAAAGAAGCTGAGGGTAAAGGTGATGGACTGGCCAAGCATGTCTCCAGACCTAAATCCTATTGAGCATCTGTGGGGCATCCTCAAATGGAAGATGGAGGAGTGCAAGGTCTCTAACATCCACCAGCTCCGTGATGTCGTCATGGAGGAGTGGAAGAGGACTCCAGTGGCAACCTGTGAAGCTCTGGTGAACTCCATGCCCAAGAGGGTTAAGGTAGTGCTGGAAAATAATGGTGGCCACACAAAATATTGACACTTTGGGCCCAATATGGACATTTTCACTTAGGGGTGTACTCACTTTTGTTGCCAGTGGTTTAGACATTAATGGCTGTGTGTTGAGTTATTTTGAGGGGACAGCAAATTCACACTGTTATACAAGCTGTATACTCACTACTTTACATTGTAACAAAGTGTAATTTTTTCAGTGTTGTCACATGAAAAGATAACATTTTTACAAAATTATGAGGGGTGTACTCACTTTTGTGAGATACTGTATATAGCCCTTTAGATCCGGAGTATTTTTCACAGGACATGTGACTCAAAATGCAAAAACAACACGGGTGCGTTTTTGATGTTCTTTTGTTGCGTTTTCAATGCATTTTATAGGGAAGGTGCATTTTTGGTGCACTTTTTTTTACCACACCCAAAATGCAGCAGGTAAGATTTAAAAAAAAAAAAAAAAAAAAACACACCAGACCCGCAACAGATCAGTGTAAAGAGTTCCATAGGAATACATGGTGACACATTTTGCGTTAAAAAAAGGGGAAGAAAAACAAATCAGTGTGAAAGCAGCCTTAAGACTCAATAAAAGCCATTTGGCCTGTGTGTATGCAACTGGTCCGACAGAAGCCGGCTTCTTTCGGACAAGCATGCTGGAAGACCAGCAGCCAACCAGCTCCTGATCAGCCAATGGCTGACAGCGCTGACCGGAGTGTTCTAGCGAGGGTGAAGGAAAACACATTAGTTGAGCAGGGAGATCGCTGTACGAACAGCAGATAGTTAGTACAACGGCTTCGACCGGAGGGGTCAGTTTTTTCACTCAGCCCCCCTTCCCTCACCCCCCTTCCTTCTCCCCACCCTGTCCTCACTTCCTTCCCCCCTGCCCTCACCCAACTCCCTAACTCCTCTCTCTCCCCCCTTCCCTCACCTAACGCCTCTCTCTCCCCCCTTCCCTCACCTAACGCCTCTCTCTCCCCCCTTCCCTCACCTAACGCCTCTCTCTCCCCCCTTCCCTCACCTAACTCATTTCAACCTGTGTATTCTATATAACACTTGTTTTCTACTCACACATGCCAGTCAGTTATACCTGTTCTTCTTTAATTCACATTTTCACTGTTCACTATAGTCGGGGTGGTCAGGGGTGGCTGGTGAGTCCCCTCCCGGCTATTTCTAACCACATTCCCTCAAAGGCCTGCGCGCAATCATCAGTTTAGAACTGGGGAGCATGTTAGCATTATTTTGCTACCATTTTAGTTTTGTAGTTTTATTTTCTTCTTCTCAGGTTGCTCCTCTCAGTAGCGACCTGCTCTCTTGACTCTTTTCTCTGGGAATACCATTCTCAGGGGTATTTCTCCTCTCCTGTGCTCTTATCCCCACACTCCCTCTCCCGCCTCTCGTGCTCCTCTCTCTCCCCTCTTTTTTCTCACCCTTTCTTCCTTCTCCCCTCCCTACCCTTCCTCTCCTTCCCCTTTTTACCTAGGGGCTATGGAGGTGCTGAATGTGCTCTTGCTAAATGCAAAGGGCCTTAATGTCCCTGAAAAGAGACGCATGTTACTACAAGACCTGCGTCGCCTTGGGACAGATGTTGCTTTCGTTCAGGAAATTAATTTTAGAGACGGTAAACTACCTGTTCTGAAAAACAAATTCTTCCCGGTGGCATATCATTCCACCATCGTGTCCACTAAGTCACGGGGCCTATCTATACTCATTTCAAAGGACCGTACCATGGAATTGTGTGGCCGTAAAAGCAGACCCAGAGGGACGATTCTTGTTTCTCAGGGGCGAGGTTGGCGGCATTGAGGTTACTCTGGCGAGCCTATACGCTCCCAGTAGCCACCAGGACCTTTTTATCAACAAAACCCTAGACTCACTGCTCGAGTTTTCGAGAGGCCAACTAATACTTGGGGCGACTTCAACGCCACATTGATCCCTTCTGAGGACACTTCCTCAGGATGCTCCTGCTTATCTCCTGGTCCTCGCGCGATCTCTGCACAAAGCACAACTAATAGATGCTTGGCGTCTCCTTCACCCCTCTGAAAAAAAAATACACTTTCTACTCCTCGCCTCACAAACAATACTCTAGGATGACTATTTTCTAATCCCCCACGCCCAATTCAATTCAGTCCGATACGCTTCGACCTATCACATGGTCAGATCACGCCCCAATCCTACTGTCCTATGCATTGTCCTATAGCCCTACCTCCAGAACAAGAACCTGGGAGGTTGAACGAAAGCCTCCTACAAGACGAAGATGTTACTAGAGAACTTGACTGTTACTTTCAGACTGACACACTAGATGGCGACCCCGGCATTGTGTGGGAAGCGCACAAGGCGGTAATCCGCGGGGTGCTCATTACACACGGGTCACGCATCAAAAAGCAACACACTTTTCAGCTGGCCTCCCCCCTCAACAAATTAAGTATGAAGCCCGACAAACACGCCCCAACACTTTCTTTACAGACGAAACTCCTGATCCTATGCAAAAAAAAAAATCACTGACCTGTTGCATTTCAAAGCCAAAAGCGGCGACACAGGTTTGCCAGAAGATATAATACGAATCCGGCAAGCTCCTGGCTGAATCTCCGAGAGAACAGATGCTTGCGAGCTACATACCACACATAATGACACCCTCAGGACAGAGAGTTACACTACCTAAGGAAGACAATTTCAAGGGTTCTATACATCCCTATATAACTTTCAGAGGGACACAGAAACAAGTGACGGACTACTTAGCCAACTCCCCACTGTCAAAAATTCCTTCTGAGGTAAGCAAACTACCAGATGAACCTATTACGTTAGATGAGATTCAAAGTGCGATAGGAACCACTAAATTATGCATAGCCCCAGGTCCAGATGAGCTTACCATTCAATACTACAAGACCCTGCTGCCATCCCTCGGTAAATTCCTGCACAAATTCTTTAATGCCCTAGGATCCAATACAACGTTCCCACGAGACACTCTTTCAGCACACATAGCAGTGATTCCCAAAGAAGGCAAAGATCCTGCCTCTTGCTGAAGTTACTGACCGATCTTGTTGCTCAACACTGACCTCAAAATAAATTACGAAACTCCTAGCCTACAGAATACAACAACTTCTACCAACTTTGATCCACCTGGATCAAATTGGCTTTGTTCTGACTCGGGAGGCCAGGGAAAACCCAATCAAAGTCCTGAACCTGCTACATGTGGTCAATAAGAAAGGTACTCAATGCGTGTTCTCGAGTACGGATGCAGAGAAGGCCTTTGACAGGGTGAACTGGCAATTCATGTCCTGTGTCCTAAGATATACGGAGCTCAGCAACACTATGTTTAACTGTATAACTACACTTTACTCGAATCCTTCGGCTCAAGTCAGAGCTAACGGAGTCCTGTCAGAACCCTTCAAGATCAGGAATGAGACGCGACAGGGATGACCCTGTCGCCGCTCCTCTTCGCCCTGTCACTGGAACCATTCCTGTGCACTGTACGCTTAAACCCGGGTATAAACAGGGGTGGTGATCGGCGATACTCAGCAGAAGGTCTCTGCGTACACGGACGACATGCTGTTCTCGCTCACAAACCCTGCAATCTCTCTTCCGAATTCTTCTTTCAAGATACGGATCCATGTCGAACTTGAAGATTAACGTCACCAAATCCGAAGCGATGGGAGTGGGTATAACACAGACCCTTCTTGCGTACCTCCAGGCTAGTTTTAAATTTAAATGGACAAAATTAGCTTTGCAATATCTAGGAACATACATCCCCCCTAAATTGTCCCAAACATTTGCCCTGAACTTCCCACCACTGCAGAAAACCGTTCGAGAACTGCTTAACAAGTGGCACACAGGCCTACATTCATGGTTCAGCAGGTGCAATATTCTCAAGATGAGCATTCTTCCCAAATTCCTGTACCTCCTCCAAGCCCTGCCGATCCATATACTCTGAAACTACATTGACCAAGTACGGGCTCTGTTCTCCGACTTTATCTGGGCACATAAACGACCAAGACTGAACAGACAACAGCTCTTGCTACCCAAATCGTATGGATGCCTAGCGGTACCAGACCTGCATAAATACCATCAAGCAACCTACCTAACCAGACTTATCGGCTGGAATCACCTCCAGACTACTAAACTGTGGCCCCGCCTGGAACAGTCCCAGTGCACCATACCACTAGACAGAGCACCTTGGCGTCACCAGTCACTGCCACACGCTATGAAAACCACCCTTTGGTTGGTCTAACTACCCGGATTTGCTCATCCCTTTTCACCCAATCCTCTCTTACATCAGCGCACTCCCCACTTTACCCGATACTTGGAAACCCACTATTTTCCCCAGAATCTCAAGATCCTGCCTTTCATTCCCTGAGGAATTCTGGCTGTTTCCAAGCATCCCACTTCCTTACTCACAGTAGATGTCCGTCTCTATCTGAGCTCACAAACCCAGACGGTTCGTTTTGACCACTGGAGGGTCCTTCAAATTAACCACTTCAAGTCTCTACCTTCCCCGGATAGCTTTTGCCAAAGCCTTACCACTCTCGAGACTCTCTGTTCAGAGGAGGGCACCATGCCTCATACCCTCGCAGCCACCTATCAATTGTTGATAACGCCACCAGATAGCTACCAACTGCGCTGTCTCAGCACATGGGAGAAGGATCTACAGCGTAAACTTACCCCACATCAAAGACAAAACATTCTCCACTTCAGTTATACATCCTCCATATGTACGAGGATACAGGAAACAAACTTTAAAATTGTCACCAGATTGTACGATATTCCCGCAAAACTA
This sequence comes from Lithobates clamitans, assembly GCA_037952925.1. NCBI lineage: Eukaryota > Metazoa > Chordata > Amphibia > Anura > Ranidae > Lithobates > Lithobates clamitans. The sequence goes on from JBBGZY010001422.1 coordinate 780,026, forward strand.
CAAAAGTTCTTCCCCTCGTCCTCAGACAGCTGCTGGAGATGCCACGAGGACAGGGGAACAATTTTCCACATCTTCTGGTCCTGTCCCAAGCTAGAGCAGCTCTGGAAGAAAATCCAGCACAATGCCCAAAAGTTTACCGAACGTCCCATCCCCGATGATCCGGCCTTCTTCCTGCCCCACGCCTCAAACATTCTGATCAAAACCTATAAAGAAATCAATAAATCGGCCATCTCGACGCGGCCAAGGCATGAATCCCCCTATGGAAGTTCACACAGCCCCATCCATAGGCCTAAGGTTCAAATAAGTGGAGGAAATCAGTAAAATGGAGGATCTTATCTTCACGGCCTGCCATTAACGTGAACGCTACACTAAGACGTGGACAATTTGGAACATGTTTGCCCTCTCTGACGAGGGACATCCCTCTTTGAAGGCAACACTGTAGACTAATGCAACCCTAGTATGGCCATGATTGACGTCAGTGGCCTGCTGGCGCTGCCCACCTAACCTTCCTGCTTGTATTGTAACCCGGGAAAAGCGCATTCATCCCTAGGGTCATCATAGGGATGACGTTACATGTGAAGAACAAAGGAAGTGCATGACATGCTATGTTTACTTGTATATAACAACTCTGTTTATGACATAGTATGTTGGTTCACTTTACCCTTTGCCACTGTACGGCATTAATGTAATCGATGATGCTGTGTTTCGTGCCTCTTTAAATAAGATTTGAAAAAAATAAGAGGCCAGCCTTCAATGTAATTGTGTGGAGCGCTGCTGTGGATTAATCTGCCTACAGTACCTTTAAAAAGTATTCATAGCCCTTGAAATGTTCCACATTTTGTCATGTTACAACCAAAAATGTAAATGTATTTTATTGGGATTTTATAGGATAGACCAACACAAAGTTGCACATAATTGTGAAGTGGAAGGAAAATGATAAATGGTTTTCAACATTTGTCAGAAATCAATATGTGAAAAGTGTGGCATGCATTTGTATTCAGCCCCCCCCCCCCAGTCAATACTTTGTAGAACCATCTTTCGCTGCAATTACTGCGCAAGTCTTTTTGGGGATGTCTCTACCAGCTTTGCACATCTAGAAAGAGACATTTTTGCCCATTCTTTGCAGAATAGCTCAAGCTCTGTCAGATTGGATGGAGAGCGTCTGAACAGCAATTTCCAAGTCTTTCAAACAGATTCTCAATTGGATTTACCGTATGTACTCGAGTATAAGTCGAGTTTTTCAGCACATTTTTTTGTGCTGAAAGTGCCCCCCTCGACTTATACTGGAGTCAAGCACTTTTCTGCAGCAAAAAATTTCATTTTCCGAACCAAATTTGGTCCCTAGCACTAAGTGGCCCCGAGATACGGGGCCCCAAAATCGGTTCGGAAAATGTAATTCTCTGCTGCAGAAAAGTGATTGACATTTTCTGAACCGACTTTGGGGCCCCATATCTCAGGGCCACTTGGTGCTAGGAACCCCAAATTTGGTGTGCAAACCCAGTGGAACTGATACCATAACATATCCAAAGCTGGAGTTTCTAGCACCATTTGGCCCTGAGATACGGGGCCCCAAAGCCAGTTCGGAAAATGTCATTCTCTGCTGCAGAAAAGTGCTTGACATTTTCTGAACTGATTTTTGGGGCCCTGTATCTCAGGGCCACTTAGTGCTAGAAACCCCAGCTTTGGAAATTTTATGGTGCTAGTTCCACTGGGTTTGCACACCAAATTTGGAGTTCTTAGCACTACGTGGCCCCGAGATACGGGGCCCCAAATTCGGTCAACTGTGTCCATCTGCAGCAATGTCATTTCGGGACCCTTTGGGTTCAGAGACCCCAAATTTTGGCTGCAGCTAGGGGGCATCTAGGAACCCTGAACTACAGAGTTTGAAGTTCAGGGGACCTATGGCTGCAAATGGGCACAGTGAGGCATTCAAATGGGCAGAGTGATGCTGCAAATGGGCATTGTTGACCCTCTTTTCCACTTACAGTAGCTGTGCATTTCTCACCCTCGTCTTATACTTGGGTCAATAAGTATTTCACATTTTTTTGTGGTAAATTAGGGCCTCGACATATACTTGGAACGACTTATACTCGAGTATATACGGTAAGTCTCGACTTTGACTGGGACATTCTAACACATAAATATGCTTTGATCTAAAGCATTCCATTGTAGCTCTGGCTGTATGTTTAGGGTCATTGTCCTTCTGGAAGGTGAACCCCCACCCCAGTCTCAAGTCTTTTGCAGACTAACAGGTTTTCTTCTAAGATTGCCCTGTATTTGGCTCCATATAGCTTCCCATCATCTCTGAGCAGCTTCCCTGTCCCTGCTGAAGAATAGCATTCCCACAACATGATGCTTCCACCACCACGTTTCACGGCGGGGATGGTGTATACAGGGTGATGTGCAGTGTTAGTTTTCTGCCACACATGGTGTTTTGCTTTTAGGCCAAAAAGTTCAATTTTGCTCTCATCTGACCAGAGCACCTTCTTCCACATGTTTGCTGTGTCCCCCACACGGCTTCTCGCAAACTGCAAACGGGACTTCTTATGGCTTTCTTTCAACAATGGCTTTCTTCTTGCCACTTTTCCATAAAGGCCAGATTTGTGGAGTGCGAGACTAATAGTTGTCCTGTGGACAAATTCTCCCACCTGGGCTGTGGATCTCTGCAGCTCCTCCAGAGTTACCATGCGCCTCCTGGCTGCTTCTCTGATTAATGCCCAGCCTGTCAGTTTAGGTGGACGGCCATGTCTTGGTAGGTTTGCAGCTGTACCATAGGCTTTGAATTTTTGGATGATGGATTGAAAAGTGCTCCGCAAGATGTTCAAAGCTTGGGGTAGGGTTTTATAACCTAACCCTTCTTTAAACTTCTCCACGACTTTATCCCTGACCTGTCCGGTGTGTTCCTTGGACTTCATGATGCTGTATGTTCACTATGGTTCTCTAACCCGTGACGGCATATGTATACAAATTGGTGAACACTCTTTCCCTGTCTACATCCTAGTGACAAGGAGTGACCTGTGATTTAAATCTGCCGCCATTCCAATTGACGGAAACAATTGATTCAAGCTCTCTACCAGCTGGGTGGTAACGTATGGATAACTTCCACATGTAACGCATTACTCAACACCGTCCGATACCTTCACTTATATTCTAAATGTCCCCAGTTCTACTCTCGCTTTGCATGTGTAACATCCCTGACAGAGGGGTATTTACAATGCCGGTGATTTTCTAAACCTTTCAAAAAAGTTTTGGGAATTGAGCTATGAATGCTAAATGAAAACTTTGCTAAATGCTTCCTTTTCAAACATGATGGAAATATATTGAACTTTGAAACCCTTAACAATTATTTTCAATTACTGGATCCCTTTGATACAAAATGTATGCATTTTAAGGACTGCCGGTTTTCAAATCACTTTCAGTACAGAAGTACACCAGTGTTTTTCATATTTAAGGACAAACTTAGCATTTTAGTACTGCTGTTTTCAGCCTATTGAATTTCACTCTAGTTTTCTGCACGATGGGCCCAATTAACACCCCACAATAGGCCTGCTCCTTACTCCCCACATTCCACCTCTTCCCATAATTGTATTAGCCCACTGCCAGCCATTAATAATTAGTGAACTCAGGGGGCCATATAAGACCCCACTCTATCAAGTTATATTCTAATGATTTGATTCGTTGACTGACCGCTGGCTAATGCAATGCGTCCGGAGAGTGTTCAGTGTTGTTCTGTATTGTTATATGTTTGTTGATATGTTTATGGTAATTCATTTCTTACTTTATTGGATTTAATCCGTTTTTAAGAACACTGCACTATTCTTAGTCTAAATCTTTTTGATACATTAAAAGTATATATTGGTATATGGAATAAATTCTACAATTCTTTTGATAAATTCTAGTTCGATCTAATTTTTGCTGCTAAAAGTAACCCTTTACCCGGTGTTCTCTAAAAGCGGGTACCACCCCCTTTTTCCCAATTATGTCATATGCCTTTGCTGCAGGAGCTCCAGGAGAATTAATCCAGATGATTTTCAGAATTATCTCCGGATGACGGACCCCTGCTTTCACCAACTCTTGGCATTGCTGACCCCCTATATTAAGAAGTAGGACACATGCATGAGGCTTTTATTTTATTTTTTGGTTGAATAATAATGATTTGGTATATTTTCTATATTTTTGGATGCATAGAATGCACTTTTTGGTTAAGTTCTATTGGTAGATAGCATGTCTAATTGTATTTGCTTTCTCTTTTTAATGCACAATAAAAAAAAAATTGTGGCGAATAATACTTGGGCATGTGTTTTACTTCAAATGTTAGTTTGTATTTTTTTAAATGTAACTGCCTACTCCCAATGTAAAATTGACAAGGGACACCAACATAGTTGTATCTTTGATCTTAAAAACTACGGGATAATGGTGTTGTGGTAAAAAGAAAAAAAAGCATAATAATATTACTCTTGATATCACCAATTAAAAAAAGCCTTTGAAAATTTGTTTGCAATAAGTCCATCAGTATCACCAGCAAAGCAGCTTCATTATTATCCCATTAAAGAAGAAGAGAATTGTGCGATGCATTTGGAGATTTCATAATTTGCTGCGTCATGAATGTTTATTCTCCATTACGAACGCTAGTTTACAAGACCAACCGCTTCTGGCTCGTCCTTGCTTCCGAGCATGTGTGTTTGTACTTTGGACATTTGTCCGACGGACTTGTGTACACACGCTGGGAAAATCCGACGACATTTGTCCACGGAAAATTTTAAAGCCTGCCATCCAACATTTGTCCGCGGAAAATCTCACAATTGTCCGATGGAGCGTACAAACGGTCGGATTTTCCCTCAGCAGCCCGTCATCCCACAATTCCCATTGGAAAATCCGATCACGTGCACGCGGCTTAAGCCTCTCTAGGACAACTGAGCCCAAACTCACCTGCATGCTATTTTAGGTAGAGAGACTGGAGTAGTAGCAGGGGTGTGTTGTTGTGGGCTTGTGTTTTTGTGAATGATGGCGCTCGTCTCCAGTGCTGTCATTTGCAACAACACAACCCACCAGCTAGTACTCTAGTCTCTTAAATATGAAAGCCTTGTTTTTTAAATTTTAAATAATAAACATGTCGTACTTTGCATAGAACAGCCCAGATCTTCCTCTTCCCGGGTCCCTCGGAGGTGCTCCTGGCTCCTCCCTCCTTCCCCCACAGCAAGCAGCTTGCTATGGGGGAACCTGAGCCGAGCAGCGGCTCTGCCCCGCCCCCCCTCTCTCTCTCTCTCCCCTCATTGGCTCCTGACTTTGACAGCAGCAGGAGCCAATGGTGCCCAATGTCTCAGCCACTGGGGAGGGAGAGTCCCAGGCAGCCGAGTCTCTCATGCAACATTGCAGGATCAAGGTGGGGCTCAGGTAAGTATTAGAGGGGCTGAGTGGGGCTGCTGCACACAAAAAAATTTTTTATCTTAATGCATAGAACGTATTAAGATAAAAAAAACTTCTGCCTTAACAACCACTTTAACCCTGAACTGCTGGCATTTGACCGACAGGTCTAAGTTCAGTCTATTTAGTACAAAATAGTAATTCACATTAGTTCCCCAACCATTGCATGACTTAAATGGGGCCAAGCGTTCTATGCACTGGGTTTCCTGGGGGATTCAAGAAGGATTTTAAACGTCTGTTTATACATTTTTAAAGATATAATTTTTCCCACTATGGTTGCAAACAATCCACAATCATAACGAATTAAACGGCTCGTGAGGAAATCAGGGATTTGCGATAAATATCGAGACGTAATCCTAGAATAAAATAACTAAATATTTTTGGCTTGCTCAGAGATGACACAACTATGTAAACCCGGATGTTTGTTCAGTTCTTGGCTATGCTTACAAATGTCTGGCACAGATTATCCCCTCCTACAGCCTCTCACCCTGTTACTGGCTACAAAGTTATAGTGTTGCAGGGAACTGGAGACTGAGGAAATGCTTTTTCCTGCCCCCAGCAGACTGATGACATAGTTTGAGACTAGGCAAAGTCAATTGACTGTAGCTGATTTTATAGATCTGCAACAGGCTACATTCACACCTCACCATTTTTTTCATTGGAAAAAAATGTTTCAAAGCAAGATGCAATACTCTTGTAATGTGACTGATGTGTGTTTGGGCCATTTTTGGTTTTATTTAACAGATATTAAGTCTGTTATAATACATGCAAATCTGACCAAATAGTATAGTCTCTTATTATAGTGTTGCTGTCAGCCTTTTAGAAAGTCAAAACGATTAAATCAATGGAGGAAGGCACTTTACCACACTAGCAGCTGCATTGCTAGAGGTATGCAAGAACAGGGAGTGTGCAAATGTGCAAATTACTTAGTGTACTAAAAACATGTGACTGACCTATGCTTATTTCATACACTTCTAAATACAACATAATAAGCACTATCTCACTTGGCTGTGCTAATGTTTTAGGCAGTCAGATAGAAGCCCTCAAATTTTGCCTTATATGTTTATTTGCTATGATGGTTAGCGCCATCTAGTGGTCATAATGCAGAATTTTTCTGAAATACTTCAATCAGGAAAATACTGCAATTTATCCACTAGATGGAGTGGATGATTATAGGAAATAAAAGTATTAGTCAAAATATGGGGATAACAGGGTAGGATTCCTTATGATATTCCACTTTTTTAGTTTGCAGTTATAAAGGGTAGATCCAGGTCTAATAGTGTGTAGTGCCAGAACAATGACATTTTCCCTTCTACCCCATTTGTCATGAAGGTATATTGGTGAATCGGACCAATATCATGGTGAATAATTCATTTTTGTTACAGTCTTACATCTGTGCATAATTTACCTATTTGATGGCTCTTTAGACACTGTGATAGATATATATATTTTTTTGTACTTCACATTATTTGATGTTTAGGGTGGAGCCCCACTCAGCCGCACTGTTTTTAAAGTGTGACAGTGGGTGCAGGGAGCAGATCCCCCGCCCGCTGTCACAATTTAAGTCCCACATTTATGGTGTCATATGTGACAGCTTACCAAAGAGCATCCCCTTGATCTTTTTTGTGACAGAGGGTGGGGATCATCTCCCTGCACCCACTGTCACACTTCAAAAACAGTGCAGCCATGTGGGGCTTCACCTTAAACATCAAATGTAAAGTACAACAAAAATATATATATATGCTCTCTCTCTCTATAACCTTCTCTTTTGGACTTGATATTATTTGATGGTTAGGATGGAGCTCCACACAGTCTCGCTGTTTTTGAAGTGTGACACTGGGTGCGGGGCTGTGGAGGGAGCGGTCCAGGCATGTGGGAAAATCCCGACTCTATTATCGCGATCTTGCCGAGCCTGGACTGGCTCTGTGACTTCAGCAGACTTCAGCCTGCTGTTTGCTGAAAACGAGTCACAGGAGTGCAGAATGAACTTCACTTCTGTGATCCACAGGAAAAGTACAGCCAAACGAGCTTTGGCTGTACTTCTCCTTTAAGGTTTCTGTTGGATGGCCATGTGGAATATTTATTTTCCCATTTAGTATTAGGAAAAGTTATTAATCAGTAATATTACCAAATACCCTTCTAAGGTGTGTGCAGTTGGTACAATGTTTTTGTGCCTTTGTCACTAAGCATATATACATTTACAATCTTCAATTTCATTTTCCCACATAAATATAAATAATAAATGGTTGCTTCAAAACAATAACAAGTTAGTTATATTATTGCTTATATTAAAAAATAATATGTAAACCCAACATTTCATATTCCTGATATGTGGCTGCTGTACCATGTACTTGTATGAAAACATACCCTGTTCTCTTTATTTTGCTTCGTTTGTGTGAAATACCTGGTCTTTCTACCAGTCCCTCTGCTTTCCTATTAAGCTCGGAGTGGTCAGTTTTCTAGTTCTGCCGCCTTTTCTCCTCCAATAATCGGACTTGTGCCTTTAAAGGCCGCCAAACTTAAAATAATGTCAGCCAAACTTGGCGTTTTGAAAGCTTTTCATTGCAAAGGAGGGATTTGGGGAAGAAGAAGCGAACGCACGTGTAAGTCGTGCCCGCAAATGTATACCGTGTTCAAACCACACGTGAGGTATCACCACAATCGATGGAGAGCAATAATTCTAGGACTAGACCTCTTCTGTAACCGTTAAAAAAAAAAGTTTAAAGCATCGCTTATGGAGATTTTTAAGTACTGTAGTTTGGCGCTATTCCACGATTTTAACGCATGACACGTTAGGTATATATTCACTTGGTGTAACATCTTCTTTCACATTATACAAAAAAATGGGCTAACTTTACGGTTTTAGTTTTTTTTTTGATTCATGAAAGTGTATTATTTCCCAAAAAAATTGCATTTGAAAGGCTGCTGACATTGTGACATAAAATGTTGCAATGATCGCCATTTTGTTTTCTAGGGTCTCTGCTTAAAAAATAAAAAAATAAAAATAGATAGAGATATATATCTATCTCTATATCTATCTATCTCTATATCTATCTATCTCTAAATCTATCTATCTCTATATCTATCTATCTCTAAATCTATCTATCTCTAGATAGATAGATAGCTAGATAGCTAGATAGATAGATAGATAGATAGATAGCTAGATAGATAGCTAGATAGATAGCTAGATAGATAGCTAGCTAGATAGATAGCTAGATAGATAGATAGATAGCTAGATAGATAGATAGATAGATAGATAGATAGATAGATAGATAGATAGATAGATAGATAGATAGATAGATAGATAGATAGATAGATAGATAGATATCTCTATATATTATGTTTGGGGGTTCTACTGATTTTCAACTTCTAAGCAACAAGTGTCAGAAAAAGGCCTGGTCCTTAAATGGTTAAAAAGAATGGGTTGTTTTATGAGGGAAGAGTTAGCTTACAATTTTTAAAACCAAACCAGGACATTTATATCTGAAAAAAATAAAATAAACCTGTCTTTAACCAAATTTCCATTTTTTTAAAAATAATTGCGATACATGAGGCCACCTCAGCCATGCAGAAAAATGTTTAATCTTCAGGCTAACACACTCTTCAGTGTAATAGATTTAGAACCATATAATGGAGAGCATCCTCTCTGACTCACCTTATCCACATTAAAGATCAAGTCCAGTTCACATACATTTTCAAAACATTTATCCAATGTCTCCACGAAAACCTATAAGCAAAGCAAAAAAAAATAATGTTTCATAAGAATGCAAAAACACAGATGGTGTACAGAACGCCCCCAGAAAAAGCATTTCCTGCTTGTGTGATTGGCTCACAGATTTTCCCAGAAGTCTGCACTAAGATACAAGTCCGATTTTGGGCCTTCCCCTGCAACAAGAATTTCATTTTTGGTGAGATGCTCCCAATAGGAAATTGCCTCTAAAGGGATACAGACCCTGCCATTAGTGCCCTGCAGGTAGGTGTAGCAGCTTATAATTATGAAATCAGTCCCATTCACTTTCCACATGGACACAAACACACAGTAATTGCTTCAGAATAACAAAAAACAACCAACCTCATTCAACCAAAGCAAAAAGAAGATATTAACACAAACATCACGCAACCACCGAAATTTTCTTTGTCCCCTATCACCGTTGACACGACTATAAACATCATCAGAAGCCTTCGAGACAGCACATCCCCAAACGACATCATTCCCACAAAACTCCTTAAAGAATGTTCCGACATCCTGGCCCCTACTCTGACACACCTCATAAATCAATCATTCAAAGAAGGGACTGTACCAACCTCCCTCAAGCAAGGCATTGTCAAACCTCTGCTGAAGAAACCCAATCTTGACCCTAAGGACCCCAACTGCCGGAGACCGATAACAAGCCTCAACACCATCTCCAAGATTATGGAGAAAGCAGTAGTACATCAGCTTCAACACCACCTGGACACACATCAACTCCTGGACCCACTGCAATCAGGTTTCCGCCCAGGCCATGGCACAGAAACAGCACTCCTCAAAATATGGGACGACGCCCTTGAAGCAGCAGATAGCGGAGAATCTAGTCTCCTGGTACTGTTGGACCTCAGCGCAGCATTTGATACAGTGAACCACGATACTTTACTTGTCCGCCTCTCAGAAGTGGCAGGAGCCACAGGTCTGGCGCTAAAATGGCTTGCATCCTTCCTAGAGAATCGCTCTCAGACAGTGAAACTAGGAACATTCACCTCAGAGACCCGGGCAGTCTCCTGCGGAGTTCCCCAGGGCTCACCCCTGTCACCAGTGCTATTCAACATCTACATCCGCCCACTTCTCAATATCATCAGGAAAACGGACCTCTGTTTCCACTCATATGCCGATGACACCCAACTCTACTTTCGCATCACTGGTCAAAAAAACCATCATCAACAATTAGAAGAATGCCTCTGTTCAATTGATGATTGGATGACCATCAGCTCCCTCAAACTTAACGGTTCGAAAACAGAACTTCTTCTCCTACATGCCAACAAAAATTCCAAAATGAAGACCCCGTGGACACCCCCCACCATCCTCGGACAGACCATCACTCCAAGCCTCAAAGCCAAGAGTCTCGGAGTCATCTTTGACTCAGGAATGACAATGGATGCTCAAATAGGATCAGTGGTGAGCGGATCCCACCATCTCCTCCGCCTCCTACGCAGACTCATCCCCTTCATCCCAGAAGAAGACAAACCGGCAGTTGTGGGAACAATCATCAACTCCCGACTCGACTATGCAAATTCGCTCTACATAGGACTACCCCAATATCAGCTTGCGCGCTTACAACTCATTCAAAACACGGCGGCAAGACTGTTAACAGGAAAAAAACCCTGGGAATCCATTTCACCATCCCTAAAGTGCCTACACTGGCTAACCGTAAAGAATCGGATCAAATTCAAGACCCTCTGCCTCACCCACAAATGCATACAAGGAAATGCTCCGCTATATCTGCAGGAGAAAATAAAACACTACACACCCAATCGCAGCCTTCGATCAGCTAACCAAAACCTCCTCATCATTCCAAAATATCGCTACAAAGCAAAGGGAGAACGAAGATTTGCAGTCCAAGGACCTCGACTATGGAACGCTCTTCCGACCCACATCCGCATGGAAGAAAACCATCAGGCCTTCAGGAAAAAACTAAAGACCTTCCTTTTCTAAAAAGCTGGCAACAGAGAACGCATTCTAGCGCCTTGAGGCGATTTAGTTCGCATTTGCAGCGCTCTACAAATCCTTCATTCATTCATTCATTCATTCATTCAAAAAGGTAGGAATCTGCAAGAACGTTTGTTAAAATCCTTGCAATGTACATAGGTCCCTACATCCGAGAGTTCTTGCCACTCGGAAGTTCGGCCCCCCTCCACCTTCCCCCACCACCGAGCCATTCAGAAAGCGCAGCACGCTTAGTGCATGCGCAGTAGGGAAGCCAAAAGGCGGCGGCAGCACCCGAGTCGATGGAAACATTGGCTGGGGTGCCGATATCGCTGGATTCCAGGACAGATAAGTGTCCTATTATTAAAAGTCAGCAGCTGCAGTATGTGTAGCTGCTGACTTAATTTTTTGCTGGGGGGCAAACTCCTCTAAGTAATGCTTTTAGGTCTTCTCCTTCCCCCGGGCTATGACTGGACAGTGAACATAGAAGCAGCAGACTGATAAGTCCATATCACTCGTGATAAAATGTGGAAAAACAAAGTGCTGTGATGGTTATTAAATGAAAAAACAAAAAAACAAAGTGAAACTAATCATATATATGAGAAGGGCTGCTATCAATATAAGGTGCTCAATATCCCTTCATAAAAACGTATAAAATAATAATTGAAGCGCTTCACTCAATGATCAGTAAAAATTATAAAAATATAAAATGCACTACTGTGCATCCCGCACATAAAATCCAAACCAGTGTAAAATTCCACTACTATTCCAAATGTTTCAAAAAGCTCATAAACTTTTAAATAACCATATCAAAAATAAATGTGATCTTGCACAGATAAATAAATAAAATTGAAATTCTATAACGTGTACACACAGGAACAATCATCCATCATTGTAATATAAATAGTGGATAAAAAATAGACAAGTGTTGATAACAAATTAGTGATGTGATTAAACAGGGAGAAAGACAATAAAGGACTATTTTAGTAGACATATAAGAAAATAAAAAAAGTCCCAATGATTGTGGTTCTTCGATTGCTTAATTGGGGTGTCTGCTGGTCATTTTTAAACAATTCTTCCATCCGCCTCCATTTTCATCAGGTACAGCTTACCACACCGTTGATTATATGTAAACCAAAGAATAAACAAGGAAAAAATTCATTGCGCAGTGAACTCCATATAGTACACCAGCAAAACACACTCAGAGATTCACTCACGTGCGCCCAGTATTAGAAAGGCATATGAATCTACTAAAATAGTCCTTTATTGTCTTTCCCCCCGTTTAATCACATCACTAATTTGTTATCAACACTTGTCTATTTTTTTTTTATCCACTATTTATATTATGATGGATGATTGTTCCTGTGTGTACACGTTATAGAATTTCAATTTTATTTATTTATCTGTGCAAGATCATGTTTATTTTTTATATAGTTATTTAAAAGTTTATGAGCTTTTTGAAACATTTGGAATAGTGATGCGAGCGGTTTTAACCCTTTTTTGTCCGCCAGCGGGGGTTAAAACCGCCCCGCTAGCAGCCGAATACAGCCGCAAAAACGACAGTAAAACAGCGCTAATAATAGCGCTGTTTTACCGCCGACGCCCCCACCGCCCCAGTGTGAAAGGGGCCTTAGGGTATTTTCAACACCGACTCATGAAACGCATTGGCCAAACACCTGGATCCAAAAGCCAAGACAGACATCTATGTGGCTTCCTCTTTTGTGAAAACGTTTTTAAAAATGTGTCTTTCAACCAATAAGATATTGAATACAATTTGTTGTAATTTTATACTTCATGAGTCAGTGTTGCATATACCCTAGAATGTACATTTAAAGTTCTATCTACAGATCTTTGGTTTGGAATATTATATTATGAAGTGCGCAGGAAAGACCTTTGTAATAAGTTAATAAGCACATTTAAAACTTGTTTTTCAAATTCAAGAATGTAAATCTCCATGCCCAGCAATATTCACTTTACAACCCCCTGCTCTAAAACACCGGGCAATACTGATGTTGATGTAATGATTAAGCCACCTTCCTTCCAACCTTCAGAGGTGTCCTTATGGCTTTTGACACAATTGTAAGTAACAAGTTTTCCCTCTGAGATGCATACAGTACTAACACACACACAAAAAAAATGATATTAGATTTATATATATATATATATATATATATATATATATATATATATGTATATATATACAAACACGTATACACAGTATAAAAAAATATGCAGTTCAAAACACAAAAGTTCACTTAAAGTGGTTGTTAATAAAATGATTGTTTATGTATGTATTGTGCCCGTGTGTCTGTGCCTTATAAAAAAAATAATGCAGCTATATACACCTGTTTCACAGCACTGATCGGTGCTCACGTGACCCGCCGCCTCTCCTCGCATGACAGCTGCAGCGGGCAGGGCAGAGAAGCCCCCACTGATGTCAGTCAGGAGGGGAGGTGGGGATAGATAGAGAGAGAGAGAGAGAGAGAGAGAGAGAGAGAGAGAGAGAGAGAGAGAGAGAGAGAGAGAGAGAGAGAGAGAGAGAGAGAGAGAGAGAGAGAGAGAGAGAGATGGCCCCGCCCGCTGTAGCGGTCATGGGAGAGAGGAGAGAGGATGCGGGTCACAGGGCGCTGTGAAACGAGTATATAGCTGCATTATTTTTATAAGGCATATCACATACATAAATAGAGGAGGGGGCAGATAAAGACACGGAGCTGACAGGCAGGGAGGGGGGAGAGGACAGAGGAGGACAGAGCAGAGCTGCAGATGACAGAGGCATGTAAACTGACCACAGTGTCAGGGCTCAGCAGCCACGATATACCGTGGTCACCTTACAAGGGGAGGGCAGAACCAGGCAGCATCAGCCAGATATTTCAAGTGATACCAGGGGCCAAATTACACAGCACAAGCACTGTGCTGTATAAAATGATTTAAAAGGAACATGATCTTTATTTTTTTAGGTTAAGCGCTTTAAAAATTTTAGGAAAAAAAAAAAAAAGCAAGAAGCTCTCAAAGCACTCTTAGACACTGCCACATATTTGAAAAGTGATCTATGCTCAGATCGCTTTTCAGAGGTATTTTACAGGCAGGGAGGAGGCGGTATGTCGACATACCACCTGATTTAACCCTATAATTTTCGAACCACTGCACTGCGGTTGCAATGCAGTTCTGGTGGAACTTCATTATTCGTGCTCATCAACGGCACTGCCTACAGAAAGCGACTTATTTACATTTTGCTGCAGCCTCGAAGCAAATAATTGTGGCTGCGGCACGTGTACAGCTGTGACCGGCTCTATGCGAGTGTTAAGTCTGGTGTTCGGGGGCATTAAAACCACAGCTCAGCTGCCTGGGTTTATCCCCCTCCAACTTCACATTTGAAGGAGCCCTAAAGCTACAGTTTGTATCGCCTCCTCACTGCCTGATCTAACCCTATAATTGCGGTACTCCTGCACCACAATCATGTGAATCAGTGCATCTGAAACCAATATTTTTTTTTTTTAGGAAACAGTAGGGATAGTTTGGGATCCCTGTCTATGATGATAGTTACTGTAAAGAAGGTTTAGTGTAGGAAAATGGTAAATTTTTTTTGATTTAGGAGGCGTCTGATGCCCTGTCCTGTCAGCGGGGAAGTAATAGATTTTCTTTTCCCGCAAAGCAGGGGATAAAATCCATTACTTGCCTTAGTAAAAGCACCTCACTGTTTACACTAAACCACTGGCTAGGCACATATTTAACCCTTTAATAGCCCTAGATGTTTACCTTATTGGCCTCGAAAGAAAAAAAAAAGAAAAAAATAATAGGCATCCGCGGTTGGTGGCACCCTATCTGTTTAACCCCTTGACAGTGAATATTTTTATAACTGTAGTAGGCATTAGTATCACTGGTTCCCAAAAAGTGTCAGAGTCCGAATACATATATCGCAGTCTTACTGATCTCCCCCATTACTAGTAAATAAATAGAAATTCCGGTATATATCCCAAAGTTTGTAGACGGTATAACTTTTGTGAAAACCAATCAATATAAGCCATAATTTATCAAGAAATTTGATTTTTTTTTTAAATTACTGGATATAATTAATAGCAGAAAGTAAAATTTATTTTTTGTTTTTTCAAAATTGTCAGGTCTTTATATTTGTTTATAGCATGAAAAATAGAAAAAAAATGCATACCTGATCAAATACCACCAAATGAAAGTTCTGTTTGTGGGGAAAAAAATTACAAATTTTATTTGGGAACAGGGTTTGCTTGACTGCGCAGTTGTGAGTTAAAGTAACGCAGTGTCGTATCGCAAACAGACCTGGTCATGAATGGAGGGTAAATCTTCTGGAGGTCAAGTGGTTAACATTTGCTTGTAATCATCTTAAGAAGGTATATTGAAAAATAACATTTCTTTATACAGGTAATCTGGGATCCTGTTTATATCATTCATGGCAACTTTCCTACAATACTTTACAACATACAAATGTATGGGTGGGGGAAAATAGTCCTAAGAAGAAGAAGAATAGTAATATCTATCTATCTATCTATCTATCTATCTATCTATCTATCTATCTATCTATCTATCTATCTATCTATCTATCTATCTATCTATCTATCTATCTATCTATCTATCTATCTTCTCGACCCCCTACAGTCTGGCTTCTGCCCACAACATTCTACTGAAACTGCCCTACTAAAACTCACCAATGACCTAATAACTGCTAAAACCAATGGCCACTACTCCATACTCATACTTTGACACAGTTGACCACCTGCTTCTCCTCAGCAAATTACACCCCCTTGGCCTCCGTGATTCTGCATTATCCTGGTTCTCCTCCTACCTATCTCAGCGCACTTTCAGTGTCACTTACAACTCCATCTCCTCCGCTCCTCTTCCTCTTTCTGTTGGGGTACCCCAAGGCTCCGTCCTAGGGCCTCTCCTATTCTCACTCTATACCTCTTCCCTGGGTCAGTTGATAACCTCCCATGGCTTCCAATACCACCTCTATGCCGATGACACACAAATCTATCTCTCCACTCCTCAACTCACCCCTTCGATCTCCTCACGGATCTCAAACTTACTGAATGACATATCGGTATGGATGTCACACCACTTCCTCAAACTCAATCTTTCTACAACTGAGCTTGTTATATTTCCTCCTTCACGGTCCCCCTCCTGTGACTTCACCATTAATATCAACAGCACAACCATTGGTCCCTCCACACATGCCAGGGTGCTGGGTGTAATCCTTGACTCTGACCTCTCCTTCAGCCCCCATATCCAATCACTGTCTAAATCCTGTTGCCTTAACCTCCGCAACATCTCCAGAATTCGACCCTTCCTGACTAATGACACCACAAAGCAACTTATTCACTTCTTGATTATTTCCCACCTTGACTAATGCAAATCTCTCCTTAATGGCCTACCCTTACACAGGCTATCTCCCCTTCAGTCTTTTATGAATGCTGCTGCTAGACTAATACACCTCACTAATCGATCTGTGACTGCCGCCCCTCTCTGCCAATCTCTTCACTGGCTTCCCCTATCCCACCGTATAAAATTTAAAATGCTAACCATAACATATAAGGCCGTTCACAACATCGCCCCCTGCGACATCACCAACCTGATCTGCAGATATCGCCCAAATCGTCCACTCCGCTTCTCCCAGGACCTCCTACTCTTTAGCTCCCTTGTTACCTCCTCCCATGCTCGCCTTCAGGACTTCTCCAGAGCCTCTCCCATCCTCTGGAATTCCCTGCCCCAGTATGTCCGATCAGCCCCTACCCTGTCCACCTTTAGGAGATCCCTGAAAACTCATTTATTCAGGGAAGCCTGTCCCACACCCACATAACTGTCCCTGAGCCACCCCCATCAAATCATTCTCTGCAGCTATTACCTTTTGTACCACCACCCCCTCCCTTTAGAATGTAAGCTCTACGAGCAGGGCCCTCCTGTACCTTTTGTATTGAACTGTACTGTAAATTGTGTTGTCCCCCCTATACATTGTAAAGCACTGCGTAAACTGTTGGTGCTATATAAATATTGTATAATAATAATATATATTAATAATGATATTATATATACACACACACCGTATATGTTTTAGCTTAAAAGAGGAATCTAGACAGTGATTACCGTATATACTCGAGTATAAGTCGAATTTTTCAGCACATTTTTTTGTGCTGAAAGTGCCCCCCTCGACTTATACTCGAGTCAAGCACTTTTCTGCAGCAAAAAATTTCATTTTCCGAACCGACTTTGGGGCCCCGTATCTCAGGGCCACTTGGTCCTAGAAACCCCCAAATTTGGTATGCAAACCCAGTGGACCTAGTACCATAACATATCCAAAGCTGAAGTTCCTAGCACTAAGTGGCCCCGAGATACGGGGCCCCAAAATCGGTCCAGAAAATGTCATTCTCTGCTGCAGAAAAGTGCTTGACATTTTCCGAACCGACTTTGGGGCCCCATATCTCAGAGCCACTTGGTGCTAGGAACCCCAAATTTGGTGTGCAAACCCAGTGGACCTGGTACCATAACATATCCAAAGCATGGGTTCCTAGCACCAAGTGGCCCTGAGATACGGGGCCCCAAATCTGGTTCGGAAAATGTCATTCCTTGCTGCAGAAAAGTGCTTGACATTTTCTGAACTGATTTTTGGGGCTCTGTATCTCATGGCCACTTGGTGCTAGAAACCCCAGCTTTGGAAATTTTATGGTGCTAGTTCCACTGGGTTTGCACACCAAATGTGGGGTTCTTAGCACTAAGTGGCCCCGAGATACGGGGCCCCAAATTCGGTCAACTGTGTCTATCTGCAGCAATGTCATTTCGGGACCCTTTGGGTTCAGAGACCCCAAATTTTGGCTGCAGCTAGGGGGCATCTAGGAACCCTTAACTACCGAGTTTGAAGCTCAGGGGACCTATGGCTGCAAATGGGCACAGTGAGCCATGCAAATGGGCACAGTGATGCTGCAAATGGGCATTGTTGACCCTCTTTTCCACTTACAGTAGCTGTGCATTTCTCACCCTCGTCTCACCCTCGTCTCACCCTCGTCTTATACTCGGGTCAATAAGTTTTTCCCATTTTTTTTGTGGTAAATTAGGGCCTCGACTTATACTCGGAACGACTTATACTCGAGTATATACGGTATGTGTTCTAAAATGTATACAAACAGAATATATGGAATTACTATTATTTAACAGTTTCTCTGTGTTAATTGCAGTAGAAGCAAAAAAAAAAAAAAAAAGAACAAGTTTCTCATTTTTGGTTGGTTTCTCAAATAAAGCCTGAAAGGATTGGTTTCCTGTACAGAAAAGTAGAGGGAGAGGTTTGACTGGGTACTAAAATATTTTTTGGTTTGGCACACTTAAAGCGGTAAACTCTCTAAAAGATAACCTATTTGAACAACATTTGAATGTAAATATCGATTTTCAATCAAATGGGCACTAAGAGTATGCCCAAAAATTGTTCTGTTCTTTTTCTTTTATATTCTAAACGCTCATCATCGATATTAGCCATAACCATAGGAACTGTGGTCTCCAGGTTCTGTATTCTATTTTACTCCCGCACGCAGTAGCTATTATTGTCCCTAAACCCGCGCATGCGCAGTAATAGCGCTATCCCAGATATCCACAATCCTCTTCACATAGAAGAAGTACAATCAAGTTTCGCGTGATGTTCGGGGGATTTTTCCGTCAGGGTCTCTGCTTGCCGGAAAAATAGGAAAAAGGGCGCATGCGTGGGTGACGTCAGAAGTGAAAAATATACAGAATACAGGAAAGGCAAGCAGGTTTTAAGACCTGCAATTGTCCATTAACATAAAAGTCGTCGGAATGGGTATACGACCAATTTAAACATGTGCCTTTCGTAATCTTAGCGTGCCAATTTAGGCCCTGAGCAACAAATTAAGAAAACATTTTTCTAAATCACTAGACTGTCAAAAGTAATCTCATCAACGTAACAACCCAAGCACCTGACACTTCCCAAGTCACACCTAAAAATAGAAAACTACTCGTCAAGAAGGAAAAAGGTCAGGATTGTGGCATGAACCTCATGATATTGTGAAGGAAATAATAATAAAGTTTTTAGCAATATACTTAACTGCAGTCTGATAAGCAGTAGATATTTTGCGGGAACTGAAGGGAGATATACTTTAACACATTGGGTTCGATCAATATGTCACGGTTAAAGATTAGCAAATACTTTGATACCAGCTGTTATCACTGTGATATCAGACACAATTTACCTGTGAAGACTTGCTTACCTGAAAACTCAGAACTCTACTTTTTTAAAGTGGACCTTTCAGTAAAATTTTAAATTCACACAGATTACACCGTTGTTTCTTAATTCTGAAGATGTCTTGAGTAATAAAAGTATATTTTTTGCTCTGTATAATAACCGTTCCAAGCCTGGTTCATGTGCTTGCTTCCAATGCCTACTAAGAGTGTCAGTGGTTTCCAAGCTGCTATAAGATCTCATATACATTATATATTTATATATATATACACATTAGGGGATTAGGGGTGCAACGGATCAAAAAACTCACGGTTCGGATCGTTCCTCGGATCAGGAGTCACGGTTCGGATCATTTTCGGGTCAACAAAAAAAAATCTCCCCCACTGTAATATCCACAGTCTCCCTATTGGCAGGGTGTGGCAAAGTATTGGCAGAGTATTGCAGGGTATTGGCGGGTATAGGAGGGTCTATTGGAAGAGTATTGGCAGGGTATTGGCAGCCTATTGGCAGGGTATGGCAGACTATTGGCAGGGTATGGCAGAGTATTGGCAGGGTATGGAAGAGTATTGGCAGGGTATGGAAGAGTATTGGCAGGGCATTGCAGCAGGGTATTGCAGAGTATTGCAGCAGAGCATTGCAGAGTATTGGCAGGGCATTGCAGAGTATTGGCACTGCTGCCATCCGATCTCTCCCCTCCACTGTACAGATCAGTACACAGAGGGGAGAGAGAGAGGAACCGGTGTCATGACATGACGGAGCGATCACGTGCTAAACAGCTGCCGGGTGTACCAAGATGGCCGCCGCTCCGGAGCTAGGCCATAGCCGCGGCCTTTCCTATGGCCGAGGCCACAGAGCACTCCGCGGATTGCGGGTGTCCCGTATGGATCAACCACCGCGGATCAGATCACGGATCGATGATACACGATATATACATACATACACACACACACACACACACAAACACACATACATACATACATACATACATACATACATACATACATACATACATACATATATATATATCTCAATCAACATTTTTAGGTAACTACAAACTATTCACATAAACAAGGTTTTAATAAACAAGGTTTTAAAACAAATTGATAAGACTTAATTAACCGCTTCAGCCCCGGACCATTTGGCTGGCCAAAGACCAGAGCACTTTTTGCGATTCGGCACTGCGTCGCTTTAACTGACAATTGCGCGGTCCTGCGAAGTGGCTCCCAAACAAAATTGACGTCCTTTTTTCCCCACAAATAGAGCTTTCTTTTGGTGGTATTTGATCACCTCTGCGGTTTTTATTTTTTGCACTATAAACAAAAAAAAGAGCGACAATTTTAAAAAAAAAGCAATATTTTTTACTTTTTGCTATAATAAATATCCCCAAAAAATATATATAAAAACATTTTTTTCCTCAGTTTAGGCCGATACCTATTCTTCTACATATTTTTGGTAAAAACGGACACTTTTGGCGCCATTTTGGGACCATTCACATTTATACAGCGATCAGTGCGATTAAAAATGCACTGATTACTGTGTAAATGTGACTGGCAGTGAAGAGGTTAACCAGGAGGGCGTGCTGCAGGAGTTAAGTGTGTCCTAGGGGTGTCTTCTAACTATGGGGGGGCTGGGCTATGTGTGACGCGACACTGATCACCGCTCCCGATTCCTGCCATTAGGCAGAACGGGGAAATGCTTGTTTACATCAGCATTTCCCCGTTCTTCCTCTCCGTGAGACGATCGCGAGTATCCCCGCGGACATCAAATTCACGCGACCCGCGGTCGGACTCACGGAGCTCGCGTGCCTGCTATCTGGACCTCGCGAGATAAAGTACAATAACGCGATGTCACGCAGCAGAGCCAACCTGCCGCAGTAAAACTGCGGCGGCTGGTCCGCAAGCGCTTAAAGTAGAAGTTCACCTTTAGTAACATGTTACATAATACAACCTTATTTAGGGTGCAACATGTTACTTAGACAGCACCCCTTCCCCCTCACCCCCCAATCCGCTACTGTGACAGTGGATGAGGTTTCTTTTCCCTGCAGCCACTGTCACAACTGAAAATCAGCGTGGTTAGGTGGGGCTCTGCCCACATAGCTGTGTCATTCATAAGAATCTGTGAATGAGAAAACTTTAATCACCTCTGCCCAGGGTGGATTTGATTTAAATCAAGTCGATTTAAATCACTAGTAAAAAGGCTGGATTTAAAGTGGCGTCCCGCCCAGAAATTGAACTTTCACAGATCGGACCCCCCCCTCCGGTGTCACATTTGGCACCTTTCTGGGGGGGGGGGGGGGGGAGCAGATACCCGTCAAATCCAGGTATTTGCTCCCACTTCCAGCGAAAGAGCAGTGAACTACGCCATGTCTGCCCCCCCCCTTCTTCTGGGAGACACACAGGTCCCAGAAGACAGCAGTGCCCATTCCCCCATTCAGAACACGCAGCGGGACTCGCACATGTGCAGTAGGGAACCAGGAGTGAAGCTGAACGTTTTCACTGCCTGGTTCCCTAACCAGGAATGGCGGCGGCAGCACCTGTGAGTCCGCTTTAAATCAACTCAATTTAAATCATCATTTTTAAAGAACTGTCATCTCTGTCCCACACGAGTTCCTCCTCTGACCCGCTATTGACTCACCGACAGTCCCATTCACTTTAATGGGACGGCTGGTGATGCGGCAGTGACACAACAAGCTGAGAGACGTGGCGGCAGCAGGCGAGTGGATGCCCGCTAACAGGCGCTGCCATGATGGATCTGAAATGACAGGTGCTCTTTAAATGTAGTGACGCATTTTTTGATAATGTTTTTCTATAAATGCTTAGGTGTTTTAAACTAGCCTTGCTTGAGGTAAATGTCTTTTTTGCATGTGTGCGCTGTAATATTTTCTTCTGGATGCCCGCTAACAGGCGCTGCCATGATGGATTTGAAATGACAGGTGCTCTTTAAATGTAGTGACGCATTTGGATACCACTTGTATAAGCATGAGCACTGTGATTTATGAACAATTCTCTCAGTTTGAGACCTATGGACTTTTTTGGCAGGATTGCCAGAGACACAATTGTTGATCACTTATGCACATGAGCACCTTTTTCATTATCAATCCAGATATTAATCTATGTACTTTGAACACTACATAGGAGCACTTTGGTTTAAGTTGTGTATTTTATAAATATTTTGAACACTACCTCGTATAGGAGCACCTTGGATTAAGTTGTGTATTGCATATATATTTTTATCTATTTAATTAGTCGCAATATTCACTGTTCGGACACAGTTATTTATTTGTTATTCAGTATATATTTTAAAGATCATTTAACAAACATTTATTTAATAGTAATGTATTTATTTTGATCTCTACACTCATAGAGTGTATATCCTAATTACAGGTAGCGCAGCGTATATATCCAATCTATTTATCCTTGCACGATATATGTGTGTGTTTAACGCTAGCAGCTTCCTTGACATTTATTTATTTTAGCATCTGGTTATAGGTGGCTCTCTAGATCCTTTTACATCTCTTTAAATGTAAGGACTTAATCTTGCTGGTAGATAGAACCTTTAAGCAAAATGAAGGTGTCCTATTTAGAATAAAAAGCTGTCAGGTTAGTAAAACAGCGATATCAGAACCGATTCAATATACAGTTTGTAGTGTACATAGATTTGCAAAACAATGGGATAAAGGAATATTCCTGAACTTTATTTCATCTCATATTTACTGTGAAATTGTGTGAATGCATCAGTGCAGTGCGTGTTATCTCAGCTTGCATTCATTAAAGGAGTTTACCAAAAATGCCTCATTCTACATAACCAAGCTCAATTTCACGCTGAATAAACTAAATTATTAATATTTCTTAAATAGAAAACTATCTTTGGATAGATTTTTACTCCAAAAGCATTTTTACTAAACGAAATTTGATAAGTAAAAAAAAAAAAATCAGATTTAAATTAAAAAAAATCTGTTTTTTTTTTTTTTTAAATCATTGATTTTTATCCATGCCGATTTAATGACTGTATGCATATAAATGGCCAGAGCAAAGGTTCACGCTTAACATTTTTTTTTAAATGTTTAGTGCAAAAAGCATGGTTATGCATGATAATCCAAAATCTATACAAGCCTTGGAACTCTTAGATGGGTAAGGTAATTTTCTAAGGTCCCATCTTCCAGCACTACAACTGTAAGAATAATAATTGTGGTTAGTAGACACACTCCATTAGGTACATTCTGTACTATTGATTAAATATAGAAACAAGGAGTATAACAGTGTTGAAGTGTTCATGTGCGTCATTAATGAACTCCTGAGTTTACTTAATAGCATACCTATAATTACTCTTTAAGAGGACCTACAAGAACCTGATGAATGGGCACCTACTTAGAAGAGGTGAGAACTGGAGTTTTAAATACTTGAAGACTGCAAGTACTTTGGCTTTGTAGAGTTCATTATATTACCAGAGAAGAATTCCAGGCAAACACCTAAATGCACAGTTGAAGAACATGTATGTCACGTGTTCTTTCTGCCAAAGTATTTATAATCCTGTTTAGCAGTCTTATGATCAGGCACCCATAAGCAGGCCATCGTGGGTGGAAGGAAAGAAAAGTCGCTTGATTCCCCCATCAACACATTCAGTCTTGGGGGGAATGCCTCCCACAGCGCTAATGTATTCAGCCAGAGGGGGGCGCAGGAAGCCTTCCCGGCCAGCAGAAAACAAATGATTACTGCTAGCAGCTATAGCCGCTCGCAGTAATCGCTTAAAGAAAAATCAGACAGGGTGTTGTTCCCAAGTTGATTGGTGGATTGACTTGGGTACGATCAGTCTGACCATACATGGATCGAAATTCATCCGATCCCTACTAAACTGGCCGAATTTTGATACATATATGGCAGGCTTTGCAAAGGCACATAGCCATATCAGTAGCTTCACTTTTCCCCACAGTTAGCTTAGTCACTGGCCTGTAATGCTTTATATAATTTAACTGGACTGGCTTTTTTTTCCTGAAAATATCATTCCCATGTTTTATGCTTTCCCCTTCTACTTTGCTTTCATTTGGGTTCAAAAATGGCTCCAGACTGAGTGCAGAGTGATAATATACACACAGCCCGGGGGAGAAAAATGATCCACCCAACGCTGCATGGTCTGTAAATGTAATACTACTGTGGATGTGACCTGGGGGTGTCGGTGGCTGTGCTGTTCTAACCCATAGGGCTACCGCATGAAATGCCCACTGACATTTCCTAACTGCTTTGCACAGGCTGTAATTGGGGGATATTACTAGTTATTTCAAATGTGTAGCGCTAAAAAACTTAAGAGTTCAATATAAGGACAATGAAGTCCAACTAATGGTGAAAAAACATCTAAGAAAAAAAAAAGAAAGTCCTCAATGTTTATATGACTCAAAGATTAATGGTCCATATAAATGCAGTGACTTAATGTGAAGAACAAATCAAATGCGTGACATCTGAAGCGAAGACAGAAGAGGCACACCACCACCGAAAATGAGAAGGCTTACCGGATCTCGTGGACCCAAGAGGACGTACGCCCAATTGGGTCAAATCAGGCTTGGGTGGTGGGTGATGGTAGATGTTCCAGAGGAATGGTGAAGATGGACATCTAAGAGTAAACCATGGACTGGTGTGTCCCTCAGGATGATATTGAGGAGTAGGTGGCAACAGGGCTGGACTGGGACAAAAATGTGGCCCTGTACTTTATCCAGACTGGCCCAGGGCACAGCATATCGGGGCAACAGAACACAGCACATCAGGGTACAGCACATGAGGGTACATGGGGCACATCAGGGTACATCAGGGCACCATAAACCAAACTGGTGTTTTTCCCTTGTCCTTTACGACCCTCAGCAAGTTAAAGAATTGAATCCGATTGAAGCTTCATGATGTTCTCCAGTTGTTAAAAATCTACTATTCCTCATATAATCATGCAGCTGAATGTGTTAGGTAGGAAACTAGGATAACAATTTGCAGTTATTACTATACTGTTAAGTAACAAGCTGCTGTCATATGTTTCTGGAATAACACAGACATGGGGGTTATTTACGAAAGGCAAATCCACTTTGCACTACAAGTGCAAACTACAAGTGCAAAGTGCACTTGAAATTGCACTGAAAGTGCAGCCGCTGTAGATCCGAGGAGGACATGCAAGGAAAATAAAAAACAGCATTTTAGCTTGCACATGTTTGGATGAAATCAGCAGAGCTTCCCCTCATTTCAGATCTACCCCTCAGATTTACAGTGACTGAACTTCCAAGTGCAAAGTGGATTTGTCTTTAGTAAATAACCCCCATGGTCTTCAGGAGACATAAACTGATCACTTTATTGCAGCAAATTTTTATCCACACAATCTGACACAAGGATTTATTTGTGCTTGACTTAAACCTTAATTTGAGCAGAATGGACTACAAACCTCATCCTAAAGCGGAGGCTACCCCTATTTCCCCCATCCCGCTTTTAAGTGATTGCTGGCATTGCCAAAAACGAAAAATCGAAAACGTCCTTTTGTTCACTGTAAACTGTGGTCACGTGACCCTACAGTCACGAGCCTTTTCTGTTTACAGGAGGCTCGGTCCTTCTTCAGGGGGGGTTCATTTCACTAGGTCCTTCTTTGGGGGGGGGGGGTCCATTTCACTACCTACATGATGTGAACACTTCCTATTTGCTGTCCAGCGCCGGGGTTTTCTCAGGATTTAGAGGAGGAACTGCAACAGTGACGTCAGTGCAAGGCAACTTTGGGGGTAGGGGATTAACAGTTCCCGACACCCGCAAACCGCACTGGCAAGGGACCTGAATGGCAAATTTGGGCAAGTTTACCTTGCTCCATTAGGTAAAGACAAAAAACAAAAAAATTAACATGCAGGATAGGTTGGAGGGGAGTGGAAGAGGGGAGTTAATATTTGTCTGGATATGAGCTTTAATGGAACTGAATAGCTGGCTTTGCTATTAACAGGACATAATTAGCAGTAAAAGTTATATTGTTTTATGATCAATAAATATCTGCAGTGCACTCAAATAACACTGAAAAATATAAACCACAGGGCAAGGGCTGCAACAATCACATGGCCCCTCTGACATGTGGGAAACGATACCAATAACTGTCTTTCAATTTCTAGGAATGTAAACCAAAACCTTGTACACATGAGCTTTGGGTTGTATAAGAGTGACGCACGCAGCAAGGTTTACACATCATTTGCAGAACTTTTAGAAACTTTGTGCTACTTTATTGAATCCTATAATGCCCCTTTAGGTTTTATGTTAAAATTGAACTAAAGTCTCCTTTTCAAAAACTGGGAGCAGGGAGGCTCTTTAATTGCAGGAAAGACATGCAATGCCCCCTCTGCAATAAACGAAACCTACCTGCTTGAAGTTTTTTTAAGAATATACACGGATCCGGATTTGTTGGGATGACTGCTATTACCTTTTGTACCACCACCCCCTCCCTTTAGAATGTAAGCTCTACGAGCAGGGCCCTCCTGTACCTTTTGTATTGAACTGTACTGTAATTGTGTTGTCCCCCTTATACATTGTAAAGCGCTGAGTAAACTGTTGGCGCTATATAAATCTCGTATAATAATAATAATAATAATAATAATAATAATAATAATAATAATAATGACTGACCTCCTGCACACAATGCAATATTCCCCCCACGCACACACTCAAGCAAATGGCTGTTCAGAAATGCTGGGCGCTGCAATGCCCATAGGCTGGAAACCGTGGACGATCAAAGTGAAGAAATATCCTCAGCACACCCAGGATTACTTGAAAGGGTTCAAAGCTTTATTTTCGTGGTCACATGGTAAACATATGGCAACGTTTCGGAGCCACGCAGGCTTCAGAATGTTGTTGTATGTTTACCACGTGACCATGAAAATGAAGCTTTGGACCCTTTCCAGGAATCCTCAGTGTGCTGACATTTCTTCACTGTGACCTCCTGTGGAGGAGCGATGTCATCCTGTGCCAGCCAATGAAGAGGATCAAAGACCGGCAGCCTGAAGAAGCCAAGTAGAAAATGCCGGTGAAGACCGCTGAAGCGCTGAAGGAGCAATAAGTATTGCAGACCGAGTTCCACATTAAAGCACAACTCCTGGATCCTGCCAAGTTTGCACTTGTGATTGATCTCCCCAGGCTTTATTTAAACCAGTGGTGGCGAGTCCATAAGGGCGCACGGGCACCGCCCCCTCTCTCCTGCCACCCCCCTTATCACCAATAGATAGATGCATGCATTGCATGAATCTATGGCCGCCGCTGCCATCCCCTATTCAGGCGCCCGGCCCATTATCGGCGCAGGGCGCCTGAATTACATCGGCGGGGGTGGTTTTAAAGGACCTGATTAGAGCCATAGGCTCCAATAAGAATCAAAAAAGGTGACCTGCGAGTGCCATGCTGGGCGCTTGCAGGTCACTCAGCTGTGTTAGAAAAGCGAATGAATATTCGCTTTCCTAACATTAAACCGCCTCTCCGCCAATCAGGTGCTCAGATCTGTTACCCGTCACCTGATTGGCTCAAACGACAGGCGCTGTGGACGGAGCAGGGGATGGGAGAAGACATCGAGGAGCTGTCCCACCGAGACAGGTAAGTGCAGATGGTGGGCCGGCAGGGGGCAGAGTGGCTGCCTTTGATGGGGCACAGTGAGGCTGCCTTTGATGGGGCACAGTGAGGCTGCCTTTGATGGGGCACAGTGAGGCTGCCTTTGATGGGGCACAGTGAGGCTGCAACTGATGTTTTTTTTCAGAATTTTTCAGTTTGTTTGCGCCCACCCAAAAATTTTGAGCACCAGCAGCCATTGATTAAAACACTGACAAATTGTAAATCAGAATGGCTTACTTTTCACAATCCCATTGACCAAATCATGGTCGCGTTGGGAGGATTGCTTTTTTTGTCGTCTCCCACATCACATCTATGCAGGGAAACTGCACTATATTTCCCATGATGAAATGAAAAATGCAAAAGCAATGACCTGGGTGTGTGGGAGGAGCTTGTTGGGGCTGAAGTCACAGTAGGGAGCAGACAGATGATGAATATGTAATGGAGGATCAGACCGGGAGTATGGGACTCCCAGGTCCGCCCACTATAGCGAGGGGCGATTTAATCACTTCACCGCTCGCTGCAACAGACCTACTGCAGGGAAATGGCCACCAATCTAACAAAGCGCAGGTCCAGGTGAATCAGGCCTGCAGATATGGAGAAGAAAATGGATACCTCATGATCATTATGGTAAGAAAGCACCATTATAAATGTTAAACATTTTTGTCTGGAATTCAGCTTTGCACGCAGATTTAAGGCTGACTGTCACATTAAAAAGGCAGCTAGTGAAAGGTACAGTTTCTTTTAGATCTTAGTTCTCCTAACTCTGAATTTTTGTTATTGATTTTATGCCCCCCCCCCCCCATCCTCTTCCTTCTTTCCCCCTTTTTCTTTTTTCCCCCCTCCCGATCCCTCCACCGGTGGCACATCCTTTTATAATCTGCATCCTGTACCTTAGATTTTAATGTAGTGTTTTTGACAGGAACCATGCATATGTTTGTTACACTAACTTCTCAGCCTTTGATCACTTGTTTGGCTTCTACTGTACCTGTTATTGTGTTCTGTTGTACTAATTCAAAAAAACGCTACTGTTAAAGTGATTGTAAAGTCTTGTTTTTTTTTTTTTTTTTAACAAACCTGTCATACTTACCTGCTCTGTGCAGTTGGTTTTGCACAGAGCAGCTCCGGATCCTCCTCTTCTCGGGTCCCTCTTTGGTGCTCCTGGCCCTTCCCACCTGTTGAGTGCCCCCACAGCAAGCAGCTTCCTATGGGGTCACTCAAGTCAAGTCACAGCTCCCTGTGTCTATGCAGACACAGAGCAGCGACACAGCCCTGCCCATCTCTCTTCCGGTGACTGACTGAGGTTGATTGACAGCAGCAAAACGCACCGCACTGCTGTCTCAGCCAATAAGGAGGCGAGTCCTGTCTTCTGATAGGGGCCGCTCCCCTATCAGAAGACAACAGCTCTGCAGGAGAGATTTCTGGACTAACCTTGCATCGTTAGTACAGAGTTTCCCTTCCCATGCGGGTTGCATGAAAAAAGAAAAAAAAACAAAACAAAAAAAAAAAAACTGTAGTGTGTATCAGGCTTTAGATTCACTTTAAGTTAAATATATTCCTCAATAGCTACAAAGCAAATAAGTTCAACAAAAGTAATTCCAGAACCCTAAAGAACTATATGCTCCTGAACGTATGGTACCAGGGTCTTTTATTTGAGCTGAACAGCCATCTTTTGCCTCAAAGTGGTACTACAGTGCCTTGAAAAATTATTCATACCCATTGAAATTTTCCACATTTTGTCATGTTACGACCAAAAACATAAAATGTATTTTATTGGGATTTTTGTGTGACAGACCAACCAAGTGGCACATAATTGTGTAGTGGAAGGAAATGATAAATGGTTTTCATAATGTTTTACAAATATCTGAAAAGTGTGGCATACATTTGTATTCAGCCCCCTTTACTCTGATACCCCTAACTAAAATCTAGTGAAACCAATTGCCTTCAGAAGTCACCTGTGTGCAATTTCATGTCAGTATAAATACAGCTGTTCTGTGAAGCCCTCAGAGGTTTGTTAGAGAACCTTAGTTAACAAACAGCATCATGAAGGCCAATGAACACACCAGGCATGTCAGGGATAAAAGTGATGGACTGGCCAAGCATGTCTCCAGACCTAAACCCTATTGAGCATCTGTGAGGCATCCTCAAACGGAAGGTGGCGGAATGCAAGGTCTCTAACATCCACCAGTTCCGTGATGTCGTCATGGAAGAGTGGAAGAGGACTCCAGTGGCAACCTGTGAAGCTCTGGTGAACTCCATGCCCTAAAGGGTTAAGGCAGTGCTGGAAAATAATGGTGGCTACACAAAATATTAACACTTTGGGCCCAATTTGGACATTTTCACTTAGGGGTGTACTCACTTTTGTTGCCAGTGGTTTAGACATTAATGGCTGTGTGTTGAGTTATTTTGAGGGGACAGCAAATTTACACTGTTATACAAGCTGTACACTCACTACTTTACATTGTAGCAAAGTGTCATTTCTTTAGTGTTGTCACAAAGATATTAAATATTTACAAAAATGTAAGGGGATATATATATATATATATATATATATATATATATATATATATATATATATATTGTGTGTGTATGTGTATGTGTATGTGTATGTGTGTATATATATATATATATATATATATATATATATATATATATATATATACACACACACATACATATATATATATATATATATATATATATATATATATATATATATATATATATACATACATATATACACACATACACACACACACATTTATCTTTTTTTGATATTTGAAATTCACATGAATTTACATTGTTACGCTCATACCCTGTTTCCCCGAAAATAAGACCTAGCGGTGATTGTCGGTGATGGCTGCAATATAAGCCCTACAACTCAAATAAACCCTACCCTGAAAATAAGACCTACAAGGACTTTAACTAGGGCTTCTTTGGAGGGTAGGGCTTATATTGCAGCCATCACCAACAATCACGCTAGGTCTTATTTTCAGGGAAACAGGGTATTTATTTGTGGTTTGCACATTCGTGCGTGGTACCAATGGTATTTGTATTCATAGTATTACCTTGCTTGTAACCTTGCTGATATTTAATCACTCATTAAAATGAGAGTCATAGGAGAAACGAGAGAAAAAAAAAAGTGGGTGGGGTGTTGCAGGGCATTTACAAATATTAACCCCGTTACCGTTATATAATCTATAGGATATTCACGGTCGTTTACACCAACCTAATCTCCGATCTCTATGTTAGGGCAGGGGGTCATAGTCTAATCCCATTTAACTCTAATCACCGGACACAGTTAATAGCATAAGCACAATAAAAAGGCTCAAAGTCAAGGTCTATGCACTCATTTACATCCTAACATTGAACAATTAAGCAGAAAAAGCTTTTCTGGCCAAATTTATAATTTTCAGTATTGGCCACTTGAGAAGTAAAATAGAAACAACATTTTAAAAACGTTTCTAAATAGGTTTAGATTAACACTCCTGTCCTCCAAACAAAGGGCTTATTGTATATCAGATAGCACAATATGGGCAATGAACTACAATATCTTCTTATTTTACCCGCAGGAAGGAGGTGCTGTGCTGATACTAGGGAGCTTAGTGCCTTTTATCAGCAAAAAGGTGGCTTATCAAAATAACATTATACTTGAAAGACTCTTCTATAATTGTCCATCATTTCCTGGTATGAAGTTTCTAATTCATAGGAAATTAAAACATGAAAAGGATACATTCTGTGCCCTTTATGTTCAATTCAACATACAAATAAAAACGTGCTACCGACACTACAATCTGAAATGTCTAATTCATAGCAGTCACTGTAATGATGGATCCCTTTGCCTGCCAATGCGATTAAAAAAAAAACAAAACAGTATTTGATAACAAAAAGAGAAGATGGGCGAACAAAAAAAAACAAACAAAAAAAAGCATAGCCAGGCAGGACCAGTAAGGTTTTTTAGGTGATAGAAGGGGCCAAATTATACAGCACAAGCACCGTAAAACATGCTTCAAGGGAGAGGATCTGTTTTTTGTTTTTTTAGTATAACAAACACTTTTAATAGAATTCCAAGTCACTCTCTTTAAAGTAAAGGTACCCCAGTGAAATCATTCTCCCATACGGATTATTTTAGCAAAGTTTGGAGAGGATTATCAAACCTGTGTTTGTTGTCAAACTTTAGCAGATACCCTTGCCACCTGAAATTGGAATAGAGGAGCAATAGGTTGGCAGTCCAGGGGGATTTTTTTCTCTTTGGCGATACATGCTTAATACATTCACAATGTCTGCAAGCGAACCTTCTGCTCCAAGTGGGAACACTTGGATAACAACAGCATTCCTGTTTAGAGATTGGGTGGTATGAATCTGCAGACACTCTTACTACCCAATCATGTTGAGGGATTAGGTAAGGTTTCCTGTACTGACGAAAAACAGATATGGTGGATTGTCTAAAGGCTGGTACACACAGGCTGAATATCGGCCAGTTCAACAGAAACATTCGGCAGCCTGTCCAGCAGTAGTTGGCCTAACGTCTGGCTTCTGTCAAACAAGCTGCTGTAAAACTAGCAGCCGATCTCCATCCAATCAGCACTGGGAGCCAATGACTGTAAGCACTGACCGGTGTGTTCTGGCGCGGGGGGGGCGTCCCCCTGTCAGAACACAATAGCTCAGCGGGGAGATTGCTGTACTAACAGCTGCAGTACAGCAAGCTACTCCAGAGCTCCTCAGGGGCGTGCTGAGCAAAAAAAACAAAAATACTAACAGGGTGTACCAGTCTTAAAGCTGGCCATACACTAATAGATCTACTAACAGATGAAACTGATAAACAGATCTGATGGTCAAATCTTTCGCTGAGGCCATTTTATTCTGACAGGCGGCTACCATAATACAGGGTGCACTTCCAAACAGTGACTGCAGTCACTGTTTGCCCAAGAATTATTTGCCATTTTCACCTTTGGATAAAAAGGACCACTCACTGCTCATTTCTGACATATCAGAAATCAGACAAAATTTGATTGGTGTATGGCCAGCTTAAAGTGGAACTAAATTCTCTCAGTCAACAATAACTATTTTCAATCATTATACTGTACCTTTCTATCCATTTACGAATGCTAGCAGTAGATTATATTTACTTGTTTTAAACTTTTTTTTTTTCTTTTACATTTCTTTAGTTGCTTTTTGGTTTCTGCCCTGGCCCAAAATAAGGTTATACACCCCAGGAGTCTTCATTGGCATTCATTTCATCTAGAGGAGGGGCTTTCTCAGCTAAGCACGCCCTCCAGCCTTCAAGATGACCACAGCTAAAAAATGCTAACGGGGTGTTTTTAGAAGTATATTCTCAACAAAATAAAGAATGGAGACATGGATGGATGGGTGAATTTGCTCTGAATATTAAAAATGAATTAAAAAGCGTTTTCAGATACAGTTAAGTTGCCAAAAGCAGACAAATCAGACTCATCTTCTCTATAAGTCTATCTGCTGAAAGAAGGACTAGATATCTTCAGGAATTGAACTGAACTGAATATGCTTTTCCAGCTACGGTGGGGCAAAAAAGTATTTAGTCAGCCACCAATTGTGCAAGTTCTCCCTCTTAAAAAGATGAGAGAGGCCTGTAATTGTCGTCATAGGTATACCTCAACTATGAGGGACAAAATGTGGAAACAAATCCAGACAATCACATTGTCTGATTTTTGAATGCATTTATTTGCAAATTATGGTGGAAAATAAGTATTTGGTCACCTACAAACAAGCAAGATTTCTGGCTCTCATAGACCTGTATCTTCTTGTTTAAGAGGATCCTCTGTCCTCCACTCATTACCTGTATTAATGGCACCTGTTTGAACTTGTTATCAGTATAAAAGACACCTGTCCACAACCTCAAACAGTCACACTCCAAACTCCACTATGGTGAAGACCAAAGAGCTGTCGAAGGACGCCAGAAACAAAATTGTAGACCTGCACCAGGCTGAGAAGACTGAATCTGCAATAGGCAAGCAGCTTGGTGTGAAGAAATCAACTGTGGGAGCAATAATTAGAAAATGGAAGACATACAAGACCACTGATAATCTCCCTTAATCTGGGGCTCCACGCAAGATCTCACCCCGTGGGGTCAAAATTAACACAAGTACGGTGAGCAAAAATCTGAGAACCACACGGGGGGACCTAGTGAATGACCTGCAGAGAGCTGGGACCAACGTAACAAAAGCTACCATCAGTAACACACTACGCCGCCAGGGACTCAGATGCTGCAGTGCCAGACATGTCCCCCTGCTTAAGCCAGTACATGTCCGGGCCCATCTGTGGTTTGCTAGAGAGCATGATCAAGAAGAGGATTGGGAGAATGTCATATGGTCAGATGAAACCAAAGTTGAATTGTTTGGTAGAAACACAACTCGTTGTGTTTGGAGGAGAGAGAATGCTGAGTTGCAACCAAAGAACACCATACCTACTGTGAAGCATGGGGGTGGCAACATCATGCTTTGGGGCGGTTTCTCTGGAAAGGGAACAGGACGACTGATCCGTGTACATGAAAGAATGAATGGGGCCATGTATCGTGAGATTTTGAGTGCAAACCTCCTCCCATCAGCAAGGGCATTGAAGATGAAACGTGGCTGGGTCTTTCAGCATGACAATGATCCCAAACACACCGCCCGGGCAAGGAAGGAGTGGCTTCGTAAGCAGCATTTCAAGGTCCTGGAGTGGCCCAGCCAGTCTCCAGATCTCAACCCCATAGAAAACCTTTGGAGGGAGTTCTCTAGAGGAGATCTGCATGGACGAATGGGCCAACATACCAACAACAGTGTGTGACAACCTTGTGAAGACTTACAAAAAACGTTTGACCTCTGTCATTGCCAACAAAGGATATATAACAAAGTATTGAGATGAACTTTTGATATTGACCAAATACTTATTTTCCACCATAATTTACAAATAAATTCTTTCCAAATCAGACAATGCGATTGTCTGGATTTGTTGCCACATTTTGTCTCTCATAGTTGAGGTATACCTATGATGACAAGAACAAGCCTCTCTCATCTTTATAATTGGGAGAACTTGGGTGGCTGACTAAATACTTTTTTGCCCCACTGTACAATGTATATCGTCAGGATTGCAGCTTCCCTCAGGCAAATGGCATGGCAGAATTTCATTTTTTAGAGATCTAAAAAAGTAAACAGTACACAAACATACATAAAGATATTTATGATTGTAATACAACCTACTGGGGGAAAACTATAAATACAGAAAAAGAAAATTGCGCACTGGTTCACGCTGAAATGCAGAGATTCCTGTGCATTTCCTGCACCGCATAGCAGTCGCACTGTGTTCAATTAAAAGTTAACGACACCCCAAAAGCAGGCCGCAAAATGCAGTGCGTTGGTCTGCACCGGATTGCATAGGTGTAAATACCCATGCGATTCAGTTCCAGTGGGAATCCTGCATATGCAGTGCGATTTGAGCCATCCAAAATGAATGGGCTCAAATCGCAGCACAAAGAATCGCATGTGATCTGCACGGGAATGTGGTGCGAATCCTGTGCAAACCACCTATGGTGTGCAGTGTGAACCAGGGCTTAATTTCCACCTAGAGTTTTTTTTTTAATATTACAGTACCCATAGCAGGGAAACCGCAATATCTTCATGTTATTCTTTGACTACTATTTGATTTGTGAATGATTTTACAATGTATTTTAATATACAAAATATTGCATATGCAATATATGCAAATACTATACATCAAAGGAGCTTCTGGAGTCAAGAAAGGAAAGAAAGAAAAGGGAAAGGAAAGGACAGGAAAGAAAGAAAAGGGAAAGGAAAGGACAGGAAAGAAAGAAAAGGGAAAGGAAAGGACAGGAAAGGACAGGAAAGAAAGGAAAAGGAAGGAAAAGGAAGGAAAGGGAAGGAAAGAAAGGAAAGAAAGGAAAGAAAGGAAAGAAAGGAAAGAAAGAAAAGGAAAGAAAGAAAGGAAAGAAAGGAAAGAAAGGAAAGAAAAGAAAGAAAAGAAAGAAAAGAAAAAAAAGAAAAAAAAGAAAGAAAAGAAAGAAAAGAAAGAAAAGAAAGAAAAGAAAGAAAAGAAAGAAAAGAAAAAAGGAAAAGGAAAGGAAAGGAAAGGAAAGGAAAGGAAAGGAAAGGAAAGGAAAGGAAAGGAAAGGAAAGGAAAGGAAAGGAAAGGAAAGGAAAGGAAAGGAAAGGAAAGGGGAAAGGAAAGAAGAGCCCCCTTATACACGGGGCGGACTCCATCATGCAGATCCGTCTGCTCAATGGGGGATCTCTCCACTGATCCCTGCTGAGCAGGCGGATGACAGGTCCATATATGTTCCGCTATGCAGAGCGGACACAGACACAGCCCGCTGTTCTCTACAGAGCTGTCGGATAAAAATGGATCCCCATCCGTCTGTTTTTAGCGGACAGAATCAGATGATGACCAGTGTGTGACAACATCCGCCGCTCTATAGAGAGCTATGGATGTCCGATCAGTCCGTGTGAATCGGCCTTCTGGCGTCATGCACACTAGACATCAAAAAAGCCGATTTGAGCATGTTTGACTTTGATTTTTTTTTTCCTGCCTCTAAATGATCCTTTATGTTAGCCTAGGTGTCCATGCACACATAGGCATTTATAGGCGTTTAGTGGCAGGGGTAGAAAAAGAAAACCCAAGAAAACCCAAGAAAACCCTTGCACTCAGGGAAGGAGAATGTTGTCACAGAAAAATCCCCAAGATTTTAAACGCACCTAAAATAGATACTAAACCCACAACAGAAAAATCAGTCTGTATATGCAGTAAAGCATTCTTGTTATACTCACTGGGGAACCTAAGGGGTTAATACTCTGCAAGGTGTAAAAAGGCTGTTTGATCCTGTCTTCTCTGATCCTCCCCTTCTTCCACAGTCCCCAATCCATTTCCTAAAAGCACAGAGCCTTGGAGTCGCTCTGCACATGCTCAGTTTGGTGTGTATTGCTAGAGTTTTTTTGTTTTGTTTTTCGCCGCGGACTAGGCCGAAGATGCGGCCGCGCCTAAAAACTGCCTGCAACTCCCCAGGACTGGCGGTGACATCGCACCGGTCCGAGCTGCGGGCAGGAGTTTTTAGGTGAGGCCGCGGCTTCGGCCTAGTCCGCGAGGCTGGACGTCGCGGACGAAAAACTCCTGTCCGCAGCTCCTCACGACCGGCGCGGTTTCCCAAAAAAAAAAAAAAAAAAAAACTCGATTCGAATCGTGAATCGAGTTTAAGAAAATTCCAGATTTTTTTTTTTTTTTTTAAGAAAGTCTCCCAGCCCTAGTATTTAGCAGTTTAGATTTACTAAAAGAATTGCATTTCCATGTTCTGTGTACTTGTAAGATATAATGAATGCAGGTTCTGGGTTTAGTAACACTTTAAGCGCTAGGCACGCTGATTTAATAAAACACATTAGGCCATATGGCCCTGGATTTAAAAAATAACCACCAAATAAAGTGGTACAGGCAACGGAAAATAATAGATAGCAGTGCCAGTCCCATTCACATTGAAAATTTCCAGCAAATATAACATTTAACCAAAACTATACTCGTCCCAAAGTGCAACTTTAATCAAAAAATGAAGTCCTGATAGATCACTTCAGGCTGGCCCCTTTTGCAGGTATAGATAAAAAAAAAACATTAATAATAAGTGTATATACTGGTTAAAATCCAGCAATTCATTGTCTCACCTTGCTCTGCACATGCTCGGTTGCTTTCTATTTTTTGACACTGTGCCAAAAATGTAGAGGCCAATCTGCTGTCAGCCTAAACCTTTACTGCTGCTCAGGGGCTCTGGGCTTCAGGAAAACGGCAGCCTCCAGCAAGCAGAAAACAGGAACAAAGCTGGAGGCAATTTACAGCCCACACTAATATTAGTAGTATAATTATTAATGTGGAATGTACATTATTTTTTATCAAGTTGTTATGTGTAAAGTTCTGCATTAAGAAATTGTCTCGCAGAACACCAGCTCGATCCTTGTAGAAAACATTATATACAAAAGCATATATGTAAAATCTTGTGTCAGATGCGTATCAATATATGAATGTGTCAGAATATATGGAGTAAATTTACCAACAGGACTAGATTACTTGCTGGTAATAGTCAAGGAGACTGTCATGCAGTTTTTTTTTTACATAATTTTTTCCTGTGTCTTTGTTTTGTGATAAGACACCTGAATCTCCTATGATATGTATGTATGTATGTACATATGTTTGTATTCACCAGTTTTGTATATGGAGACAATGTGTACTCTTCCCTCTTTAATTTTTTTTTGGATAAGGCTTGGTTCAAACTAGTGTGAATTGGATGTGGGTTTCTCTCACCGCATTCAATTAGCATGACAGGAGATTGTGACCGGCTCTCAAGGGATCCAGGTTCATACATCCCCGTGGCGGCTGTGGAGCTCATTGCACAGGGGTCCTGTGCATCTTTGGCTCAGTTTCAGGTCTGATTTCCGGTAAAAATTTGGGTCCGATTCATCCCTGAAACAGATAACAGGGACGGACCGGACCCCTGCTGTGATCCGCATCCAATTTAGGTGTGAACCCAGCCTAATGTTCCAATTATAAATAATGCCAGTGAAAGGCTTCACTAGATCTATTTATCAGGAGTAGTTCTAGCTTCTCAATTGGAGTTGTTACCTTGTACACGCACTCCCTCTAGTGGTTATTACACATAATGAACACTACAGGTTTTCTAGGGATAACTTGTACAGTTCTTTTGAGATACTTAAAGAATACGTAAACCCAACACTTCATATTCCTGATATGTGCCTGCTGTACCATGTACTTGTATGAGAAAGTGTCCTGTTCTCTTTGTATTGCTTCCTTTGTGTGAAGTCCCTGGTTTTCCTGCCAGTCTCTCTGCTTACCTATTAAAAAATAACCACACTAAGCAGGAGAGCACAGCGTGGTTAGTTCTCTAGCTGTGCTAGGAACTCAGCGTGCTCTGCTCCAATGATCAGACTTGTACTCACACCACCCCCTAACCTGCACAGCCATACACTGGGAAGATCAGTACTACGCGGTTTCTCCTTCCATAGCTGAGAACAGAGGGAATGTGATCACTTATAAAAAGGGGGAAAAAAAGTGTTTATATGTATACACAAATTAGGGTTGCACAGATACCACTTTTTTACGACCAAGTACAAGCACCGATCATTTTTTTTCCCAAGTACTCGCCAGTTCTGATTCTTTTTTTTATTGTCATGTGACCTTAGCACTGATGGACACCCATAGGTGGCACTGACTGATGGGCACAGATAGGTGGCACTGACTGATGGGCACAGATAGGTGGCACTGACTGATGGGCACAGATAGGTGGCACTGACTGATGGGCACAGATAGGTGGCACTGACTGATGGGCACTGATAGGTGGCACTGACTGATGGGCACAGATGAGTAGCATATATGGGAAACTGATAGGTGGCACTTATGGGCACTGATATGCTGGCTCTGATCTGTGGCATTTATGGGCAGGCAGTGGCAATGAAACGATGAGAGAGACACAATCAATAACAGTCAAAGTTCAAACTTTCTCGCGTATACAAGTGCTGCGACGCCCATCTTGGTACACCATGCACTCAGCCTCTGTAAGCCAGCATTTAGAAGGCAGCAGCAAACATCTTGCTACACCCAGCCCATATAGTTAGTGAACTATATGGGCTAGGTGTAACAAGATGTCCGATGCGGCCTTGTGACTGCTGGCTTACTGAGGCCGAGTGTAGGGTGTACCAAGATGGGAGTCGCGCTGCTCAACCTCCGATGGAGACCGGGGCTGTCACTTCCGTTAACGAATGTGACGGCCCGATTCACCGATTCTGACAGCTGCGAGAGCGACCCACACCCCTGCCCCCCGGTCAGCTTACCTTCCACTGCTGCCAGCCCAGGACTCGCTCTCCGCTCTGCCTACTGACTTCCGGGAGCCGCCTCTTCATACAAAAAGTATCGGGTCAGGCATCGGGAGCATTAGCCTGAGTACAAGTATTCTGGCAAATACTCGGTATATGCAAACCCTAACACAAATGTTTGCCTTTCATTTCTATTTTAAGATTAAATGGGTTATTTTACAAGGTGAGGGTTTACATATTAAGCTTATGTTCACACCGATGCTGTATGAGAAACACAGCGATCCTTGTGTGTGCCCCACACTGCCCTTTGTGATCCGCTGTGGGTGTCAGTGCAATCTTAGGGACACCCCAAACCCAGGTCGTAAACGCAGTACTTTTGCCGGCAATGGATCGCATGGTACGATACGGTTGCAGTGTGGTTCCAAAATTGCTGCATGCATGTTTTTGGTGCGATGCTGTGAATTGAACAGGAATGGGATGTGGTTCCTGTGAATTTCACATGGAGGTTCATAGCGTGAGCCGAGGATTACTATTTATTAAACCTTTACACTTTATAGACCGAACAATAAACAAAACACATTTAAAGGCTAATTCCACCCAGCAGTGAAAATTTTGCATTGAATTCTTTGTCCTTTTCACACAACTATTACATTCAGGGCTCTATCTGATATATAGATTTGTATGGGATGTCAGGTGACAGCAGTCAGTGATTCTGTTCATTAATGATGTAAAGTTTATGGCCAGCTTGGGTCTATTCCTGCATTTACTATTTACATTGGAGTTATATTACAGGGATGTGAACACAATTTTTCAGTAACTGAGTATTTAAAGTGGTATGAAACCCAAAATCAAAATGTAATATTTTGCAGCTTACCAAACATTACATAGTTACATAATAGGTGAGGTTGAAAAAAAAGACACATCCCATCAAGTCCAACCAATTAGATGTGGTGGCTGCATTAGTTTTCCTTTAGGCTTTTTTCCCCCGTTTTCACCTGGTGATCTGGCCAGTAACGCTCCTCCTGTATTAGAATGCCTCCAACTTTGGATGAAGAAGCACAGTGGCACCTTTGGACAGCAGCACTGTCAGTCTGGGGGAGGGGAGTGTTAATGTATTTAAATCTGCTAGTACATCTAACAAATTAAAGCCAAACTCCAGCTAATACTTTATAAGCAGTTACAGCAGACTGTTTTTATCGCTTTTGGGATAACGTTTTTACATAAATAAAAAGCTAATCATTTCAACACCTGTCAGTGATAAATGGTTTGGCTCGTCCCTGTAACTACAAGACAGCGTGTTCTGTTGAAAAACAAGATTTACTGGTCGGACCACTAGATGCAAATAGAAGAAAGAACGCCTAAAAAAGAAAAAAAATGCAGTCATCACATCTAAGAATTGGTAGGCTGCATTATAATAAATGTTTGCTTTTGGGCTTAGAACCCCCCCATACATCAGGGTCCCCAGAGAGCCCCCCCATACATCAGGGTCCCCAGAGAGCCCCCCCCCCATACATCAGGGTCCCCAGAGAGCCCCCCCCCATACATCAGGGTCCCCAGAGAGCCCCCCCCATACATCAGGGTCCCCAGAGAGCCCCCCCCCATACATCAGGGTCCCCAGAGAGCCCCCCCCCATACATCAGGGTCCCCAGAGAGCCCCCCCATACATCAGGGTCCCCAGAGAGCCCCCCCCATACATCAGGGTCCCCAGAAAGCCCCCCCCATACATCAGGGTTCCCAGAAAGCCCCCCCCATACATCAGGGTCCCCAGAGAGCCCCCCCCATACATCAGGGTCCCCAGAGAGCCCCTCCTTACATCAGGGTGAGAGAGAGAGGGGGGTGGATGAAAAGGGGTGAAAGAGAGAAAGGGGGTGGAAGAGAGATCCCATAGCCCTGCCTGCAGTCCCCACCCCTGTCTGTGTGGGTAGGAGTGTGTGATCCACCTACCTCCCATCCTCGGTCAACCTGTTTTCTTCCTGTTCCAGTCCTGACAGTCACAGTGAGCTAGGAGAGGATGTTGGAGGAGTGCAGGTGCTGGGGATGCTGCTCAGGGTGGTGGTGAAGCCTCGTCTTCTCTCACTCCCTCCTGGGCTCTTCCTGGCTGCCCAGGCCTCCCCCTCCCTGTTTGAAGGTGCCCTGCACCCCACCACCCCTGAACCAGCGGCAGGGTGCACCAATGCAGGACTATGGCTCTTTAGGCCCCACAAGCACTAGCGCAGAGGAGGAAGAAGTGGAATGAATGCTGAGCAGGGAGGGAGATGCGGCCATGACGTCATTGGTTGCTAGATGCTAGGCAGCTCTAGCAACCAGTGGCCAAGAGTAGAGTCAGGTGGGGTAAGGTGCGGAGCCAGAGCTACCATGGCTCAGTCCGCCCCTGTCCCCTGCATTCTGGACCAGGACATACCTGCTAATTGCAGGGAATGCACCCACCCAGTAAGAGACTCGGGGCTATTGGCCCCAGACTAGGGGCTATAGCACCAATAGCCACCCCCTAGCGACGCCAGAGGACAGACTTATCTAGGTACCATTTTATCACAGGGATCTCGATAACGAAGACCCCAATAAAGAGATTATGTGGAGTGGCATCATCGCAACCATGGAGCAAGGCTTGGCATCTACTCCTGGGTCTGGTTGCTGGTGAACATTTTTCAGGATTAACACTTTTGTTGACCCTTGTCAAGATTGTGGTTATATATAGCTAGAAATGTTGGGAAAAAACATATTCAGGATGTAACATGTTATGAATGCACCGGGCCCCCCCGCACCGCCTTGATCCCCGCTGTGCCAGCAAGCAGGGGATTTTCTCCACCCACTAGCAGTCAAAATGTGAAAAACAAAAACAAAAAAAAAACAAACAAAAACACCTGTGCATGCGGGGCTCTGCCCGCCCAGTCACATCACTTATTCACAGCACTCTGTGAATGGAAAACGGCAAGGTCCAGCAGCCTTTGCAGCTGTCGGCTTGTAGTTTTCAATGAACTACCACAGCACTATGAGGAACAAGCAAGCCTATACACGGACAAGTCTGCAGGAGACCCATCTTCCTTCTCAGTGTCACCTGGCAATGGCTCTCGGTTTACATTACATGATGGCTCTGATTGGACACAGCCATCATGTGATCAGGAGGGCCAATCACAGAGCCCTCCGGATTTGAGATGTGACACTCCTGAGGGACATTTAGGAATGTCTACTCAGAAGGACGAAATGCCCACCCAGCTGTTTATATGCAGTTTCAATTTTGAGTCATTGGAGTTCTTTTGGGGCTTTGTCAATACAATCCCTATTATGGATTGGAGCTTTAAGTTCCTTAACTAGAGCAGTTATTAAACTTTTTCCACTGGCTGAACACCAGATTACTGTTTACATGGGCAATCCTGATAAGTACTGAATTTATTGTCGTATAACACGCACCCTAATTTTAAGATGAAAAAAAGCTTTCCACAGCCCCCTTTACATTACGCAGACCCCTCTACATTAAACAGCATCCCCTGCAAAAAAAAAAAAACAAAAAAAAAAAAAAGCCAGCCCCTTCTCATACACCGCTCCTCCTGTGTCACTCTTGTAAATCGAAGCCTCTAAATACCTCATTAGCTCCGTTCTTTCATGGACCTGGTCATGTGACTGCTCTCCTCTGATTTTCATGGACAGTCACACAGCTACACTCAGAGGAGGAGGAGGAGGAGCGAGAGGAGGAAAACTGAGTTAATGAGGAATTTAGAGGCTTCCATTTAAAATGACAATGACACAGGAGGAGCAGTGTATGAGAAGGGGCTGGCAAGTGATTTTTTCCTTCAGACTATGCTGGCAGTGCTGTCCCTGGGCCAGGAGAGGCGGGGCAGCTGGCCTGAGACCCCCCCCCCCATGTGTGTCACCAGGGGGCAGACTACTCAAACCCCGCCCCCGTTGGTAAAAATAAATAATA
Source organism: Lithobates clamitans (assembly GCA_037952925.1). Lineage (NCBI taxonomy): Eukaryota > Metazoa > Chordata > Amphibia > Anura > Ranidae > Lithobates > Lithobates clamitans. Next base: position 823,680 of record JBBGZY010001422.1, read on the forward strand.
ATATTGGCGCATAACACGCGCACACTGTTTACCCTCTATCTTCAGGTGGAAAAAAGTGCGTGTTATACGCCAATACGGTATGTTTTCAATGGAAATTTTTGTGCATGCATTTATTATCTTCTATTACACCTTACAAGAAATCTTGTGTTTAGAAGCTCTAAAAGGCTACTTTTTTTTTTTTTTACACTGTGAATTTCGTTGTCACAGCCGCCAGGTTCAGCGCCACTCCTCAGACTTCCTGGATCCTCAGCAGACACTGAGGGTAAAGAAGAGATAGGCTCTTGCTGCCATCAGGAAAACTGCTGGGGGGAGTGTGCAGGGAGCATGGCTTTCTGGAAATATGGAGTTGATTTACTAAAACAGGAAAGTGCAAACTTGGGTGCAGCTGTGCATAGAAACCAATCAGATTCCAGTTTTTTTTTCAAAGCTTAATTGAACAAGCTGAAGTTAGAAGTTGATTGGCTACCATGTACAGCTGCACCAGATTTTGCACTCTCCAGTTTTAGTAAATAAACCCTTGTGTGTCTATGGGCACACCCAGCTCATCTCAGAGATGGAGCATGCACATGTGTGTCTTTACCATATGACAAGTTAAGGAAACAACTGCAAATAGGCAGCCTGGAAAAGAGGTCTTGGTAGCCCTGGCCTGGCTTGGTACCCCTGAAAGAAAGACATTTCAGAAGAAGAGGACCTCGCATAGTAGGTGGTAGGTGAACCTACTCTCCTGTGTTTAGTATCACTTGAATACAAGAAGAGTGCACCAAATGTCTTTTTATTTTGTTTGTATAGTTGGTCTTTTCTCTACCATTGAGATTGCTGTTGCTACATTGCTGTATTAGGCCTAACTGATCTGCAAGATTAGATGTTAACTATTATATTGGCCAATCATTTATGTGTAATTAAGGAGTATGCTTTACATGGTGGAAGCACAGCTGGACAATTCTAATTTCTATATGTACATTGCAACAGAATAACCAAGCCCACCGTCTCCATCAGAGACACTTTGAGGACTTAAAATTAAAGTTTGTCACTTTTGATACAGCAGGGAATTTTACTGAAGACCCTATTATGCAATAAAAACTGGAGCATTACAGTAAATACAAAAAACACAATCCATTCCACAAAACCACAACTTACAGCTCTTACTGCAATAAGAATAGATAGTCTATGGACAGAAGCTGATGTACACATAAAAATTTGGTGTTAGTTACCTGGATGAGGTCAAGAATGCCCAGTTCACTTTCAGAGGAATCCACACAGAACACAAAGTACAGCGTGGCGTAATGGCGATAAATCAGCTTGTAGTCAGACCCACCAATTAAACTATAGAAAAATAATAAAATAGTTTATAAAATCATCATAACAGCTGTGTAAAATACAGTTTCACTAAATACAAGTTGAAAAGGGTTAAAGAAAGGAAGTACAGCACTGATTTTATAATCCTCAAGTCTTGCTGTTTAAAATTTAATTAAAAAGGAGAAGCACAGCCAAAGCTTGTTTGAATGTACTTCTCCTGTGGATCATGGAAGTGCAGTAAGTTTTGCACTCCTGTGACCCGTTTTCAGCAGACAGTGGACTGAAGTCGGCTGCCTGCTCATGTCACAGAGCTGGTCCAGGCTCGAACAAGATCATGACACTGGAGTCAGGATCCGCCCACATGCTTGAACCAGCGAGCCGCTGAGAGCCTGAGTCGGCCGCTCACACCCCCTCCACAGCCCAGCACTGCAGTGAGCATGGAGGGGACAGAGCAGAGAGCTGCGACTGACAGTCAGCAACTCTATGCTCAGGGAGCAGTGGGAACCGAGTGATCTAACACAGCCAATCGCTCGGCTCCCACAGCTCCCTGAGCATAGAGTTCTCAGTGTTAGACCCAGCGGGGAACCGATGCTGCATCCACCGAGATAATATAAATCTGCAAAAAACCCCAAACCCCATACTTCTCTTTTAAAGGCAAAACTCTTTTATTTAGTTTTTGACAGAGTGGAGATGGATAAGAACCCTGTCAGGTTATATTGGCGACTCTGCCCCCCGTTAGCGAGATTCACCCTAATTTTTTTTCCCAGGGAAAATCTTCCAATGGGGGACAGTAGTTTTGGTGACCTGGGGGTCCTCATGAGAGTCCCTTAATTTGCAGGGATTTCCTCTCACTTAGTGTTTTGGCTATGGAACAGGAAGTGAAGGTGAATCTCTCTAATGGGAGACGGATGGCAAAAAGAAACTGACAGAGGTTATAACCTTCCCTTACTCTATCAAAATGGAAAAAAACAAAACAAAAAAGGGGCAAGGTCTGCCTGAAGTTCTACTTTAAATACAAAAATAAACAAATAAATAAAATAAATAAAAACACACACACACCACAACAATAAACTACACAAACAGTGACACAAAGAGCTGGAAAAAAAAAAAAAAAAAGGGTATTTACAGTATAAAGTAACCATTACAATTTAATTATATGTAAAGCCAAAACTTTTTTTGGTTTGTTTTGGATAGAATGTGAACATTTTAGCACCTGTCAGGTTTTGTATTGCTCTCTGTGCCCCCACTGGAGGATTGATTCATTCTCATTCTCCAAAAAAAAAAAATTCCTTTCTGGTGTGAGCCTGAGATATAAAAGGGAAACCTTTAGATTTACCAAAACCAAAATATGAGGTCAAACCTAAACACTTTCCATTTGTATGTAATCAGGAAGGCCCTTGCACTACATAGTTGAAGGTAACTCTAAAAGGAAATTGAAGAAGAAAATTGTATAATGTATGGCCAGCTTTACTTACTTACAAAAACATACACTTTTAGGGCCCATTCACATGTAAACATTCTGTTGTGACAAGCATTGCATTAACCACTTACCGACCGACTCCTGTACATATACGTCGGCACTTTGAAGATGGATATCTAGGTAACGGCAGCAGCTGCTGCCACAACCGAGGTATCCATCTTTACAGGAGCCGGTTCTGTGTACGATAATGGTGGTCTCTGTGGTGGGTTCACCGCGAGATCACAGTTATCGGCGGCGGGAGAGGTGCCACCCCCCCCTCCGGCGCCCTCCACCGCTTACCGGAGCCGTCGGTAGCGGCGATGGCGATTGGGACCTTTATGTGCCTGGGTATGGAGACGAGTGAGGCTAAGATGGCCGCCACCCGTCTCCATACCATTGGACGGCTGAAGCGACCGTCATTACGTCAGCTCCGCCCACTTTTCTTAAAGGCATTTTTTTTTTTTTTATGTCATTTTTTCAAACGACTTTTTTTTTTTTTTTTGCATTTTAGTCCAAATATGAGATCTGAGGACTTTTTGACCCCAGATCTCATATTTAAGAGGACATGTCATGCTTTTTTCTATTACAAGGGATGTTTACATTCCTTGTAATAGGAATAAAAGTGACACCATTTTTTTCTTTATTTTTTAAAACAGTGTAAAAATAAATAAAATATTGTAAAATAAGTAATAAAAACAAAAATTTTTAAAACCCCCCCCGGCCCGACGAGCTCGCGCACAGAAGCGAACGCATACGCGAGTAGCGCCCGCATATGAAAACGGTGGTCAAACCACACATGTGAGGTATCGCCGCGACCGGTAGAGCGAGAGCAATAATTCTAGCCCTAGACCTCCTCTGTAGCGCAAAACAGGCAACCTGTAGAATTTTTTTAAACGTCGCCTATGGAGATTTTTAAGGGTAAAAGTTTGACGTCATTCCACGAGCGGGCGCAATTTTGAAGCGTGACATGTTGGGTATGAATTTACTTGGCGTAACATATTTCACAATATAAAAAAAAAAATTGGGCCAACTTTACTGCTGTCTTATTTTTTTATTCAAAAAAGTGAATTTTTTTCAAAAAAAGTGCGCTTAGACCGCTGCGCAAATATGGTGCAAAAAAAAAGTATTTCAATGACCGCCATTTTATTCTCTAGGGTGTTAGAAAAAAAACACAATATATAATGTTTGGGGGGTTCTAAGTAATTTTCTAGCAAAAAAAACCTGTTTTAAACATGTAAACACCTAAAATCCAAAACGAGGCTGGTCCTTAAGTGGTTAAAGAAGCCTATTAAGTATGAATGGGCAGGCAAAAAAACAAAAAAAAAAAACAAACACACACACACAGCCCTTTTTTTTTTTTTAGCAACAGCGCACCACAATGTATGTGTTGGATGCGCTGCAGTGAGTTGTGCTCTCGTGTACAAGGTGTTGGGGAGCCATTCACAATGAAGGCTAAAATTAGTACCAGTATGTGAAAGGTGTTCTAGTGGGTGGGTGTCCTGCCATGTGTTAACACTAGCATTTTAGAGTGCATTGCCGCAGCACACCAGCGTGAATGAGCTCTAATTCTTGATTACACTTACAAGATGATTACTATTACACAATAATGCAATTACCATGAATGTGCTTGTTCTTCTGACTCCGCTGCCGCCTGATTACCAGTGTATGATCCTGGCTGACTCCTGACTGCTCTACTCCTGGCTGATATTCTGTGCATGACTACTGGCCTGGCTCTGCTCCTGGCTCTCCCTTCTGCCAAGTCTCATCTGGTACTCCTGAAGGACTCCTACCCAGCAGTGCATCCTGCTCACCAGCCGCCATCCAGTGGACAACTCCTCATCCCTTTAGCCTGTCACAGCTGGCAACCTCTGCTTCTTTGAGCATAGCACTCCCTGTTACCATCTTCATGGGCGCTCTGCACTCAGCTGGAAGGGAAGCCCTTTCAGCACTAACGAGCACTGGCCTCCAACCACGTACGTGACAATAGCACATTTGAACCTTGCAGGTCCATTACGAATCTTCTATGCCACTCTTCAGGACAAACAAGGAAAAAAATCCCAGCTCAAACTTACCAGTAAGCCTGCAACAAACTGAATTGTCCTGTCCAACAGTTAAAAACAGGGGTTTAATGTGCATACATTTGCAAATACATGCGTAAGCACCCCAGTATTATCTGCAGTTCTAACAATACATTTTGAGAGCTTGCACAGTAGGAGCAAATATATAATATTGGATAGATTAAGGGCAGGTACGTCTGGAGGGAGCCCGCCCTCCTTAAAAGGCAGAGGGGCGCACTGCACATAGCACAATGGAGACAAAAGATGTCCTGCCCTCAATCAATCCATTACTATAGATGTGCTTCTACTATGGAGGCTCTCAAAATGTATAGAGTTAGGACTGCAGATAATATCGGGGTGCCTTGTTGCGGCCTCTGCAGCTTATGCGTGTATTTGCAAATGTGTGCAAAATAAACTCCTGTTTTTAACATGAACTGTTAGACAGGAAAATTTGGTTTGTTGCAGGCTGGTTAGTAAGTTTAACTGGGAATTTTTTTTGTTTGACATGTTGCTGCTCTTCCATGTGCGACTTGCTATTAAGGGCAGTTATAGGTTGGGGGAGTTCCCGTTTATTTGCACGCTTTAGAAATATCAGATCGCAGTCAAAAGGAGTCTGAAAGTATACAAACTGCACTAACCCCAGCTCCTAAGAGTGTAAGAGCTACGACATAATGGATAAAGGGATGTTGGTATTGTAAAGGAAATTATGTTAGCAAGTAAATAGTGGGAACAGATGGGGAAGCAATGAGGAGATGTGGCTGTCAACATGTGGGGTCAACAGACAGAAGCACCTAGAAATAGTTTATTAAAACAGCTCCTTGCAGGTGCCCCAAGAGTTTGTACATAAGACAGATTCTGCATAGGTGACATTATTGCAATATATATGATTCTGCACTTTCGCCTTCAGTGGGCGGTCGCGTGGCGCCAGCGGGCTACTTCTGTTGTGAAGAAGCAGGGAATAAAATCCATCTCTTCTCCTAGCAAAAGCAGCACACACGTCACAATAACACTGGCTAGGCACAGAGTTAACTCTTTGATCGCCCTAGATGTTTAACACCTTCCCACCCAGTGTCATTAGTACAGTGACAGTGCATATTTTTAGCACCAATCACTGTATTAGTGTAACTGGTTCATGCAAACTGTCACCTCATGTCCGACTGTCCTCAGCAAGATCGCAGTCCCGCTATAAGTCGCTGATTGCAGCCATTACTAGTATTTAACTTCCATAAAAATATACCATGGTTTGTAGACGCTATAATGTTTGCATAAACCAAACAATACACACTTATTGGTTTGTTTGTTTTTCACCAAAAATATGTAGCAGAAAATCTATTGGCCTAAATTTAAGAAGAAATTTTTAGATTTTTTTTTTTTTTTGATACAGTGCCTTAAAGTGGTTGTAAACCCTTTACAGCCACCTTTTGCTACAGGTAAGCCTATAATAAGGCTTACCTGTAGCTAACCTGGATATCTCCTAAACCTTCACGGTTTAGGAGATATCCTCTGTATCTGCCGACGTCATCGGCACATGCGCACTGAAGCAATGGCACATACGTGCCATTGCTTCAGTTAGACTGTTCCGTTACTGGCAGCTCCTGTGCACATGCAGGTCAAAACCAGGTACCTGGTCCCCCACCAAAAAAGTGCCAAAAATAGAAAAGGAGGAGGGCATAAAGCAGAACTTGTTACGGAAATTAAAAATAAAATGCTATATGCTATAATCACAAATTATATTGAAAATGGTGACCCCCTAGTGGGAGTATTGAAAATAACACAAAATTATATTGCATGAATCACAAATAAAAAAAACGAGTGCAAACAGTGACCTCTAGCGGATAAAAGAAATATGACATATATATAGCAGATAAAGCTCTTCTGATCTGTTTAAGTTCATCACCTGTACGCACCAGGGTTAGTGCATTCTTAAATGTGAGTGGAATAGTTGCTTATGTTTTAAATAAATTTCATTTTACAGTATTACACTAGGCCAGTTCCTTTTTTACCCTTACGTTGCCATCATATATGAGAGACCACGCTTGCAGGCGTCCGTTATTTGGAGCTTTAACCACCTCAATACAGGGCACTTACACCCCCTTCCTGCCCAGGCCAATTTTTCAGCTTTCAGCACGGTCGCATTTTGAATGACAATTGCGCGGTCATGCTGCACTGTAACCATGTGAAATTTTTATCATTTTCTTCACACAGATAGAGCTATCTTTTGGTGGCATTTAATCACTTCTGGGTTTGTTTTATTCCTAAGTAAAAAAAAAATTTAAATTTTGAAAACAAAAATATGAATACGAATATGCCACACCTATTGGCACTGATATGTGGCACCGATAGGCAGCACTGATGGGTGGCACTGGTAGCCAGTACTGACTGGCATCACTAATGGCCACCGACTGCTGGCACTGGTGGGCACTGATTGCTGGCACTGGTGCTATATTGTAATCAGGGTACTGATGATCAGTGCCCCAATTACATTCCTAGGTGTCCTCTGAAAAGAGATGCCGCTGATCGGCTCTCCTTACGCTCTGTCAGCATGTTACCTATTACCAGAATCTCTGTGTTTACCTGTGACCGGCTGTGATTGGACACAGCCAATCACATGGGTAAAGAGCCATGGCTCTTTACAGAGATCGGGGTCACGGCATGTACTAGGAACACAGCGCAGCGGCGGTCACCATGCGGCGGCCGTTCTGGAAAGCCATCATATGACGTCCACCCAGAACGAGAGTCGCACCGCCCTGCCGTCATTTGATGGTGGGCGGCAAGTGGTTAAAGATACTGGATTGAGACCTCAAAAAGGGAAAGGTGCTACTTGGCCTAATTGGGGGCCGCTTTGGGAGGTGAGCGCATAGTTTGACTGGTGGAGGGTCCACTGGGTGATAAGTCACTTATTTGCTAGTATCCACCTTTGTATTGTGTGTGGACAGCATTTGTTTACAGAAGATATCACTGGATTGATGGACTTTATCTGATATATGTTATATTTCTTTGATCCACTAGAGGTCACTGGTTGCACACTTTTTTTTTTTTTTACTTGTGATTCATGCAATATAATTTTGTGTTTTATTTAATACTCCCACTAGGAGTCAATGTAATTTGTGATTATAGTATATAGCATTTTATTTTTAAATTTCTGTAAGGAGGTAGCACTTTACATATTCATTTTATTCTGGTCTGCTAATAACAGTTTGTATTAAGCAGCAACCTCTTATATTTAAAATATACAGCACTGTCTTTATTGTATTAGTAGCGCAGAAGTACATTTCTTTCTTTTCTATAAAGCAGAATTTCCCCTTTAGGATAAAGTTCCGCTTTAATGAAGCATGTAACTATAACACCAACAACTCCAACAGCATATCTGCAGTCTGATAGTTTCCAGTTGCATGTGTCAACAGTCTCTGACAGCGGTTAGTAGAATTATATTAACTGAATACTATTTGCAGCCCCACGATGACATAGGGGACCCCTTAGCTGTTGCCTTCCTCTGCCCTAAAACCTTTATGATTGTAAGATGCTTTAGCCCCAGTCTAGTTACATTACCTGAATCAGTACCTTCAGTACTACCCTTGGGTGCTGCACTCTTTCCGGAAGCTCTACGGTAATATACAGGTCAATGTGGCGCTATGACACATGGTACGGGCAAAAGTAAAATTGAAAACGAACCACAACTTTAGCTACAGTGTGAAAGGATTAAAACTCCTGTCATGTTGTTATGGTTGTCTGTGTCCAAAGTGGGGAGACTTAAGCCTCGTACACACGATCGGATTTTCCTACGGGAAATGTGTGATGACAGGCTGTTGGCGGAAAATCCGACCGTGTGTATGCTCCATCGGACAATTGTTGTCGGACTTTCCGTGGACAAATGTTGGACGGCAGGTTTTAAAATTTTATGCGGACAAAAGCCTTTTTTCAGATTTTCTGAGAGTGTGTACACAAGTCAAAAGTACAAACACGCATGCTCAGAAGCAAGGACGAGCCAGAAGCGGTCGGTCTTGTAAACTAGCGCTCGTAATATAGAATTAACATTCGTGACGTGGCAAATTATGAAATCTGGAAATGCAGCGCACAATTCTCTTCTTCTTTATTGGGATAATAATGAAGCTGCTTTGCTGGTGATACTGATGGAGTTATTGCAAACTACTTTTCAAAAGCTTTTTTTTTTTTAGTGATATCAAGAATATTATTTTTTTATTTTTATTTTTGTTGGGCAAGTTACCACAACACCATTATCCTGTAGTTTTTAAGATCAAAGATACAACTATGTTGATGTCCCTTGTTAATTTTACATTGTATTTTTTTAAATGTAACTGCCTACTCCCAAACCATCATTTGGAGTAAAACACATAGCCAAGTATTATTCTCCAGAATTTTTTTTATTGTGCATTAAAAAAAGACAATAAAATTAGACATGCAATCTGCCAATAGAACTTAACCAAAAAGTACATTCTATGCATCCAAAAATATAGAAAATATACCAAATCAAATCATTATTCAACCAAAAAAATAATGTCAAAGCAATAACTCCAAGACCAATAACAAATAACACGTTATCTCCTCTGATTCCGCAACATGTCTGGTTGATGAACGGCCATTCAGAAATTAACTGAAAAGCGCGAAATGAAAAGCGCGAATCACTCACCAAACTTCTACTAACACAAAATTAGGGGAAGGAGCCCAAAGGGTGCGGCTAAAGAGCTGAAAAACCACGTAGTACGTCACTATGTTCGTGATTGTTGGCCAACAATTGTGTGTAGGCAAGACAAGTTTGGGCCAACGCCCTTCGGACAAAAGCCCACGTTTTTTTTGTTGGCCAACAATCTGATTGTGTGTACGAGGCTTTACTCTCACTTAGAAGCTCGATGAAAATTAACCACTTAATCTCCGGAGGGTTTTACCGCCCCCCTAATGCTTATGCAACACTGTACACAAATTTAATTTATATTTTTTTTTTTTTCACACAGAGCTTTTTTTTGGCGGCATTTGATCACCACTGGGTTTTTTATTTGTTATTATATACATGAAAAAAAGACTAAGAATGTTGAAAAAAAAAACCCCAAAAACATAAAACATATCCCAATAAAAAAAATAAAATGTCTTCATGAATTGTGGCCAAAATGCATTCTGTTACATCTTTGCTAAAAAAAAAAAAAAAAAAAAAAAAAAATCCTAACAAGCGTATATTGATTGGTTTGTGTGAAAGTTATAGCGTGTACAAACAACAGTATATACACTGGAATTTTTTTTTTATACTAACAATGGCAGAAATAAGCGACTTATAGTGGGACTGTGATAGCAAGGCGGGCAATCTGAAACTGGGTGGGAACTGAGAATCTGACATCTCCAGTGACACTAATACAGTGACCAGTGCTGATACTCTACACTGTCACTGTACTAATGACACTGGCTGGGAAGGGGGTTAACATGTATAGGGCAATCAAAGGGTTAACCGTGTGCTGCTTTTACTAATAGATGTGGCCAAGTTAAACACAGCCACATCTCTGCTCTGTGTACAGAGCCCTGTATTTTCAGTAAACACAGGGCTCTGTGCTGTCATTTGCTAAACTGATCTGCAGGTCTTGGCCATAAATCATTGACCGGGACCTGCTAATCAACTTGTGCTATAGCGAATAACAGCACAGAAGGGGTGCCAGGCGCGTGCGCCCCATACCTGGAAATGCTGGCTCACGTGTGTGTACATGATCCAGTGCAGCAGGTGCCGCCCTGCTGCAGATAAAAAAGGCAGTGGGCGGTCAGCAAGCGGTTAGGAAGAGAAATAAGGGGAAATCTTCCGATGAGGTCAATTGCCTCAGTGACAATAGTGGCGGCTGGTGCTAAAAATTTTTGAGGGGGCGCAAACAAGCTGAAAAAAAAAAAAAAAATCAATTGCAGCCACTGTGCCCATCAATTGCCGCCACTATCACCCATCAATTGCCGCCGCTGTGCATCGCCCGGGAGTCAAGACTTACCTGTCTCGCAGCGGGTAACGGTGGCATCCTCCACGTCCACGAGCCTTGATGTCTCCAGTTCTTTCTATCAGACATCCAATCACAGCGCCTGTTTCAGCCAATCAGGTGACAGGTAACCAGACCCGAGCACCTGATTGGCTGAGAGGCGGGTCAATGTTCCTAACACTGAGTAAATAGCGAACGCACAGCATTGCGCCCGCTGTTTACCATTTTGGAAGCCTATTAGAGCCCACGGCTCTAATCAGGCATTTCCAAAAAAAAACCTGCCACTGTAATTCAGGTGCCCGACAAGGGGCCGTACACCTGAATAGGGAGCGGGGGCGGCAGCGGTGACCATAGATAGATTCATGCAATGCATGAATCTATCTATGGTGAGAGAGGTGACAGGAGAGAGGGGGCGACGCACCACCACTGGACAACTGTCTAGGTGAATTGTGTCCTGGCTTTAGGGGCATTTCAGCATTATTGTTAAATTAGGACAGAATACAAGGAAATCCTTTAACGGGGACACAGACTGCAGAGGAATCCTAATAATCGATAAAATGCCTTGACTAGAGTTCCCATTCCAGGGCTTCCCTGTGGACACCATATCTGTTCCTGCTCATACTTTGTATATCAGTCACATCCAACACTATTTGTTTTTTTCTTATTGCCACAAATCCATTTGGGTGATCACACAACCTCCCAGCCAATCACACTGACACTTGTAGGTAGGGATGCACCGATACCATTTTTTTAACACTGAGTACCGATACTTTTTTGCAGGTACTCGCCGATACCAATTACCGATACCTATCGCCTAGGAAGAGGGGTGGTTTGGGAGGTGGCAGGGGGTTGTTGTTTGGGAGTTGGGTGACAGCAGGGGTAAGTGAGGGCAAGGTAGTTGAGGGTGGGGTGAAATAGGGATTGTGGGGTGGGAGAGTTTAGATGAAAAAGGCTGTGATCGCTGGGGGGGGGGGGGGGGGTAGTTAGGTTATTGGGAGACACCAGGGCAGAGGTGACAACTGGTAGAGAGAAGGAGGAGGCAACAGGCAGAAGTGACTGCAGGCCTGCGGTCAGGGACTGCAGGCCTGGTGCGGGAGCCGGTCAGGGACTGCAGGCCTGGTGCGGGAGCCGGTCAGGGACTGCAGGCCTGGTGCGGGAGCCGGTCAGGGACTGCAGGCCTGGTGCGGGAGCCGGTCAGGGACTGCAGGCCTGGTGCGGGAGCCGGTCAGGGACTGCAGGCCTGGTGCGGGAGCCGGTCAGGGACTGCAGGCCTGGTGCGGGAGCCGGTCAGGGACTGCAGGCCTGGTGCGGGAGCCGGTCAGGGACTGCAGGCCTGGTGCGGGAGCCGGTCAGGGACTGCAGGCCTGGTGCGGGAGCCGGTCAGGGACTGCAGGCCTGGTGCGGGAGCCGGTCAGGGACTGCAGGCCTGGTGCGGGAGCCGGTCAGGGACTGCAGGCCTGGTGCGGGAGCCGGTCAGGGACTGCAGGCCTGGTGCGGGAGCCGGTCAGGGACTGCAGGCCTGGTGCGGGAGCCGGTCAGGGACTGCAGGCCTGGTGCGGGAGCCGGTCAGGGACTGCAGGCCTGGTGCGGGAGCCGGTCAGGGACTGCAGGCCTGGTCCGGGAGCCGGTCAGGGACTGCAGGCCTGGTCCGGGAGCCGGTCAGGGACTGCAGGCCTGGTGCGGGAGCCGGTCAGGGACTGCAGGCCTGGTGCGGGAGCCGGTCAGGGACTGCAGGCCTGGTGCGGGAGCCGGTCAGGGACTGCAGGCCTGGTGCGGGAGCCGGTCAGGGACTGCAGGCCTGGTGCGGGAGCCGGTCAGGGACTGCAGGCCTGGTGCGGGAGCCGGTCAGGGACTGCAGGCCTGGTGCGGGAGCCGGTCAGGGACTGCAGGCCTGGTGCGGGAGCCGGTCAGGGACTGCAGGCCTGGTGCGGGAGCCGGTCAGGGACTGCAGGCCTGGTGCGGGAGCCGGTCAGGGACTGCAGGCCTGGTGCGGGAGCCGGTCAGGGACTGCAGGCCTGGTGCGGGAGCCGGTCAGGGACTGCAGGCCTGGTGCGGGAGCCGGTCAGGGACTGCAGGCCTGGTGCGGGAGCCGGTCAGGGACCGCAGGCCTGGTGCGGGAGACGGTCAGGGACCGCAGGCCTGGTGCGGGAGACGGTCAGGGACCGCAGGCCTGGTGCGGGAGACGGTCAGGGACCGAAGGCATGGGACGGGAGACGGTCAGGGACCGAAGGCATGGGACGGGAGCCGGTCAGGGACCGAAGGCATGGTACAGGGAGACGGTCAGGGACCGAAGGCATGGTACGGGAGACGGTCAGGGACCGAAGGCATGGTGCGGGAGACGGTCAGGGACTGCAGGCCTGGTGCGGGAGACGGTCAGGGACTGCAGGCCTGGTGCGGGAGACGGTCAGGGACTGCAGGCATGGTACGGGAGACGGTCAGGGACCGAAGGCATGGGACGGGAGACGGTCAGGGACCGAAGGCATGGTACAGGGAGACGGTCAGGGACTGAAGGCATGGTACAGGGAGACAGTCAGGGACTGAAGGCATGGTACAGGAGACAGCCACGCTGCTCAGTACAACAGGATACCGCCCGTACAGTGTCTTCATACAGAGCCCCCCTGTTCAATGCCTCAGCATCCAGCCAGGGAGAGCCCGGATCCAGTGCTCTGTGTGGCTGGAGGAGGGAGATGTGCAGTGAGAAGACAAGGCTTGTGGGCTGTTAGGATATGCGGGCCTGCACCTAGCGATGCCACTGGGAGGAGGGGAGGCGGTCCGCTCCCAATCTACGTCACTTCTGGTATTGGAGCATTTTCATGAGTACTGATACTCGCAAAAATAGCTAGTGTTGGCACGGTTACCGGTATCGGTGCATCCCTACTTGTAGGAGACCATTCAGCTCAGCACATTGAATCAGATCCATCATTTACAAGGTACATGACAGGGGTCAGAACTGCCTGCAGAGTACCTTCTTTTACTGCTGGCATCAATGTGGACTCTGGATGGTCTCTGTACACAAGCATGATAAGCCACAGAGAAGGGGAATGAACAAAGCTGTCATGTATAGAGATGTTACCTTCCTCCTTCCAGGAAATTACAGACATTGTCATCCCGCTTGGAGACCAGATGAAAGGTCTCCCGGATAATCTGCTGCTGCATGTCTTCTGGCTGCAAGACACAAAGACACAATATGAATGAATAGACAGAGCCGGGACCGGCCTCTATTCCCTCCACACAGAGAGAGAGCCGGGACCGGCCTCTACCCCCTCCACACACAGAGAGAGAAGGGACCGGCCTCTATACCCCCTCCACACAGAGAGAGAAGAAGGGACCGGCCTCTACTCCCTCCACACAGAGAGAGAAGAAGGGACCGGCCTCTATACCCCCTCCACACACAGAGAGAGCCGGGACCGGCCTCTATTCCCTCCACACACAGAGAGAGCCGGGACCGGCCTCTATTCCCTCCACACACAGAGAGAGCCGGGACCGGCCTCTATTCCCTCCACACACAGAGAGAGAGAGCCGGGACCGGCCTCTATTCCCTCCACACAGAGAGAAGGGACCGGCCTCTACCCCCTCCACACACAGAGAGAGAAGGGACCGGCCTCTACCCCCTCCACACACAGAGAGAGAAGGGACTGGCCTCTATACCCCCTCCACACACAGAGAGAGCCGGGACCGGCCTCTATTCCCTCCACACACAGAGAGAGCCGGGACCGGCCTCTACCCCCTCCACACACAGAGAGAGAAGGGACCGGCCTCTACCCCCTCCACACACAGAGAGAGAAGGGACCGGCCTCTACCCCCTCCACACACAGAGAGAGAAGGGACCGGCCTCTATTCCCTCCACACACAGAGAGAGAAGGGACCGGCCTCTATTCCCTCCACACAGAGAGAGAGCCGGGACCGGCCTCTATACTCCCTCCACACAGAGAGAGAAGGGACTGGCCTCTATACCCCCTCCACACACAGAGAGAGCCGGGACCGGCCTCTATTCCCTCCACACACAGAGAGAGCCGGGACCGGCCTCTACCCCCTCCACACACAGAGAGAGAAGGGACCGGCCTCTACCCCCTCCACACACAGAGAGAGAAGGGACCGGCCTCTACCCCCTCCACACACAGAGAGAGAAGGGACCGGCCTCTATTCCCTCCACACACAGAGAGAGAAGGGACCGGCCTCTATTCCCTCCACACAGAGAGAGAGCCGGGACCGGCCTCTATACTCCCTCCACACAGAGAGAGAAGAAGGGACCGGCCTCTATACCCCCTCCACACACAGAGAGAGCCGGGACCGGCCTCTATTCCCTCCACACACAGAGAGAGCCGGGACCGGCCTCTATTCCCTCCACACAGAGAGAAGGGACCGGCCTCTATACCCCCTCCACACAGAGAGAGAAGAAGGGACCGGCCTCTATACCCCCTCCACACAGAGAGAAGGGACCGGCCTCTACCCCCTCCACACAGAGAGAAGGGACCGGCCTCTACCCCCTCCACACACAGAGAGAGAAGGGACTGCACTATATATATATATATATATATATATATATATATATATATATATATATATATATATATATATATATATACACAGAGGACTGGAATATATTGTACTATATACACACAGACAGAACTCACGAAGTGTTGGTAGAAACGTATGAAGCGCGGCTTGCCATGATTATTAAACACCAAAATCGCTTTAATCATCTTCCCCTCTATCAGGCAGACAGACCACTTCCTCCAGTTATCAACTTCCGGTGCAGCACAAAATCCTCTCCCCTCTGCGGCTGATATCACTTCCGGGGAAATCTCGGCTCCTTCAGCCAGATTACTTCCTCCGCCGACGTTGTATCCTTACGGTGGGGGGGGGGTGTAGCAAGATGGCGGCGACGAAACGTCACTTCCGTTACACATTATGACGGGTCGCCTAATCTGACGAAACACCTGTCCGTGGTAGACGGATGATGGCGTACCATGATCAGGTATCAGAGTTATGTCCGCTCTGTTCTCTGTCTCCTCACCGGCCTATGGCAGCGCTATACCATGTCTTCTCAGGCTGGAGAGTGGAGACACCGACCTGTGTTCACCTCACACCCCTCCATAGAGATATAATGGGGCCGCTCCTTAGCTGTTTGATTGCGGATCCTCTGAGGCGGGACAAGCCTGGAGATCCCAGCTGACAGCAATTCTCAGTGATGAAGGCAGAGAGTCAGCCAGGCAGTCGGCATTTTCTGAATGACACTCTGGGAATGTCCTGTGGAAATGTTCGGAGTCTTCTCCATGATTATGGTGTAGTAACGTGCATTATGCTGTGCGTTATATGAAGGCCGCTGCTTGTCATCAATGGCCCGACCACACCCTAATGTCCCTCAAAGGAGACATGACCTTCTATTGTCACCTCACTCAGGGGAGCGGCCTTCAGGAATTGGGGGACATTTAATATGAACGCACAGCACCGTGTATATCGAGGGGCCCCAAATATTCTACACAAAGGGCCAGTTTACTGCACTTTACACCTTAGGGGGGCCGGACTGTGACCCCTGGGAGTAAAATATGGAATATAGAATAATGTCCCATCATTGGTGTCAGCGGGAGGAATAGTTCCTCATCATTGGTGTCAGCGGGAGGAATAATTCCTCATCATTGGTGTCAGCGGGAGGAATAATTTCTCTCATCATTGGTGTCAGTGGGAGGAATAATTTCTCTCATCATTGGTGTCAGTGGGAGGAATAATTTCTCTCATCATTGGTGTCAGTGGGAGGAATTTTTCCTTATCATTGGTGTCAGTGGGAGGAATAATTTCTCTCATCATTGGTGTCAGTGGGAGGAACAATTTCTCTCATCATTGGTGTCAGTGGGAGGAATAATTTCTCTCATCATTGGTGTCAGTGGGAGGAATTTTTCCTTATCATTGGTGTCAGTGGGGGGAATAATTTCTGTCATCATTGGTGTCAGTGGGGGGGAATAATTTCTTTCATCATTGGTGTCAGTGGGGGGAATAATTCCTCATCATTGGTGTCAGCGGGAGGGATAATTCCTCATCATTGGTGTCAGTGGGGGGAATAATTTCTCTCATCATTGGTGTCAGTGGGGGGAATAATTTCTCATCATTGGTGTCAGTGGGAGGAATAATTTCTCTCATCATTGGTGTCAGTGGGGGGAATAATTCCTCATCATTGGTGTCAGCGGGAGGGATAGATCCTTATCAATGGTGTCAGTGGGAGGAATAATTTCTCTAATCAATGGTGTCAGTGGGAGGAATAATTTCTCTCATCATTGGTGTCAGTGGGAGGAATAGTTTCTCTCATCATTGGTGTCAGTGGGGGGAATAATTTCTCTCATCATTGGTGTCAGCGGGAGGGATAGATCCTCATCAATGGTGTCAGTGGGAGGAATAATTTCTCTCATCATTGGTGTCAATGGGAGGAATAATTTCTCTCATCATTGGTGTCAGTGGGAGGAATAATTTCTCTCATCATTGGTGTCAGTGGGGGGAATAATTTCTCTCATCATTGGTGTCAGTGGGGGGAATAATTCCTCATCATTGGTGTCAGTGGGAGGATAATTTCTCTATCATTGGTGTCAGTGGGGGGAATAATTTCTCTCATCATTGGTGTCAGTGGGAGGAACAATTTCTCTCATCATTGGTGTCAGTGGGAGGAACAATTTCTCTCATCATTGGTGTCAGTGGGAGGAACAATTTCTCTCATCATTGGTGTTAGTGGGAGGAATTTTTCCTTATCATTGGTGTCAGTGGGGGGAATAATTTCTCTCATCATTGGTGTCAGTGGGGGGAATAATTTCTCTCATCATTGGTGTCAGTGGGAGGAACAATTTCTCTCATCATTGGTGTTAGTGGGAGGAATTTTTCCTTATCATTGGTGTCAGTGGGGGGAATAATTTCTCTCATCATTGGTGTCAGTGGGGGGAATAATTTCTCTCATCATTGGTGTCAGTGGGAGGAACAATTTCTCTCATCATTGGTGTCAGTGGGAGGAACAATTTCTCTCATCATTGGTGTCAGTGGGAGGAACAATTTCTCTCATCATTGGTGTCAACGGGAGGAATAGTTCCTCATCAATGGTGTCAGTGGGAGGAATAATTTCTCTCATCATTGGTGTCAATGGGAGGAATAATTTCTCTCATCATTGGTGTCAGTGGGAGGAATAATTTCTCTCATCATTGGTGTCAGTGGGGGGAATAATTTCTCTCATCATTGGTGTCAGTGGGGGGAATAATTCCTCATCATTGGTGTCAGTGGGAGGATAATTTCTCTCATCATTGGTGTCAGTGGGGGGAATAATTTCTCTCATCATTGGTGTCAGTGGGAGGAACAATTTCTCTCATCATTGGTGTCAGTGGGAGGAACAATTTCTCTCATCATTGGTGTCAGTGGGAGGAACAATTTCTCTCATCATTGGTGTTAGTGGGAGGAATTTTTCCTTATCATTGGTGTCAGTGGGGGGAATAATTTCTCTCATCATTGGTGTCAGTGGGGGGAATAATTTCTCTCATCATTGGTATCAGTGGGAGGAAAAATTTCTCTCATCATTGGTGTCAGTGGGGGGAACAATTTCTCTCATCATTGGTGTCAGTGGGAGGAACAATTTCTCTCATCATTGGTGTCAGTGGGAGGAATAATTTCTCTCATCATTGGTGTCAGTGGGAGGAATAATTTCTCTCATCATTGGTGTCAGTGGGGGGAATAATTCCTCATCATTGGTGTCAGTGGGAGGAATAATTTCTCTCATCAATGGTGTCAGTGGGAGGAATAATTTCTCTCATCATTGGTGTCAACGGGAGGAATAGTTCCTCATCAATGGTGTCAGTGGGAGGAATAATTTCTCTCATCATTGGTGTTAGTGGGAGGAATTTTTTCTTATCATTGGTGTCAGTGGGGGGAATAATTTCTCTCATCATTGGTGTCAGTGGGGGGAATAATTCCTCATCATTGGTGTCAGCGGGAGGGATAGATCCTCATCAATGGTGTCAGTGGGAGGAACAATTTCTCTCATCAATGGTATCAGTGGGAGTAATAATTTCTCTCATCATTGGTGTCAGTGGGGGGAATAATTTCTCTCATCATTGGTGTCAGTGGGGGGAATAATTTCTCTCATCATTGGTGTCAGTGGGAGGAACAATTTCTCTCATCATTGGTGTCAGTGGGAGGAACAATTTCTCTCATCATTGGTGTCAGTGGGAGGAACAATTTCTCTCATTGGTGTTAGTGGGAGGAACAATTTCTCTCATCATTGGTGTTAGTGGGAGGAATTTTTCCTTATCATTGGTGTCAGTGGGGGGAATAATTTCTCTCATCATTGGTATCAGTGGGAGGAATAATTTCTCTCATCATTGGTGTCAGTGGGGGGAACAATTTCTCTCATCATTGGTGTCAGTGGGAGGAATAATTTCTCTCATCATTGGTGTCAGTGGGAGGAATAATTTCTCTCATCATTGGTGTTAGTGGGAGGAATTTTTCCTTATCATTGGTGTCAGTGGGGGGAATAATTTCTCTCATCATTGGTGTCAGTGGGAGGAATAATTTCTCTCATCATTGGTGTCAGTGGGGGGAATAATTTCTCTCATCATTGGTGTCAGCGGGAGGGATAATTCCTCATCATTGGTGTCAGTGGGGGGAATAATTCCTCATCATTGGTGTCAGCGGGAGGGATAATTCCTCATCATTGGTGTCAGTGGGAGGAATAATTTCTCTCATCATTGGTGTCATTGGGGGGAATAATTTCTCTCATCATTGGTATCAGTGGGGGGAATAATTTCTCTCATCAATGGTGTCAGTGGGAGGAATAATTTCTCTCATCATTGGTGTCAGTGGAGGGAATAATTCCTCATCATTGGTGTCAGTGGGAGGAATAATTTCTCTCATCATTGGTGTCAGTGGGAGGAATAATTTCTCTCATCATTGGTGTCAGTGGGGGGAACAATTTCTCTCATCATTGGTATCAGTGGGAGGAATTTTTCCTTATCATTGGTGTCAGTGGGGGGAATAATTTCTCTCATCATTGGTATCAGTGGGAGGAATAATTTCTCTCATCATTGGTGTCAGTGGGGGGAACAATTTCTCTCATCATTGGTGTCAGTGGGAGGAATAATTTCTCTCATCATTGGTGTCAGTGGGAGGAATAATTTCTCTCATCATTGGTGTCAGTGGGAGGAATAATTTCTCTCATCATTGGTGTCAGTGGGAGGAACAATTTCTCTCATCATTGGTGTTAGTGGGAGGAATTTTTCCTTATCATTGGTGTCAGTGGGGGGAATAATTTCTCTCATCATTGGTGTCAGTGGGGGGAATAATTTCTCTCATCATTGGTGTCAGTGGGGGGAATAATTCCTCATCATTGGTGTCAGCGGGAGGGATAATTCCTCATCATTGGTGTCAGTGGGGGGAATAATTCCTCATCATTGGTGTCAGCGGGAGGGATAATTCCTCATCATTGGTGTCAGTGGGAGGAATAATTTCTCTCATCATTGGTGTCATTGGGGGGAATAATTTCTCTCATCATTGGTGTCAGTGGGAGGAATAATTTCTCTCATCAATGGTGTCAGTGGGAGGAATAATTTCTCTCATCATTGGTGTCAGTGGAGGGAATAATTCCTCTTCATTGGTGTCAGTGGGAGGAATAATTTCTCTCATCATTGGTATCAGTGGGGGGAACAATTTCTCTCATCATTGGTGTCAGTGGGAGGAATAATTTCTCTCATCATTGGTGTTAGTGGGAGGAATTTTTCCTTATCATTGGTGTCAGTGGGGGGAATAATTTCTCTCATCATTGGTGTCAGTGGGAGGAACAATTTCTCTCATCATTGGTGTCAGTGGGAGGAATAATTTCTCTCATCATTGGTGTCAGTGGGAGGAATCATTTCTCTCATCATTGGTGTCAGTGGGGGGAATAATTTCTCTCATCATTGGTGTCAGTGGGGGGAATAATTCCTCATCATTGGTGTCAGCGGGAGGGATAATTCCTCATCATTGGTGTCAGTGGGGGGAATAATTCCTCATCATTGGTGTCAGCGGGAGGGATAATTCCTCATCATTGGTGTCAGTGGGAGGAATAATTTCTCTCATCATTGGTGTCAGTGGGAGGAATAATTTCTCTCATCAATTGTGTCAGTGGGAGGAATAATTTCTCTCATCATTGGTGTCAGTGGAGGGAATAATTCCTCATCATTGGTGTCAGTGGGAGGAACAATTTCTCTCATCATTGGTGTCAGTGGGAGGAATAATTTCTCTCATCATTGGTGTCAGTGGGAGGAATAGTTCCCCATCAGTGGGAGGAATAGTTCCTCATATAAGTGGGAGAACTAGCGTACAAGGCCCAGATGAAGGCAAGCAACAGGTCACATTCAGCCCCCGGGCCGCAGTTTGGAGACCACTGGTGTATATTGTAGTGGGAATGACGGCACATCACCTCAAATCACCTCAGGCCACTTTCACATCTTATTACCATCCTCCGACTCTGAGATTAAACACCAGGAATGAGCTCAGGAGAGTTCACGTCCTTCTTCAAACCCACCTGAGTGGTGTCACCTGTGCTGGGCCAATCCTAACCCTCCAAGGCATTTCCCCTCCCCCACAGCCACACCTATACAATGGGAAAGTATATGGAGGAGTGTCTCTGCCTCTTATGATTGGCCCAGAACATTACTATATCCATACACTGACAGCACCGGGCTGTACTATATAAATACACAGAGTGATATGACTGGGCTATGCTAGATACATACACCCTCTCACATGACTGGGCTGTACTATATACAGACAGTTATAAGACTGGGCTTTACTATATACAGTGCTGTGCAAAAGTTTTAGGCAGGTGTGAAAAAATTCTGTAAATGAAGAATGATTTCAGAAATAGAAATGTTATTAGATTATTTATTATCAAATAAAATAGAAAGTAAATGAACAGAAGAGAAATACAAATCAAATCAATATTTGGTGTGACCTCCCTTTATCTTCAAAACAGCATCAATTCTTCTAGGTACACTTGCACACAGTTTTTTAAGGAACTCGGCAGGTAGTTTGTTTCAAACATCTTGAAGAACTAACCACAGATTTTCTGTGATTGTCGACTGCCTCAGATCCTTCTGTCTCTTCATGTAATCCCAAACAGACTCCATGATGATGAGATCAGGGCTCTTTGGGGGCCAAACTATCATTTTCAGGACTCCTTGTTTTGCTTTACACTAAAGATAGGCCTTGATGACATTGGCTGTATATTTGGGGTCATTTTCCGGCTGCAGAATACATTTGGGGCCAATCACATGCCTTCCTGATGGTATGGCATAATGGATAAGTATCTGTCTGTATTTCTCACCATTGAGGACATCACTGATCCTGACCAAATCTCCAACTCCATTTTGCAGAAATGCAGCCCCAAACGTGCAAGGAACCTCCACCGTGCTTCACAGTTGCCAGCAGACACTCATTGTTGTACTGCTCTCCAGCTCTTCGCGAACAAACTGCCTTCTGCTATGGCCAGATATTTAATATTTTGACTCATCAGTCCAGAGCACCTGCTGCCATTTTTCTACACCCCAGTTCCTATGTTTCATGCATAGTTGAGTCACGTAGCCTTCTTTCCACATCGGAGGTATGGCTTATTGATCGGAAATCTTCCAGGAAGACCACCTCTGGTCAGATTTCTCTGAACAGTAGATGGGTGTTCCTGGGTCCCACTGGTTTTAGCCAGTTCTGTGCTGATAGAACTTCTGGACATCTTCCGATGTCTAAGGGATGTAAGCATGATCTGCTTCATTAAGTTTCCTTGGCTGACCACTTCGTCTATGATCCTCAACATTTGCCATTTCTTTGTGCTTCTTCAAAAGAGCTTAAACAGCACATCGTGAACCCCCAGTCTGCTTTGAAATCTTTGCTTGGGAAAGACCTTGCTGATACAGTATAACTACCTTGTTTTGTTCCCGTGCTCAGTCTTGTCATGGTGTATGACCTGTGACATGAAACGGTCTTCTACAACCTCCCCTTATCAGCAGAGTTTGGTTGTTCCTCACCCAGTTTAAGCCTCCTACACAGCTGTTTCTATTTCAGTTAATGCCTGTGTTTCAACTTACATATGAAATTGATGATCCTGAACACCTGCTTGATAGAATTGGCTAATCATATACCTGGCTCTAATCCTATAAAATTCCACTAAAATTCCCTACTAAACTGTCAGAAAGCATTACTCAGACCGAGACAGAAGTACAGTTAAATCACACTTGTTTAACCACTTCAGCCCCGGAAGGATTTACCCCCTTCCTGACCAGAGCACTTTTTACAATATGGCACTGCGTCGCTTTAACTGCTAATTACGCGGTCATGCAATGCTGTACCCAAACGAAATTTGCGTCCTTTTCTTCCCACAAATAGAGCTTTCTTTTGATGGTATTTGATCACCTCTGCCGTTTTTATTTTTTGCGCTATACACGGAAAAAGACCGAAAATTTTGAAATAAATGTATTCGGCCACGTCTTTGGTAAAAAAAATGTCAATAAGTATATATTTATTGGTTTGCGCAAAAGTTATAGCGCCTACAAACTAGGGTACATTTTCAGGAATTTACACAGCCTTTAATTTATGACTGCCTATGTCATTTCTTGAGGTGCTAAAATGGCAGGGCAGTACAAAACCCCCACAAATGACCCCATTTTGGAAAGTAGACACCCCAAGGAAATTGCTGAGAGGCATGTTGAGCCCATTGAATATTCATTTTTTTTTGTCCCAAGTGATTGAATAGTGACAAAAAAAAAAAAAAATTACAAAAAGTTGTCACTAAATGATATATTGCTCACACAGGCCATGGGCATATGTGGAATTGCACCCCAAAATACATTTAGCTGCTTCTCCTGAGTAAGGGGATACCACATGTGTGGGACTTTTTGGGAGCCTAGCCGCGTACGGGGCCCCGAAAACCAATCACTGCCTTCAGTACATTTTTGATTTTACTCCTCACTACCTATCACAGTTTTGAAGGCCATAAAATGCCCAGATGGCACAAAACGCCCCCAGATGACCCCATTTTGGAAAGTAGACACCCCAAGCTATTTGCTGAGAGGCATGTTGAGTCCATGGAATATTTTATATTTTGACACAAGTTGCGAGAAAGTGACAATTTTTTTTTTTTTGCACAAAGTTGTCACTAAATGATATATTGCTAACACAGGCCATGGGCATATGGTGAATTGCACCCCAAAATACATTTAGCTGCTTCTCCTGAGTATGGGGATACCACATGTGTGAGACTTTTTAGGAGCCTAGCCGCGTACGGGGCCCCGAAAACCAATCACCGCCTTCAGGATTTCTAAGAGTGTACATTTTTTATTTCACTCTTCACTGCCTATCACAGTTTCGGAGGCCATGGAATGCCCAGGTGGCACAAACCCCCCCCCAAATGACCCCATTTTGGAAAGTAGACACCCCAAGCTATTTGCTGAGAGGCATGGTGAGTATTTTGCAGCTCTCATTTGTTTTTGAAAATGACGAAAGACAAGAAAAAAAATGTTTTTTTTCTTTTTTTAAATTTCAAAACTTTGTGACAAAAAGTGAGGTCTGCAAAATACTCACTATACCGCTCAGCAAATAGCTTGGGGTGTCTACTTTCCAAAATGGGGTCATTTGGGGGGGGGGTTGTGCCACCTGGGCATTCCATGGCCTCCGAAACTGTGATAGGCAGTAAAGAGTGAAATCAAAAATTTACGGCCTTAGAAAGCCTGAAGGCGGTGCTTGGTTTTTGGGGTCCCGTGTGCGGCTAGGCTCCCAAAAAGTCCCACACATGTGGTATCCCCATACTCAGGAGAAGCAACAGAATGTATTTTGGGGTGTAATTTCACAAATCCCCATGGCATGTTTGAGCAATATATGATTTAGTGACAACTTTGTGCAAAAAAAAAAAAAAAATTGTCTCTTTCCCGCAACTTGTGTCACAATATAAAATATTCCATGGACTCGACATGCCTCTCAGCAAATAGCTTGGGGTGTCTACTTTCCAAAATGGGGTCATTTGGGGGGGGGGGGGGTTGAACTGTCCTGGCATTTTATGCACAACATTTAGAAGCTTATGTCACACATCACCCACTCTTCTAACCACTTGAAGACAAAGCCCTTTCTGACACTTTTTGATTATATGAAAAAATTATTTTTTTTGCAAGAAAATTACTTTGAACCCCCAAACATTATATATTTTTTTAAAGCAAATGCCCTACAGATTAAAATGGTGGGTGTTTCATTTTTTTTTTCACACAGTATTTGCGCAGCGATTTTTCAAACGCATTTTTTGGGGAAAAAACACACTTTTTTAAATTTTAATGCACTAAAACACACTATATTGCCCAAATGTTTGATGAAATAAAAAAGATGATCTTAGGCCGAGTACATGGATACAAAACATGGCATGCTTTAAAATTGCGCACAAACGTGCAGTGGCAACAAAATAAATACATTTTTAAAAGCCTTTAAAAGCCTTTACAGGTTACCACTTTAGATTTACAGAGGAGGTCTACTGCTAAATTTACTGCCCTCGATCTGACCGTTGCAGTGATACCTCACATGCATGGTGCAATTGCTCTTTACATTTGACGCCAGACCGACGCTTGCGTTCGCCTTAGCGCGAGAGCAGGGGGGACAGGGGTGCTTTTTTTTTTTTTCTTTATTATTTTTTTGCTTTTTTTATCTTATTTTTAAACGGTTCCTTTCATTTTTTTATTTTTTTTAATCATTTTTATTATCTCAGGGAATGTAAATATCCCCTATGATAGCAATAGGTAGTGACAGGTACTCTTTTTTGAAAAAATTGGGGTCTATTAGACCCTAGATTTCTCCTCTGCCCTCAAAGCATCTGACCACACCAAGATCGGTGTGATAAAATGCTTCCCCAATTTCCCAATGGCGCTATTTACATCCGGCGAAATCTAAGTCATAAAATGCCCGTAGCTTCCGGTTTCTTAGGCCATAGAGATGTTTGGAGCCACTCTGGTCTCTGATCAGCTCTATGGTCAGCTGGCTGAATCACTGGCTGCATTCTCAGGTTCCCTCTTGAGACAGGAGAGCCAGAGAAAAACACGGAAGACGGTTGGGGGGGGGGGCATTCTCTCCCACTGCTTGTAAAAGCAGTCTAGAGGCTAATTAGCCGCTAGGATTGCTTTTACATGAAAGCCGACCTCTGGCTAAAAAGAATGATACCAAGATGATACCTAAACCTGCAAGCATCATTCTGGTATAACCACTCAAAGTCGTGAATGGCGTACCTGAAGACAAAAAAATGGTTAACAATAAAGCACAGTAAACGGTAAAGTATAAAAAATTGCATACCTGAAAATCAAGCATGATAAAACATAATAACAATAAAACATTGCAGAATAGAATACAGTAAAAAAGAGCAGAACAATAGAGAGAATAGCGAGAGAGAGAGAACAATAAAACGACAACTATTATTTTTTATTTTATATTTTTGTTTGTGTTTTTTTTTTTTTACACTTTTTTTGTAACTGTAACTTTTATAACTGTAACCGGTTCCAGGTTCGGGTCTCTCAAAATGCGATGGCATGTTGGGAGACCCTGTGAAAGTGTGCCTAGTCTGTGCAATGCTGTACCCTACGCTAATACTCAACTAGTGCATGGTAGCGTTCAAAACATTCACCAATGCAAAGACCAGGATTGTCAGGACAGGAGAGACAATAATAGCGGGTGTCAAGCCTATATCCGCGCTTGCTGCAGACACGACATCTTTTTTGGGGCAGCTTAGTTGGGTAGGGGTACTCGGGAGGACATAAAAATGCCTCTCATGCAGCCGACTGCATTTGGTTGGGGATGTGAATGGGGGAAGTACGGGCGCTGCAGAAGTGGTGGGTTCCCAATTAGGATTGGCGAATGCAGCAGGAAGGGCATTATGGGCATGATGGGCCTGTGTTTGGCTTCTTCTTGGTGGCAGCGGGACACTACTTGTGCTTACCACCTCACCAGCTTGAACTGCACTTATGGGACTCGCCACGTCACCAAGTGTTACTGCAGTGCTGGTTTGACTACGACCGGGGTGTACTAGGCCGCTGACGCTTGCCAGTTCACCAAAACGCTACCAAAAAAACTGTTAGCGATCGCAGGGATCAGGCCTGACTCTGCGAACGCTGCAGTTATGAGTTTAGTGTTTTGTAGGTAACAGTGATCGATCGATACTGCACTTGGGTGGGCTGGGCTGGGCCGGGCGGAGGGGCAAAGCGCAGGTGCTAGCAGGTATCTGGGCTGATCCTGCTAACACTGCGTTTTTGGGAACCCTAAACTGCTGGGGACGCTAGTATAGATCTGATCGGATCAGATATTGATCAGTTCAGATACTATACCACTAAGGGAGGCGTATGCTGCGTGCGTGGGGGTTAGCGGTACTGGCGCTAATCTGACGCTGCCTTGGGCGACGCATATCACCGCCGGGCGATCAGGGGGCTAAACCTTTATTCGGTAATAAACGGCGGGTGCCCTGACACTATAAAAAATAGACTAACTAACCAGCGTCACCCGCAGCAGTTATATGGTGATTAGTGGTGAAAGGGTTAACTAGGGGGCAATCAAGGGGTTAAAACATTTATTAGATAGTATATGGGAGTCCCTGTCGTATAAAACGCTGACGGCGAACCTAAATATTTATCTCCCTAACTAGCGTCACCAGCGATCAGAAAAATGATCACTTAGTGACACTGGCGACAGGGGGTGATCAAGGGGTTAAAACTTTATTAGGGGGGGTTAGGGGGGTATCCTAGACCTAAAGGGGGCAAACAGTAACTGTCCTAACACTGTAACTGTCACAAACTGACACCAATACAGTAATCAGAAAAAAAAAAAAAAAAAACCTGCTTGGTGTCAGTTTGTGACGGGGGGGGGGGGGCGATCGGGGGGGGGAACGGGGTGTTTTGTGTGCCTGGCATGTTCTACTGTGTGTGTGTGTTGTGCACTCACATTCCAGTCTTCTCTCCTCGGCACCGGAACGGAAAATACAGAGGAGCCGAGGAGAGATGACATAATTTCCTCTTCCTCTGTGTACAATACAGAGGCAGGGAAATGATCCCATTGGCTTGGAGCGATCGCGGGGGGAGGGCCACGAATGGATGGCCTCCCCCTCACCACCGATCGCTGGGGGAGATTTGCCGACCGCCGCAGGCACCGGGGGGGGGGGTCCGATCGGACCCCCCACCCGTGGGCAGGCAAGGACGTACCTGTAAGCCCTTTTGCCTGCCCGTGCCGCTCTGCCGATGTACATCGTCGTGCGGTGGTCGGCAACTGGTTAATAATAAAAAGTAAATAGAACAAACGTAGTCAAAACATAGCCAAAGTTCGGTAACCAGAAAGGATAGTCAGACAAGTCAGGATGCCAGGGATCAGCCTAGTGGAGCAGCAATCAGGATCTGGAGCCATAAGGAATGTCAGCCAAGCAAGTCTTTAACAGGAACGCAGGAGATGGTCAACATCACAGAGACTAAGGTGAAGGCAGAGATCATCTGGGCTGGATGGCTTAAGTAAGCAGGACTGACCAGCAGGATATCATCAACAGGTGAATCACTGTGGAGAGATAGGAGCTGGAAATTAGCTGACAGCTGAGTGGCCAGCTCAGAGAAGGAAGGGCTGAGCCCAGCCCTGACAGTACCCCCTCCTAAATGACCCCTCCCCCTTGGAGGACCACCAAGCTTGAGGGGTAAATGTCTATGGAAATCACGGAGGACAGGGGCATGTACGTCCGAGGATGAGACCCAAGAGCGTTCCTCCGGACCATACCCTTTCGAATGCACCAGGCACTGTACGCGCCCACGGAACCTACGGTAGTCAACAATGGACTGTACTACATACTCCTCATGGTTCTCAACCTGTACAGGGTGAGGACGTGGCACCGAGGTGGTAAAGCGGTGGCAGACTAAATGTTTTAATAAGGAGACATGAAATACATTTGAGATAGACATATTAGAAGGAAGGTCTAACACGTAAGCCACTGGGTTAATCCTGCGGAGTATACGGAAATGCCCAATAAACTGAGGTGCAAACTTCAGAGAGGGAACACTAAGTCGGAGGTTGCGAGATGACAGCCAAACCCTGTCCCCAGCCTGGTAGTCTGCGGTCAGCATGGAGTCTGTACCTACGCTTTAAGCCCAAGTGCATGGGTTCACTTTCACTGACCGACTCAGTACCAGGAGGCATGGGAGGTGAGGGAAGCAAAGATGGGACTGCAAAGCTCGGAGACAAAAGTACAGGAGGCCTCCGCAAGCGCTCCTTTAAAATAGAGTCTTTCTCTGAGTCTGGAGTCAATGAGGATAGCAAACGTGATCAACTTCTCCAGCTCAGTGGGTATTTCTCAGGCTGCTATCTTATCCTTGATGGTATCTGAGAGACCATGAGAAAAAGCAGCCAAAAGGGCCTCATTGTTCCAAGCAACCTCTGTTGCCATGGCGTAATCTGCAACAGTTATCGTACTCTGTTTGATGGACATGAGGCACTTGGCAGCAGAAGCAGAGCGTGCGGGAACGTCAAATACCCTTTAAAAAGAGGCCACAAACTCTGGGTAACTCAGGACAAGGGGTTTTTGTGTCTCCCATAGAAGGTTTGCCCAGGCCAAGGCTCTTTTTTTAGAAAGCAAAGATATCACAAAACCTACTTTGCTTCTGTCCGTGGGAAACGTCTGGGGCAGCATCTCAAAGTATATCTCAACCTGGTTGAGAAACACTCTGCATTGGACTGGATCGCCCCCAAATCGCTGGGGGAGTGTAACCAGACATACCACTTAATAGAGGTAATACTCTAGGCGGGTGCTTGCACAGAGAGTGGAGCAGCAGCAGGGATGGCCTGCGACACACGTTGTACTGGAACAGCCACAGTGGGAGATTCCAGGTGAGCCGTGCGACTCAGGAGCGTTTGTAACACCATAGCAAACTAATCCATGCGGTGATCCTGCTCATTCAATCTGGAAAAAATATTACCAACAAGTGGATTGACTGCAACTTCTGAATTAATGGCCTTCGCCTACTGTCAGAAACCATGAATCAGACTGAGACAGAAGTACAGTTAAATTTCACTTGTTTAATAATAAAAGTAAATAAAACAAACGTAGTCAAAACATAGCCAAAGTTCGGTAGCCAGTACGGATAGTAAGACAAGCCAGAAAGTCAGGATGCCAAGGATCAGCGTTGTGGAACAGCAAGCAGGATCTGGAGCCAGAAGTAATGTCAGCCAAGCAAGTCTTTAACAGGACCGCAGGCGATGGTCAACATCACAGAGACTAAAGCGAAGGCAGAGATCATCTGGGGGTGGATGGCTTAAGTAAGCAGGACTGACGAGCAGGATATCATCAACAGGTGAGTCACTGTGGAGAGATAGCTGTCGGCTAATTGCCAGCTCCTGAGCGGCCAGCTTAGAGAAGGAATGACTGAGCCCAACCCTGACATAAACACTACTGATTATCCTTGCATCACCGGTCTGTTCCCAGCCAGGAGGATCTGAATGGGACTTCACACCACACAAGTCCTGAAAGAGCTCCAGTCTGGGGGTAGACTGATATTTTCCAAAATTAACATAAACCTGGAGAGTGCAATGCTGTGGCCCTGTTCACTAACCTTAGGGGGGCATTTGCATTTCCATGTTGCGTTTAATGCATGCATTACCCCAACTTGCTTTGTAGTGCTGTTGATTTTGAGTGGCACCCCAATACACTAAAGCAATGCACCTGCACCGTAGCACACAGCAATATGTGGTAGTGCCTTGCCTTAGAATAAAAAGGCTTTTTGTTTCGTAAGAACATTAGGGTGCCCTGGCAGCTCAAAGCTGAGCTCCTTCAATTGGATAAAATATCCTTTTAGTGAGTATCCCCCCCCTGCAGTATGCACAATGACCTACTGTATGTTGTGAACAGCACTGGGTTTTGGGTTTTTTTTTTTACGTTTTCATTTATTACCAGTAATTTTTATTCAGTGTGACCCTTTTGTTATGGTCAAATGATATGTAGAGCTACTGATTACTTCTAAACAAAAGAAAGCAATCGGATGAAAACAGCACGTGCCAGTATGAGTTATTCCAGTTATGCATTTTAGGGTGTGCCCCCCAAGTATGTTTTTGTATATTGTATGGACCCTGACCAGGTCTCTTGGGCTGGAGCACCCCTCCCCCTCTTCATTACCTCTTATTAGTGGCCACCAGTGCATAGGAGGAATCCCTTCAGTTCTCCCACATAGAGGAGTTTATCTCCCATGGTTGAGACACAGGTACTTTCATTCTATTACTAGGGTAGGACCCACTAATTCGGGGTACTTTGTCGCAGTAAGTGGGCTTAGCACTATATGACCATATAGTGTGACCAACCCCCGTTTTTTTTAAATATTTTCAGGTGTTTTTAACTAGCCTTGCAGGATAAATGTAATTTTTGTATGTGTGCGCTGTAATCTATTTTGTACTGTTTTTGGTCTTATAGCAGAACCATTTTGAATGTAAAGCATGTTAGGGTGTGCCCGCCAAGTATGTTTTTGTAGTATGAGTTATTCCCACACAATGTGTGGGAGTGACATCATCACGCTCTGGCCAACCAGAAGAAGCCAGGAAAAAGATGTTGGCGACAGTGAGGGACCTCATGGGATTTGGAGTGTTTAGTTCCATGTTAAGTCCTCCTCAGGTAACACTAAGTTGGATATTGCACTCTATATTGTCTGACCAGTCTAAAGTGTTTTTCATTGTTGCAGCTGAAATTGGGATAATAACTTCTTTCTATTTATTAAATGTTCTCATTCACAGAGCATAACTGACATAGCTGAGGTGGAGAAGCAGGCGGATGACATCTTGATTTCCACCTCAGTCAATCAATTAATTCATAAAAGTACAAGGCGTCCTATAAATTCCTATGAATGGATGAGCATCACTCAGCCTCCATCCAACTGCCAGAGCACAGTGTTGTATGTCGCTGACACTACTTACAACGAATACAGCGCTTCCAGTGGGCTCATGTGTTAGTGAATGAGACAAACTTTTAAAATCCTAGGACCTCATTGGTAAATTGTGCAACAGAAACCTCTAAAAACCACTCCCACATTTCTATCTCCTTATTTCTTCATTTGAAAACCGGTAAGGCACCGCTCCTTCACTATTGAGGGAGATTCTGCTGCATTTCAGCTGGAGGGTGGGACACATCACTCTTCCCTCTAGAAAAAGAGCGACACTGTAGAAACGAGTGCTTGTTTGTCCTCTGCAGCTGTCCTGGATGACTAGGATGACATGGTCCTCAAAGTGTAGCTCCACCCAAAAGGGGAAGCTCCTCTTGTCTGCCTCCTCCTCCCCTCTGATGCCACATTTGGCACCTTTTGGGGGAGGAGTGGGTACCTGGATTTAACAGGTACCCGCTCCTATTTCCTGCTGAGTTCGCCACGGGGAACTCAGCCAGAACATTGCCCCCCCTCCTTACTCTGCAGCCCACCCAATGAGAGTGCGCTTTGCGCATGCGCAGTAGGGAACTGGCTGTGAAACCACAAGGCTTCACTGCTTATTTCTCTTAGTGGAAATGGTGGTGGCAGAACTCCAGAGCCGATTGAAAACTTGGCTGATGACACCGCTGGATTCCTGGACAGGTAAGTGTCCTAATATTAAACATCAGCAGCTACAGTATTTGAAGCTGCTGACTTTAAATTTTTTTCTGCAGTAGCCTGGAGCTCCGATTTAAGCTCACTAGATATGTTACAATCTGATTGTACAATCTCTCCTTTTTTAGATCTACCAACAACTATATAGTGCAAGGGCCTATCTGATTGGATACAAATTGATTGGATACATGAAGTATGTCCACATCCTATATAGTTTTGGTAAATCTAAAGTTGATTGTACAAAGATTGTATGGTCAGATTTCCATGTGTATGGTGACCCTAATAGGAGCAGAGCAATGCTGTGTCAAGCTTCACCTTTATCATTCACCATTTGGGTACATTTTATGTGTATGGTCTGTTACTCAGGTGTTCCCCACAATTTAAGTGTTGGACTTTCTAGTAATAACAAGGTGTATGTGGACAAAAGACACGTCCCTGCCACAACCCCGGTAAGTCGTCGGTTGGTAGGACGTGGGCCGGCGGGCGGCTTTCACTTTTGCTGACAAAATACAGATAACAGTACATGTAAGGTGGCGGGACGCACTTGCATGATGGTGTGGATTTATTTCAGTGTTTGAGCACACAGTGGGGGAAGGGTTGATGTGGATACTTCACTTTGGGACTAAATTTTAATAAGATTGGAGTTCTAGTCTTTATGGAGTTATATCACATTATGGAAGATTTGGTTATTTAAATGAGGATGTAGATTATCAATTTACATGAATGTTCATTTTATATGTGATATGTAGTTTGTATATATGTTTATTTAACACTCAGGGTATCTAACACTAAAGCCTCGTACACACGAACGGATTTTCTGCATCAGAGCATCAGACTTTTGTCCGAAGGGCGCATGCTGTGAACTTGTCTTGCATACAAACGGTACACAATTGGCCGACAAACATAGTGACGTACTACGTGGAATTTCAGCTCTTGAGTGCCACACTTTGGGCACCTTTTGCTAATGTCGTGTTTGGTGAGCATTGATTGCGAGCATGCGTGTTTGTACTTTTGGACTTTTGCATGTGCCTCCACTGTGGGGACACTTATGAGTTAGTGTTAGGTACCACAGATACCAGGGTGCCTTGATGAGGCTCTGTGGCTTACGCATGCATTTGCAAATGTGTGCAGACTAAACCTCCGCTTTTAAAGCATACTGTTCGACAGGTTTACTTGGTTGTCTGCGGGCTGGTCGGTAAGTTAAGCTTGGTTTTTTTCCTTGGCTTTATCCTTGGCCTTGTTTATAACTGTTGTTAGCCTTCCAATGCTTCTTACTGTGATAGCCAGCTATAGAGGGGGGCAAGTGGCGTACCCTTTTTGTATTACAGGAATTTCAGCACTAACCATGTGATGAGATAATACAGTTTTTATTGTCTGCATTTATTTTCTGGTCCTTTTATAATTATTATTACTGAAAATAATGTTGCTAAATAGAACAGCCCTGGTTCTCATATACGCTGTGTATGCCACATTCCATTCTATTTATTATTCTTTTATCACAGCTTACTATTAATACTAACAAAGTCATTATTATTGGGGGTTCCGTGGGATCTAAAAGTTATTTCAGGGGTTCCCCCATGTCAGTAAAAGCTGTTCTTTTTCCTCTGCAGCTACATATAGACTGATTCATGTTTTGTATTTGATTATGACAGTTATAAATGGCAGTGGACCTCCTAGTCATCATAGAACAAAGAGTGAGATAAAGACTACAATCAATATTAATGACAAGAAACTGAGAGAATTGAGAGAGATGGACATGTAGAAGACATAAGACATAACGGGCAAGAAACGGGAGAAGGAGTGAAGGCCGTGTGACAGAATGATGGAAAGAGGAATACACTGGAGCTTGGAAACAGGTGGGATGCTTAATGTTACAGGATAAATAAACCCAAGAACAAAAATGTAATATATTACAGCATACCAGTCCTTACATGCGATGGCTGCATTCTATTTTTCCTTTTTTTTTTTCA
Source organism: Lithobates clamitans (assembly GCA_037952925.1). Classification (NCBI taxonomy): domain Eukaryota; kingdom Metazoa; phylum Chordata; class Amphibia; order Anura; family Ranidae; genus Lithobates; species Lithobates clamitans. The sequence continues at coordinate 858,021 of JBBGZY010001422.1, forward strand.
GGCTAAGAACATTTTCCGCAAGTACAGGGAATAATCATTCTTACCAGAAATGCAGAGTCCTTGTCACTTCCTTCAAGTTAAAGGGACACTTTATTTAAAGCAGATGCCCTAAAGAATAAAATGGTGGGTTTTGCAATTTTTTATGTCACATGGTATTTGCGCAGCGTTTTTTTCAAACGCATTTTTTTGGGGGAGAAATAATTCATTTTTTTTAATATTAAGGCAAACGCAATACCTAACCCAAATATAAAAGATGGTGTAAAGCTGAGTAAATAGATACCAAACATGTCACACTTTAAAATTGAGCATGCCGCCCATCTAATAGCAACAAACTATGTAAATTTTACTATCCATAGGCAGCGCTTTAAAAGCCTTTACAGGTTACCACCCTGCCCACGACCTGTTCGTGGTGATGCCTCACGTGTGGGATGATCGCTGTTTGCATGCGTGTGGAACCGATGTGTGCGTTCACCTTTGTGCGCGGGGGACAGGGGCACTTTATTTTTATTTTTTTTATTTAGTTTTTATTGTTACACTGTCTTTTTAACCAGTTCTGGACCACCCTATAGCAGATATATGGCTACAGGGCGGTCCTCCTGTGCAAGATCACATGTGTATATATATGTGATTCTGCACTTCCATCTGCAGGGGGTATGTGCTGCCGGCAAGCTGGTTCTGCTGTGATTAATCACAGCGAAGCTGATCTGCAGATGCCGGGCACTGGATGCCCACCGTCACCTGCCGATTATCGATAAAACGCACAGAACAGAGATTTTTTCTAGTTTATTACAGAACAGAGATCTCCATTCTGATGGGGGAAGGGATGTAGAAGCCGATCTGCGGATGTCGGGCACTGGATGTCTGCTGGCACCAGTCAATTGTTAGTAAAACACACAGAACGGAGATCTACCTATGTAAACAAGACAGATCTCCGTTCTGACAGGGGGGAGGGAAAGGGATGGATTTTATGTCCCTGCAAAGCAGTAAATAAAATCCATCTCTTCGCTAGTAAAAACAGCACACACATAAACACACATAAACACTGGCTAGGCACACAGTTAACTCTTTGATCGCCTTAGGTTTTTAACCTCTTCCCAGCCAGTGTCATTAGTACAGTGATGGTGCATATTTTTAGCACTGATCCTTGTAGTAATGTCACTGATTCCCGCAAAGCGTCAGTTGGTGTCCAATTGTCTGCCGCAATATCGCAGTCCCGCTAGAAGTCGCTGATCGTCGCCATTACTAGTTTAAAAAAAAAATTAAATTAAAAAAATACCATAAATACTGTATATACTTTAGTTTGTAGATGCTATAATGTTCACGTAAACCAATCAATATATGCTTATTGGGATTTTTTTCTACCAAAAATATATAGCAGAATACATATTGACCTAAATTTATGAAGAAATTAGAACTTTTTACATTTTTTTATTGGATATGTTCTAGAACAGAAAGTAGAAACAAAAGTGTGTGTGTGTGCGTGCGTATATATATATATATATATATATATATATATATATATATATATATATATATATATACATATATATATATATATATATACATATATATATATATATATATACATATATATATATATATATATATATATAAATAATATAGTTGTGCTCATACCTTTACATTTTTCAGAGAATATGAATGATAACACAAAAACATTTGTTTCACTCATGGTTAGTGTTTGGTTGAAGCCATTTATTATCGATCAACTGTGTTTACTCTTTTTTTAAATCATAATGACGACAGAAACTACCCAAATGACCCTGATCAAAAGTTTACACACCCTGGTGATTTTGGCCTGATAACATGCACACAAGTTGACACTAATGCAGGCCATACGCGGTCGAATTTTCGAACGAATTTTCTTTTCAAAATCAGAATGTTCGTTTTTTTTTGTGATCCGATGATGCCATCATTGATTTTCGAAATTCGGCCGACCAAGCCTTCAATTTCACCGCATGTTGCTACAGAAAAGAATTTTCATGGCTGGGAATCTTCTTTTCTCTCCGTAAATTTTCTTTTCTTATTACATTTCTCGCACGATTCTCCCATCATTGATTAGAAAATCGTCCATTTTTCTAATAATTTCCAACATGTCCGATTCCTAAAATTTGATTGCCGCACGAAAATCTGTCGTTGTTGCAGCCCACTAATGGTGCGAAATTCATACGAAAATTCTTTCATACGATTTTCGAAAGAAAATTCTTACGAAATTTGAACTGTGTATGGCCGGCATAAGGGGTTTGAATGGCTATTAAAGGTAACCATCCTCACCTGTGATCTCTTTGCTTGTAATTAGTGTGTGTGTGTATAAAAGGTCAATGCGTTTCTGGACTGACAGACCCTTGCATCTTTCATCCAATGCTGCACTGACGTTTCTGTATTCCGAGTCATGGGGAAAGCAAAAACGGGAAAGGGGTATAATAAGGTGTCCAAGGAATTGAGAATGCCAATCAGCAGTGTTCAAACTCTAATCAAGAAATTGAAATTGGAAGGATTCTTTTGAAACCAAACCAGGATAAGGTAGGCCAACTAAAATTTCAGCCACAACTGCCAGGAAAATTGTTCAGGATGTAAAGAAAAACCCAAAAATAACTTCAGGTGAAATACAGGACTCTCTGAAAACATGTGGTGTGGCTGTTTCAAGATGCACAATAAGGAGGCACTTGAAGATGGGCTGCATGGTCGAGTCGCCAAAAGAAAGCCATTACTACGCAAATGTCACAAATTATCCCACTTACAATATGACAAACAGCATTTTGGAGAGGAGTCAACAAGGCCTATGGTGAAAGGTACACCATTCCTACTGTGAAACACAGAGGTGGATCGCTGATGAGGGCAGGTGGAGGCAGGTGGACTGAAGGAGCGCCCACCCCTTATTAAAGGTACAGGAGCACACCAAACACCCAGCATCATGACATCATGCACAGCTCTCTCTCACTCTCGTAAGAGTTTGCCAGGAAGGCAAGGAAGGGAGGGGGGATGAGTTATAAGAAAGAAAATGAAACCTGCAGAGCTGGAGGTGTGTCTCTGTGTGTTTGTGTAAATCCAGGAAGTGAACAGGCAGCAGCTTCAGCTGCCCACAGTTAAAATGGTTGCAGGCAGACTCAGTGGAGGGAGATTTCTGCAGCATATTTGGCAAGTACAGAATCACAGTATATATAAAATAATATGCAAAGTGGTTTGAGTCAAGCTTCAGAATGTCAAAGATGTTTTTATTACAAATTATGTGAGCAGACTACAGTTCCTCTTCAAAGTAACGCAGTGCCATATCGCAAGAAATGGCCTGGTCGTAAAGGGGGGGGGGGGGTTAAATCTTCCGGAGGTCAAGTGGTTAATTTTTTTTTTTTTACCACTTTTATTGCTGTCACAAGGAATGTAAACATCCCTTGTGCAATAAACATGTGACCGGTACTCTTTAAGGAGAGATCCCATGAAAACCCTCCTCTTCAGAGAAGCCTATCCTGCCCACACCTAACAACTGTACTTTTATTCTCTACATCAAATCATCCCCCACAGCTATTACCCTTTGTATCACTTCACCCTCCCTCCTCGATTGTAAGCTTTAACGAACAGAGCTCTCGGATTCCTCCTATATTGAATTGTATTGTAGCTGTACTGTCTGCCCTCATGTTGTAAAGCACTGCGCCAACTGTTGGTGCTATATAAATCCTGTATAATAATAATAAAAATCCCTCCTCTGCGCTTTGATCACATCAAAGTTGGTGTTTTCTAATGCTTTTGATTATGGCGCTAACGACATCTGGTTAAACCAGAAGTGATGTCAGGTCATCGCTTTCGGGTTACCATAGTTGAGAGCCGAACAAAGCCGATCCGTCTTTATTCATCTCTCCGATCAGCCAGCGGAAGTGCCAGCTGGTTTGCTCGGGTCCCCTGGTGGGACAGTAACAGTACATTGCTGGTCAGCAAGTGGTTTATTAGAAGCTAACTTGTAAGGGGTGGAACCTGTCACCATGTTTTCATCACCCGTGTTCATTCTGTCATCATTTCTATTTCAGTTTACACCCCCTCCCCCTTAGTGAACAATTGTAGGCTCATGTTCACTTAAAATGTATGTGAAGCCTTACAACAAACCCCAATTACTCCACTATTGCTATGTGGAATCGTGTCAGCCTTGCTCACAATTACCGATACACAATGTAGAAACGTGAAATACTATCCTATCTGGAAGAGAGATGTGGGAACTTACTGAGCTGCTAAGAAAATACAGAACTCTATTTACAGCTGAACTTTCACCTTCCGCTTCAGTCTTGCAGAGCTGTACAGCATCCTCTCCTGTACAGAAATTACTTACTCTACTTTAACTGCACATTGTGAGCATCTCATCCTGCCTCAGAAGGTCTATTCTTTCAATCTGAGAAGTTTGCATAACTACTCCCAATGGCCAGTCCTCTGCTGGCACCAATAAGTGCTCTTGAGAGGAGAGGAGCACTGAGGCAGGGTACTATGATGTAGTAAGGAAGCGGTGTACAGCATTTGGCTCCTCCCATAGCCATGATTTGCCTTCCTTCAAGGTATGTAATGAAAACCAATATTTAAAAATGTTATTTTGATGAGGGGGAAATAAGGAGCCAGGGAAGGCAAAATATAATATTAAATATCTTTAAAGAAGAAGTACAGCCAATGCTTGTTTTGGCTGTACTTCTCCTCTGGATCAGAGGAGTGCAGTTCATTTTGCACCCCTGTGACTGTCAGCAGCTCTCTGCTCGGAGCTGTGAGAACCGAGCGATTGGCGGTATTAGATTGCTCAGTTCTCAGTGTAGAGGCGCCGGGGGACCGATGCCGCATCCACCTAGGTAAGTATGAATCCAAAAAAAACCCCATACATCTATTTTAAGCATCAGCACTCTTTCCCAAAAGCACTCGGTTAGCAGAAGATTGGCTAACAGGAGGTCTGTATTAATGTGGTCTTGGGTATCCTTGTCAGAGAAACCATGCCAGGGACACAAGCTTGGAATTAGGGGAGCACTGCAGATGAGAAATCTTTCCTTGAACGACAGGTACCCTGGAAGAACGTGTGCTGAATATAGTCACCATCCTGAGTATGTGTAGCCTGCTTGTTCCCATAGTTCAAGTGCTGGAATTGAAATGATAGTATTTGCTATAGACTTGTCACATTTTTTGCAAGGCATTTCTAACATTGTTAGCAGTATAAGCTGCATCTGTCAACTGAAGTATTTTCTTTTATATCTTGTGACAAGAGAATGCTGTGTCATAGTGGAAAATGGCAGTTAGTATGCAGTCTTGCAGGTGAGACTGAATCACAGGAAAATAAAAGGTTTAAAGTGTTTGTATAGCACAGTGTTTGTGCTATCTAACCTGCCCTCCCCCCTGTAAACTGACCACAGTTTATCATGGCTGCTGAACCCTGACACCGTGGTCAGTTTATGTGCCTCTGTCAGCTGCAGCTCTCCTCTGTTCTCCGTCCCCCCCCCCCTCCATTTGCCTTTCAGCTTGTGCATCTTCCTTGTAACCTGTCTCCACCCCCCCCCCCCCCACCTGCTGTTAGTGGAAAAGTGAACGTTTAAAAAATTCACTGCCAGCCCCTTACTTTTATGCAGCCATAGTGTACTGTATACGTTTTTGTTAAAAAACGTTGCCTCTGACCCTTTTTACATGTAACTTCAGGCCAGCCACATGACTCGCGGGCGCTCTACACCTCCAATCCAGGGCTACAGCAGGAGGGGCTAAGCGCGCCCACGTGATCTCCCCAGCTGCTGTTAGAGGGAGATCTCGGCCCCTCTTAAAGTAGCCCTGGATCAGAGGTGTAGAGCGGCCACGAATCACGTGACCGGCCTGAAGATGCATACAAAAAGATATTTAGAGGCATCGATTTTAACCACTTCAGCCCTGGAAGGATTTACCCCCTTCCTGACCAGAGCACTTTTTACAATTTGGCACTGCGTCGCTTTAACTGCTAATTGCACGGTCATGCAATGCTGTACCCAAACGAAATTTGCGTCCTTTTCTTCCCACAAATAGAGCTTTCTTTTGATGGTATTTGATCACCTCTGCGGTTTTTATTTTTTGCGCTATAAACGGAAAAAGACCGAAAATTTTGAAAAAAAATGATATTTTCTACTTTTTGTTATAAAAAAAATCCAATAAACTCAATTTTAGTCATACATTTAGGCCAAAATGTATTCGGCCACATGTCTTTGGTAAAAAAAAAAATGTCAATAAGCGTATATTTATTGATACGCGTCTACAAACTAGGGTACATTTTCTGGAATTTACACAGATTTTAGTTTATGACTGCCTATCTCATTTCTTGAGGTGCTAAAATGGCAGGGCAGTACAAAACCCCCCAAATGACCCCATTTTGGAAAGTAGACACCCCAAGGAAATTGCTGAGAGGCATGTTGAGCCCATTGAATATTAATTTTTGTGTCCCAAGTGATTGAATAATGACAAAAAAAAAAGAATTTACAAAAAGTTGTCACTAAATGATATATTGCTCACACAGGCCATGGGCATATGTGGAATTGCACCCCAAAATACATTTAGCTGCTTCTCCTGAGTATAGGGATACCACATGTGTGGGACTTTTTGGGAGCCTAGCCGCGTACGGGGCCCCGAAAACCAATCACTGCCTTCAGGATTTCTAAGGGCGTAAATTTTTTATTTCACTCCTCACTACCTATCACAGTTTTGAAGGCCATAAAATGCCCAGATGGCACAACCCCCCCCCCAAATGACCCAATTTTGGAAAGTAGACACCCCAAGCTATTTGCTGAGAGGCATGGTGAGTATTTTGCAGCTCTCATTTGTTTTTCAAAATGAAGAAAGACAAGGAAAAAAATATATATTTTTTTTCAATTTTCAAAACTTTGTGACAAAAAGTGAGGTCTGCAAAATACTCACTATACCACTCAGCAAATAGCTTGGGGTGTCTACTTTCCAAAATCAGGTCATTTGGGGGAGTTTTGTGCCACCTGGGCATTCCATGGCCTCCGAAACTGTGAAAGGCAGTGAAGAGTGAAATAAAAAATTTACGCCCTTAGAAACCCTGAAGGCGGTGCTTGGTTTTCGGGGTCCCGTACGCGGCTAGGCTCCCAAAAAGTCTCACACATGTGGTATTCCCATACTCAGGAGAAGCAACAGAATGTATTTTGGGGTGTAATTTCACATATTCCCATGGCATGTTTGAGCAATATATCATTTAGTAAAAACTTTGTGCAAAAAAAAAACAAATCAATTTGTCTTTTTCCCGCATCTTGTGTCACAATATAAAATATTCCATATACTCGACATGCCTCTCAGCAAATAGCTTGGGTGTCTACTTTCCAAAATGGGGTCATTTGGGGGGGTTTTGAACTGTCCTGGCATTTTATGCACAACATTTAGAAGCACAGAAGACACTTTTTGTTTACATGAAAAAAATTTTTTTTTTTGCAAGAAAATTACTTTGAACCCCTAAACATTATATATTTTTTTAAAGCAAATGCCCTACAGATTAAAATGGTGAGTGTTTCATTTTTTTTTTCACACAGTATTTGCGCAGCGATTTTTCAAACACATTTTTTGGGGAAAAAACACACTTTTTTAAATTTTAATGCACTAAAACACACTATATTGCCCAAATGTTTGATAAAATGAAAAAGATGATCTTAGGTCGAGTACATGGATACCAAACATGACATGCTTTAAAATTGCGCACAAACGTGCAGTGGCGACAAACTGAATACATTTTTAAAAGCCTTTAAAAGCCTTTACACGTTACCACTTTAGATTTACAGAGGAGGTCTACTGCTAAAAATTACTGCCCTCGATCTGACCTTCGCGGTGATACCTCACATGCATGGTGCAATTGCTGTTTACATTTGACGCCAGACCGACGCTTGCGTTCGCCTTAGCGCGAGAGCAGGGGGGAACAGGGATGCTTTTTTTTTTCTTTATTATTTTCTTGCTTTTTTATCTTATGTTTAAACTGTTCCTTTCATTATTTTTTTTTTAATCATTTTTATTGTTATCTCAGGGAATGTAAATATCCCCTATGATAGCAATAGGTAGTGACAGGTACTCTTTTTTGAAAAAATTGGGGTCTCTCCTCTGCCCTCAAAGCATCTGACCACACCAAGATTGGTGTGATAAAATGCTTTCCGAATTTCCCAATGGCGCTGTTTACATCCGGCGAAATCTAAGTCATGAAATGCTTGTAGCTTCCAGTTTCTTAGGCCATAGAGATGTTTGGAGCCACTCTGGTCTCTGATCAGCTCTATGGTCAGCTGGCTGAATCACCGGCTGCATTCTCAGGTTGAATACAGTGAATGAGCAAGTAGTTGAACTGTGAACTTAATATATCACTCCTGAAAAAAAAAAAATATATATATATATATATATAAATTAAGTCCATAAACTGTGTGAACAAAAGTCCAATTAGTGATAAGATCTCCGGTATAAAATATGCGATTCTTGTAATCATCCACCACACCTCTGTGCCAGTGATTCCACTCGCCTCAAAGAAACGCACTCACCAGCTGCTCGTGTTTGGCCAGAAACGCCTCAACCCACTCAAATGGGGGTTAAAATCAGATCTCCAATATCCAATAGTGTATATTTCAAGCACTCCATGAAGTGATTGCTCCACATGTAAATGAGAAAAAGCACTCCAATAGTGTGATACCGTATAAAAAAAATGTATTATAATTTCAGTAATCCATCACAATTGTACTCACATAAGAACATTTCACAGCAGGCAAGCACAACGCTACAATACGGTTGCGGCGGACCCAGGGTGTGTGCTCTCACCCGCTCCTCGACCCGATCCTCCGCTTCCAAATGCACCGTGTCTCGTCACGTCTTACGTCACACGTGCTAGATTGCCATATAGCCACGCCCCGACATGTTTCGTCACTAGGACTTAATCATGGGGTTATATATAATTTGTGCTCATAAGCTATGGAATTTTCTGTTTTTGTCCTTCATGTGATAGCCCTTCCATGTGCTCCTTGCTGTGAAGGCCAGGTATAGGTGGGGGCAGGGGCCATTTGTTTGTTACTGGTGTAAATATGGTCTGGGGACACACTGTACACCTTTGCTGCCATTGTGCTCTTGCTGGGTCTCCAGTGTGCTCCTGTTCCTTTAAGGGGGATTGGGCTGCCTCCAGGCCCACCTGCCCCTCATCTATCCATTTAATGCATGTGCTTCCATTGTGGAGACGCTTATAAATACAGTAGCGTTAGGACTGCAAGCATACACAGGGTGCCGTGAAGAGGCCTTGCAGCTTATGCATGCATTTGCAAATGCGTGCTAACTAAACCCCTGTTTTTAACGCAGACTGTTAGACAGGTTAATTAGGTCAGTTGGCAGACTGGTTGGTGAGTTGAGCTATGGAATGTTCTGTTTTTGTCCCTCATGTGATAGCCCTTCTATGTGCTCCTTGCTGTGAAGGCCAGTTATAGATGGGGTCCAAAATAGGCTCATTTGTGGGGGTTTTGAATTGTCCTGGCATTTTATGCACAACATTTAGAAGCTTATGTCACACATCACCCACTCTTCTAACCGCTTGAAGACAAAGCCCTTTCTGACTCTTTTTGTTTATATTTTTATAAAAATATTTTTTTTTTCAAGAAAATTACTTTGAACCCCCAAACATTATATATTTTTTTAAAGCAAAGGCCCTACAGATTAAAATGGTGGGTGTTTCTTTTTCACACAGTATTTGTGCAGCGATTTTTCAAACACATTTTTTGGGGAAAAAACACACTTTTTTAAATTTTAATGCACTAAAACACACTATATTGCCCAAATGTTTGATGAAATAAAAAAGATGATCTTAGGCCGAGTACACGGATACCAAACAAGGCATGCTTTAAAATTGAGCACAAACGTGCAGCGGCAACAAACTACATACATTTTTAAAAGCCTTTACAGGTTACCACTTTAGATTTACAGAGGAGGTCCACTGCTAAAATTACTGCCCTCGATCTGACCTTCGCGGTGATACCTCACATGCATGGTGCAATTGCTGTTTACATATGACGCCAGACCGACGCTTGCGGTCGCCTTTGTGCGAGAGCAGGGGGGGGACAGGGGTGCTTTTTTTTTTTTTCAATAATTTATTTTGCTTTTTTATTTTATTTTTAAACTGTTCCTTTCATTTTTTTTAATCATTTTTATTGTTATCTCAGGGAATGTAAATATCACCTATGATGGCAATAGGTAGTGACAGGTATTCTTTTTTGAAAAAATTGGGGTCTATTAGACCCTAGATCTCTCTTCCCTCAAAGCATCTGACCACACCACAGATCAGTGTGATAAAATGCTCTCCCAATTTCCCAATGGCACTGTTTACATCCGGCGAAATCTAAGTCATGAAATGCTCGTAGCTTTCGGTTTCTTAGGCCATAGAGATGATTGGAGCCATTCTGGTCTCTGATCAGCTCTATGGTCAGCTGGCGGAACCACCGGCTGCATTCTCAGGTTCCCTGTTGGGACAGGAGAGCCAGAGAAAACCATGGAAGACGGTGGGAGGGGGGGGGGGGACATTCCCTCCCACTGCTTGTAAAAGCAGTCTAGAGGCTAATTAGCCGCTAGGATTGCTTTTACATGAAAGCCGACCGCTGGCTGAAAATGATACCAAGATGATACCTAAACCTGCAGGCATCATTCTGGTATAACCACTCTATACCAGTACGTTGCTGGTCCTTGTTGGGCATATATTGTAATCTTTTTTTATTTTTCATGTAGCCTGTGGGCTGAACGAAAAAAAAAAATTGATCGGTGGGTATGCCCACCATTAGAATACCTCCCTTCATCCACCCACTTCTAATGATGGGCATACATGCACCATTTTGTTTTTAACTGTGGTGGTGAAAACACCTCCTACAGCGCTGGAGTCACGGCTTTATGTATCATGGGAGCAAATGCTGTTGCTGTCAAGATAAATAAATCAGTGCTGCAGCTGAATGGCCTAAAAATATATGCTGAAGCATGGAGGCATCCGCCCCAAAAGTTAAGAGCAAATCGCTCCTCCACCCCTGCTGCCCCCATGCTTCGGCATATATATGCTCTTTTTTTTAACTGTGGTGGTGAAATCACCTCCTACAACGCTGGAGTCACGGCTTTATTTATCGTGGGAGCAAACACTGTTGCTGTCAAGATAAATAAATCTGCGCTGCAACTGATTAGCATACCTGCTAAGCAAATGATGGTTAATAAAACAAAGTAACATTACAGTATAACAGTAAGACATACCATACCTGCAAAGCAAATACAAAAAAAAATAGTAAAAAATAAAACATTTTTTAATGCAATCTGTGCCTAAAATATACATATGCCGAAGCATGGGGGCATCCGCCCCAAAAAGTTAGGTGAAAATGGCTCCTCCACGCCTGCTGCCCCCATGCTTCGGCATATATGCTCTTTTTTTTTACTGTGGTGGTAAAATCACCTCCTACAGCGCTGGAGTCACGGCTTTATTTATCGTGGGAGCAAACGCTGTTGCTGTCAAGATAAATAAATCCACGCTGCAGCTAAATGGCGTACCTGCAAAGCAAATACAATAAAACATAGTAAAAATAAAACAGAGAGAACGATAGACATAGAACAATAGTGAGCGGACAGTAGAGAGCGAACATAAGAGAGAGAACAAGAGAGAGAGAGAGAAGAAAAAATTTTTTTGTGTTTTTTTTTCTTCTCACTTTTTTCACTTTTATAAAAACTATAAACTGAACGTTGCAGATTAGGGTCTCTCAAAATGTGATGGCCATCACATCTTTCGAGACCCTGTGTACGTGTGCCTATGACTGTGTGGTGCTGTACCCTACGCTAATACTCAACTAGTGTGTGATAGCGTTCGAAACAGTCACCAATGCAAAGACCAGATTGGTCAGGACATGAGGGACAATAAAAGCGGGTGTCACGCCTAAATCCGCACTTTCTAGAGATACGACATCTTCTTTGGGGGTTTCTTTGGGTAGGGGTACCAGAGAGGACATGTGGAAAATGCCTCTCGTGCAACCGACTTACTGCATTTGCGTTGGGAATTTGGGCCAGAGCACCGTCTGGAAACAGAAGGGCTCTGATGATCTCTTCCTGGAATTTAAGGAAGGATCCAGTTCGTCCTGAAGCTCTGTGTAGCACATGAGCGTTCAGCAAAGCCAATTGAAATTAATAAACAAACACTTTTTTGTACCTGCGTCTGGCCTTACGGGCAATTAGGTACGGCGCCAACAACTAGTCGTTGAGGTCCACCCCTCCCATATTAAGGTTATATTTGTGGATACAGAGGGGTTTCTCCACAACACCAGTCGCCGTAAGAATTTGGACAGTCGTGTCTGCGTGAAGGGAGGACAGAATGAAAACATTCTTATTATCCCTCCACTTCACAGCGAGCAAATTATTACATCTCAAGCAGCCTCTCTCCCCTAGCCTAAGACGGGAATCTGCAAGCCGCTGGGGTAAGCCCCGGCGATTAGATCGCATGATGCCACATGCGCCAATTTGATAATCAAACAAGTGACTAAAAATTGGCACGCTTGTGTACTAATTGTCCACATACAAGTGGTACCCCTTTTCGAATAAGGGTGACACCAAGTCTCACACAATCTTACCAGCGCTCCCTATGTAGTCAGGGCAGTTCCACGGCTCTATGTAACTATCTCTTCTCTCGTAAACCATAAAACTACATGTATAGCCTGTGGCCCTGTCACAGAGCTTATACATCTTGACCCCGTATCTGGCATCCTTGCTGGGAAGATACTGTTTGAATGACAAGGGGCCAGAAAACTTAATCAGGAACTCATCAACGCAGACAACTTCATGGGGAGTAAACAAGGCTGCAAAACATTGGTTGAAGTGGTTTACGAGGGGCTGAATTTTGTAGAGCCGATCAAATTCAGGGTCACACGAGGACGACAGAGTTCATTATCGTTGAAATGCATGAACCACAAGATCTGCTCGTATCATCTCCTGGTCATGGAGGCAGAGAACACGGGCGTATGGTGGTGAAGGCTTTAACTGGGGGGTGATCGGGGGGTGAATTGTGTGCCTACGTGACCTGGTGTCAGTGTATTGTTGTTCAACTCACTTTTAGATGCTCTCTCCTCTTGGTCTGGAATGAAAAGACCGACACGAGGAGAGATGACATCACTTCCCCTGTCAGTGTTTACAGTTACACAGACAGGGGAAGGATATCATTCGTCAGGAGCAATCACCAGGTCCAGGCCAGATTTCATTGGCCTGGGCCTGGGGATTGATCAGTTCCTGATCGAATCCAATCATTGCGGCTGCCCCCCCGATGCGCCCGACGTAGCATAACGGCAATTCGCCTGCCTGTGCCATTCTGCCGCAGTGCAACTGCAGCGGATGGACAGCAAGTGGTTAAACTTAACTAACTAATCATATCCATCTTATCTAACTCCCTAACTGACTTGTATTTTCTTTACTTACCGTACTTAACTTATCTTAATTTATCTACATTATCTTAATGTATCTATTTTTTTTAACTTTGCTTATCTTAATTTATCATAACTCATCTAACACACTGGATTTTGGGGGTTTGTTTTGCTTTGTTTTTTAAATGATAAGTTCACCTTTAGGAACATGGTACATATTCCACCCGATTTTAGGGTGAAACATGTAACCTGTTCCCAGTGCTGCAGCCTCTGCCCTTTTTTTTTACAGCAAAAAATTGGTATTTTGTTTTTTATTTTATTTTTTTAGAAAAGTGAATTTGCATAGTTAGGTTGAAAAAAGGCACAAGTCTATCTAACCAATAAGGTAGTGTAATAAATAATTCTGCGCTACCTAAAAAGGAAAGCAGCTGACACGGCAAATAGGATATATGCACTAGAAATAAAACAAAAAGTGTAGCGCTAAATGTGTAAAAACATAAAAATGTCAGAAAAATAGGAAAATGAAACGCAATGATCAAATATGAAGAGTAGAAATTAAAATTATCTAACCAAGAATACAAAAAAAAAAAAGTCATACAATCCTTCACCCACTGTTGATCCAATTTGCTACAGCAGGGAAAAAAATTCCTTCCTGATCCAACCCCCCCCCCCCCCCCCCGAGAAACAATCGGATTTTCCCTGGATCAACTTTACCTATAAATGTTAGTAATATATACAAAAGAAATATATATAATTCATGAAATATACAGGTGCACAAATGCTATGAACTGTGTAGAATTAGAAAAAGAGCCACTTAAGAGCTATGCGAATAGAAGAAAATTCAATGTCGCTACACTAGTGCAATTAAAAAATGTGACATATAAATTGTTATTCATGACCACAAACACAGGTGTAAAAATAGTAATAAATCATAAGATAAAATGTGCACAAAATAGTGTAGACTGTGTATAATTGACAGAAGAGCCACTAGGAACTATGCGACTAGAGAACAATTGTATGTCGCTGCACTGGTGCAAAAAAGTGTGACATATAGATTGGCATTCGTGTCCACAATTACTACAATTACTAGGAACTATGCGACTAGAGAGCAATTGTATGTCGCTACACTGGTGCAATTAAAAAAGTTTGACTTATAGATTGACATTCGTGACCACAATTAAGGGTATAAAAAACCTCTTATGGGATGGATGCCAAATAATATGTAAAGAAAATAAATGAAAACATAAGTTTCTATTAACGGAGAGTCCTTTACATCAAGGTGTTTCTTCACAAAAACATTCAACAGACTTCAAGCTTTTCCATCCACACACTAGGTCTGGGCATGAAGGTAGGCTAGTGCTGATAGTGGTTATGAAGAGACTTTGGGAACCACAAATCTCACGTTGCACCAAAAAAAGAGGAGAAAGCATATAGTATAAAAACCTATGACACCTGCGCATATAAGCGCTACTCACGGAACCGATGTGCAGAGCAGGCATTCAGATATTCCGTCGGTGTTCGCTGCTGAACGGCGTGTGTTCCACCAACTCCAGGAAGTGATGTCACTGGTTCTCGGATTCACAGGCGTAAACAGGATGTTGCGTCGACGCGTTTCGCCCCTCCTCCAGGGCGTTATCAAAGACTTAACATCCAGCTTACACAAGGTTTTACTTATACTACGCTCGGTGAGTGACAGCCATTTATGGCCAATGGGTAAGCATTACCAATTCCTTCCTCAAATCATCATATCCTGTTGCAATTGGAAACTTTAATCAGTGGCCAGAGACACAACATCTCCTATCACCACAATAAGCAAATGTGTATACAAGACATCAAATTTAAGCGCTCATTGTTTTAAACCAAAATAAAGTGTATTACAACAGGATGTCTAAACAACTAAAATATTTATATATAATATATATTGAATGTCCAATTTTAATTAATATACTTATTTAAAAAATATTACTCTTTAATAGAAAAATAGAAATAAAAATACAAATAATTAAAATATATGAATAAAAATAAAAAATAATATAAAAATAGAAAAAAATATATAAAAATAAAAAAATGAAATTCCTTGTTGCTTGATGTAACTTGCAACAGGAAAAATTATACATATATATTTATATACATGTATAAGATAAACCTATTAGCATCCAAAAAGGAAAATTTAAATTTGAGCGCTTAAATTTGATGTCTTGTATACACATTTGCTTATTGTGGTGATAGGAGATGTTGTGTCTCTGGCCACTGATTAAAGTTTCCAATTGCAACAGGATATGATGATTTGAGGAAGGAATGGGTAATGCTTACCCATTGGCCGTAAATGGCTGTCACTCACCGAGCGTAGTATAAGTAAAACCTTGTGTAAGCTGGATGTTAAGTCTTTGATAACGCCCTGGGGGAGGGGCGAAACACGTTGACGCAACATCCTGTTTATGCCTGTGAATCCGAGAACCAGTGACATCACTTCCTGGAGTTGGTGGAACGCACGCCGTTCAGCAGCGAACACCAACGGAATATCTGAATGCCTGCACATCGGTTCCGTGAGTAGCGCTTATATGCGCAGGTGATCTCACGGTGTGAAAGGTTTTTATACTATATGCTTTCTCCTCTTTTTTTGGTGGAACGTGAGATTTGTGGTTCCCAAAGTCTCTTCATAACCACTATCAGCACTAGCCTACCTTCATGCCCAGACCTAGTGTGTGGATGGAAAAGCTTGAAGTCTGTTGAATGTTTTTGTGAAGAAACACCTTGATGTAAAGGACTCTCCGTTAATAGAAACTTATGTTTTCATTTATTTTCTTTACATATTATTTGGCATCCATCCCATAACAGGTTTTTTATACCCTTAATTGTGGTCACGAATGTCAATCTATATGTCACACTTTTTTAATTGCACCAGTGTAGCGACATACAATTGCTCTCTAGTCGCATAGTTCCTAGTAATTGTAGTAATTGTGGACACGAATGCCAATCTATATGTCACACTTTTTTGCACCAGTGCAGCGACATACAATTGTTCTCTAGTCGCATAGTTCCTAGTGGCTCTTCTGTCAATTTTACACAGTCTACACTATTTTGTGCACATTTTATCTTATCATGATTTATTACTATTTTTACACCTGTGTTTGTGGTCATGAATAACAATTTATATGTCACATTTTTTAATTGCACTAGTGTAGCAACATTCGACATTCATTCATCAATGAAAAAAACTTTATTAATTAATGCACAGTATTATAAAAATATATAAATCTCACTGATGTGGCACTAAGACCGTATGAGTGAGATGGGTTCCCTCACAAAAAACACCAACACTAACATGTATAGCACACTGTAAAAAAAAAAAAAAGGGGTGATAAATAACAACGTTGTTTATTATCACCCCTTTTTTTTCTACAGTGTGCTATACATGTTAGTGTTGGTGTTTTTTGTGAGGGAACCCATCTCACTCATACAGCCTTGGTGCCACATCAGTGAGATTTATATATTTTTATAGTACTGTGCATTAATCAATAAAGTTGTATTTTTCATTGATCAATATCGTTGTGATTCTCCCATTGATTGCAGTCCTGGTACTGCTCTGGTCCCAACCCCCCTTTTTTACTAGATTATTACTCTGCTACTAGGGAGATACCCCATCATATAGACGTATCGGCCGATCAATCATTATTAATATAATTTTTGACACCTAAACACAAATGGATTCCAGTGGTTTTTATCTTTTTGTTACTATTCCTCTCCTGCATTACCACCTCATGTGTCTGTGGCTGGGGCACTACAAATCCAAGCATGCCAGAAGAGGGGAGGCAGCAGCAATATCATAGTGCAGGCTGATTTTGTAGATGTAAACAAATAATTCTGCGCTGCTCACAAAGTCAGCAGCTAACACACCACATTGGAAAAATGGTATACAAAAATGAAAATAACAAAGTGTAGCGCTAAAAAGTGATATGCCAAAAATAATATAGACAGTGAGTCTTGATGGCACTGAATTCCAAAAAATATATACAATAAGTGAATAAAACAAACATAAATATGTGTAAAAGAGTCAAATAAAGTCCATAAAATAATGGTGCAAAGAAATAGATGTGAATATAGTCCCAGTCTATATGGTTGGAAAGTGGAAAAATGTAGCGCATGGTAGACAAATGTATGAAGTAGTAAATTAATAATAACAGAAATGAAATAAGGTCCAAATGGGTAAGTCCTTAGACTTGGTGCCAGATAATCACTATGTGACAAACCATAAAGTCTGAAACCCAGTGGTGAAATAATAAAGTGTCCAACTGTGCAGGAACACAGGAGCAACCATTCAAGGGTGATGAATATCCAAAAAGACTGACAAGGATGATGTAAATTCGAGGGTGAGGCCAGCATCAAAGGCAAACAGCATCAATGGGTAAGTAATAGATGGATACTCTTACCGGATCCGATGGACTCCCCTGTCAGTGACATGGAGTCAAAAAGACAAAGTGCCTGGCCTGGCGGATGAGGGAATATCCAAGCAGTTGAAGCTTCCAAGGTGAGCTCCACTAAACCTCCAGGGATCGTCAAGGTAGGTCTTCAAGGTTGGAACTCCAATTGGGAATCTTGGAAGTAAGCAGCTAGTCTGCAACAAAACCAAACTGACCCTGTCTAACAGTTCACATCGCCCTTCTATGTGGTTTAGTGGAGCCCACCTTGGAAGCTTCAACTGCTTGGATATTCCCTCATCCGCCCGGCCGGGCACTTTGTCTTTTTGACTCCATGTCGCTGACAGGGAGTCCATCGGATCCGGTAACAGTATCCATCTATTACTTACCCATTGATGCTGTTTGCCTTTGATGCTGGTCTCACCCACGAATTTACATCATCCTTTTCAGTCTTTTTGGATATTCATCACCCTTGAATGGTTGCTCCTGTGTTCCTGCACAGTTGGACACTTTAATATTTCAGCACTGGGTTTCAGACTTTATGATTTGTCGCATGGTGATTATCTGGCACCAAGTCTAAGGACTTACCCATTTGGACCTTATTTCATTTCTGTTATTATTAATTTACAACTTCATACATTTGTTTACCATGCGCTACATTTTTCCACTTTCCATTTTGTATTGTTTTTGTCACACTGTATGTAGCTGCTCCTTCTCCCCTTTTTAGTAGTTAGCGCAGTGTTTGCACATATTTTTTCACAGTCTATATGGTTGAAGATGTGAGATTCACTAATGAAGGCCTCTGTGTGAGGAATTCTTGCAAAAGATGGGTGATATAATTGTGAAGAAAACCACCACCATGTGAAGGGGAGGCTTACCGGATTGTTTGAACACACCAGAGCGTACGCTCTGCATGTCAAACAGGCTTGGGTTAAGGTGAATGGACTCTGGATCGGTGTCCTCAAGCAGGTATTCCCAATTCGCAGCCGGATGGAAACGTGAGGACCATTATATCACATATGGACCAAAACTCAGAAATCCACAGACATGTAGAGGATACCAAAGAAGGAAGCAAAAGGGGACCACATAGCGTAATTCTGTAAAACAAGGATAAACTTTAATAAAGTAGAAAAACTCACATGATTGAGAATAAAACAGCGCTGGTATAAAATCTATTTAGCAGCAGTGGGGACCGTCCCGACGCATTTCGTCTCCAAGGACATCATGAGAACCAAGTCCATGAACCTTTGCGGCATGTATAGCAAGTACTTCCGGTATGATAAAGATGGCGCTTCAGCGTGTGTTCCACAACGCACATTGAATGGTATAAGGATGCGTTCCACATGCTTCCTCGTATCTTACCTATCCAATAGAAGCAATACTGGAAAGGGGGCGGTTCAGTGTGGGGTCAACCATGCCAATACGTACTACAAAGAACCCCTGGGCTGACGTCACACGTCCGAAAGAACATGTGGGCATGCGCCTAGCCAACGCAGGCCGTTTTAATGAATGGAGAGTGAGCGTACGTGTCACGCCGAAAACTGGCGTGCGTTCCATGTCGTGACTGGCGCATAAACATGCGTACCACGTCATGGGAGTGGTTGTACAGACAACCGCTGCGAACGTGATAAACGTAATGAGGTCAAAGACATAGACGTATTGCGGGTCCTGTGTGTGACTACATACATATATATAATGCAAAACGGAAGCATCTGCCGTACGCTCTGGCATGTTCAAACAATCCGGTAAGCCTCCCCTTCACATGGTGGTGGTTTTCTTCACAATTATATAACCCATCTTTTGCAAGAATTCCTCACACAGAGGCCTTTATTAGTGAATCTCACATCTTCAACCATATAGACTGGGACTATATTCACATCTATTTCTTTGCACCATTATTTTATGGACTTTATTTGACTCTTTTACACATATTTATGTTTTTTTTATTTACTTATTGTATATATTTTTTGGAATTCAGTGCCATCAAGACTCACTGTCTATATTATTTTTGGCATATCACTTTTTAGCGCTACACTTTGTTGTTTTCGGTTTTGATTTTGTAGATGAAAAGTGCTAGTGTATAGTGTGTGTTTTGTATACTGTATGATCATTATGTATTTGATTATTTTTCGTGCGTGGTGGTCTTAAAGCGGAGGTCCGTCCACACCTAGAAAAATTAAAAGTCAGCAGCTACAAATACTGTAGCTGCTGACTTTTAAATTATGGACACTTACCTGTCCAGGGAGCCCGCAATGTCGGCGCCGCAGCCGATCTTCAGATCGACTGTCGGGTGCAGCTGCCGCCATTGCTGGTAAGGGAACCCAGCAGTGAAGCCTTTTGGCTCTACCTCTGGTTCAATGCTGCGCATGTGCTGCACTTTCCAATTGGCCGGGAGGTGGAGGAAGGAGGAGGGGGCCAAACTTCCGAGAGATGGCGCTGCGGCCCCAACTCCTGGAAGTGGGGAAGGGGGCCATTCAAAAACAGGTCCGTGTTCCCCCCTCCCCCCTAAAAGGTGCCAAATGTGGCACCGGAGGGAGAGACGAACAAGCGGAACTCCACTTTAAGGTGTTTATTCTTCATATTTTTTTTTTATCTGAGTAAGCAGTGAGCACATTTGGTGTGGAAGCCCTCTAGAGTATTTTTATTTGTTTATCCACTTCAATACCAGGCACTTATCCCCCTTCCTTCCCAGGACAATTTTCAGCTTTCAGCGCTGTCACACTTTGAATGACAATTGCGCTGTCATGCAACACTGTACTCAAGATAATTTTTATCATGTTCTTCCCACAAATAGAGCTTTCTTTTGGTGGTATTTGATCACCTCTGCGGTTTTTATTTTTTGCTAAACAAACTAAAAAAGACCAACATTTTTGAAAAAAAATTTTTTTTTTTAGTTTCTGTCACAAAATTGTGTTTTCCCCTTCACTGATGGGCACTGATGAGGTGGCACTGATGAGTTGGCACTGATAAAGTGGCACTAATAGGCACCAATAGGCGGCACTGATATGGAGCACTGATGGGCACTGATAGGTGGCACTGATGGACACTGACAGGCGGCTGTGATGGGCAATGACAGACGACACTGATTGGCACTGATAGGCGGTACTGATTGGCACTGACAGGTGGCACTGATGATGAGGTACTGACAGGTGTTACTGCTGGGCAGTGATTGGCACTGTGGTGGGCAGTGATTGGCACTGTGGTGGGCACTGGCAGAATTTATTGTTTTTACATTGCTGGGCACTGGTTGGCAGGTGATTTATACATTTGAGGGGGCTGTGCTGATAATCAATGTGCTGATTATCGGCACAGACCCCCCCCCCCCCCGCTGATCGGCTCTCCCTGTCAGCACGAACCGAGGAATGCCGTTTAACGGCGCTTCCTGGTTCATGCGATGATCAGCTGTGATTGGTCACAGCTGATCATCATTATCAGAGATGCGGGGTGTCAGACTGACACGCTGCACTCGCGATCGCGAGAGACCTTTCCTCTCCCCATCTACCTATTGTGGCCATAAGGCCTCACTGTTCATGACTTTGGGCCCCATTCATTTATAGACATATTATTAAAACATTAAACTACATATCGAACTATCCCTGAAGATGGAGTTTATCATACTCCGTAACGCGTAGGAAACACAATTGCATTTTGTTTTCATATCTGTGCTATATGATCCTATGTCTGGGCCTTATATGCATTTTTGTACAAAATTAACTCAATCATTCTATGTTTTTATAAATATATGTTATGATACCACACTTTTTTTGATAAAATAAAACTTTTTATAAATTTACCATGTCTCACAGTCTGTGCCTAAAAAGTCCCATTTTCCAATGGGAAAATTGTACATTTTTCTAATTAGGGATGTTGGCCTGTACATAGCAAACAACTATCCTCCATTTCTTTGATATCTATATGGGTATATAGGCACCTTCAGGTGATGGACACTGGCACACCCAATACAGGAAGTTCACTCCCTATATAACCCCTCCTCCTACCAGGAGTACCTCAGTTTTTTCGCCAGTGTCTAAGGTGTTGGTCACGAGTGAAGATGTGCTCTGAGGAGCTTCACTGGAAGGATCCTTGCTGGATTTAAATAGCCTCCACAGACCGGATCCATCCAAAGTGCCTCTGAGGCCAAGGTGGATGGTACCCGGGCTTCGTACTAGAAGAACGAGGTTTTGCCTGTAACGCCTCTCCTTGCAGGGCTGGACCCCGGGACCCAGTGCTTTGGTCATGCTCACATTACCTAAAGTTTTTCCTGGCGGGGTGCTATACAGGTCCAAGGAAGTGGAACCCCGATAAAAAGGGACTCGGTCCTTGAAGGTTTATTAAACACAGCCCGCCGTGATGGGCGATGGTTGGATCTGTCTGTCTTCAGCAGTATCCTGCGGCGAGGATAAGGTAAGGGAAGAAGCCTAGGAACTGTGAAAAGTCCACCTATGGTTTTTCTTCCTTGGGGAAAAATGTTGTCATGCCCTAAATCTCCACTAGAGCGAGTAAGTCAGTGTCAGTCTGTGTGTGGATTCAGCAGCAGCTTGTCACAACGGGGATTCCTCATGGAGGTAAAGAGATCTGCCAATCGCATTTCTCCCCCCTGGAGGGACTAAAAAGATTAGGGAATTCAATAAATGTTGCTGCTGGGGGTGCGGAGGTCCAGTTTTTTGCTCTGAAAGTTCCCCCTGCTCTTCTCGTCATTTTAGGCTCTGCCTCTCCTCCCCTCGTGATTGGTCTGCAAGACCCGAATGCCGCCGCGTGCGGGAACGTTTTGAAATTCAAAAGGGGGGAGTGGTGTGTACGGAGGGGACGGGGAATAGGCGCGGCGCCCCAGGCGCTGGGAACTCCAGTCGTGCCTCCACACTGTCATCTTCTCCTGAAATACCAGAAATGGCAAGCCAGGGTGAGTCATTGGAACCAATTGGTGTTGCAGCTGCTTCTCACATCTCAGCCCCTGTATACGTGACTGAAGATGCCTTTTCCTCCGCCCTGGTGGGGCTAGAGGGAAGATTAGCGGCTTTAATTGCATCCTCCATCCAAAGGGATAGGAATTGTGGTAGACCCCCCTCCCCCACCTCAGACCCTTTACCAAGGGAACAGTGGGTAGAGGATGAGGTGTTACCCACAGGTGATCAGGAGGAAATACAAACCGATGACTCCTCTCTGGAGGAAACAACGTTGGATGAACCCTATTCAGCCTCGCAATCTGAGAAATTGCTGGTACAATCTCTTACGGAAATGGTTCGTTCCGCTTTCAAGCTACCCCTAACGGAGTCAGCTGAAAGTTCTATTTCTTCTTTGGGTTCCTTAAAACGTCCACAGCCTTCGCATGCATTTCCTATCCATGCATTACTTGAAAAGCTTATTTATGCTGAATGGGATCACCTGGATAAGCATTTTCTCCCTCCAAAGAGATTTGCAGTACTCTATCTCATGGAGGAGAAATTCACCAAAAGATGGAATGTACCAGCAGTTAACGTTGCTATATCTAGTGTGAATAAAAGACTAACTTGTCCAGTAGACAATGCACAAATGCTTAAGGATCCAATGGAAAAAAGGTTGGAATTCCTGTTAAAATCCTCTCTTTCTTTGGCGGGTGCGGTTACTCAGCCTGCAGCCGCTGCAATAGGCATCTGTCAATCCCTAAAGGACCCTTAAGGAGGTTCCTGTACAGCAAGCCCAGGATTTGGCCGAACTACCAAGAGCATTATGTTTTGCATTAGATGCCATTAAAGATTCTATTTACCACAGGCGTCCCACCTTGCGCTTGTGCCAGTACACATACGTAGGATACTGTGGTTGAAAAATTGGTCAGCCGAAGCACCATGCAAAAGGTTCCTAACTGGTTTTCCTTTTCATGGGGATCGGCTATTTGGGGATGATTTGGACAAATACATCCAAAAGATTTCAAGTGGGAAAAGTACTCTTTTGCCAGTCAAGTGAAGGAATAAGCTCCCTTCATTTAAGCGGGCTCTTTCTCCAGTGCCAGGGGCATCCGCCTCTAGGCAGTCGCGACGGCCTCCGCCGTCAGAGTCTAGAGGAGAGCCTCACGGGTCAGGCCCAGGCACAAAAGAAGTCCTGGGGGTGGAAACCTGCAAAACAGAATTCTAAGGCCTCATTATGAAGGGGTAGAGATAGAAAATGGGGTGGTTGGCGCTACCCTGTTCAACAATAACGTGCACAAAAGATAGTGGATAAGTGTCTAATAGGCCTAAAACGTGCCTAATCTGTAAGCAGTGGCTAGTGGGTGTATAAATGTACCTCTCTTGTGAAGACTAAGTGTATGTGTATGTACCCTCCAATAATGGGTATAACGTGTCTACACACACATGTAGTTAAACCAAGTAGTAAACCATAAAAGAAAGTCCTAAGCGAATATAAATAATACAATTGGTATACACAGAAAATTTTCCAAATTATTTAACCACTTGACAACTGGGCACTTAAACCCCCTTCCTAACCAGACCAATTTTCAGCTTTTGGTGCTCTCACATTTTGAATGACAATTACTCAGTCATGCAACACTGTATCTATATGAAATTTTTGTCCTTTTTTTCACACAAATGGAGCTTTCTTTTGATGGTATTTAATCACCGCTGGGTTCTTTATTTTTTGCGCCGTAAAAGAAAAAAGGAAAAATCTGTAAAAAAATGCATTTTTCTTCATTTCTGTTATAATATTTTGCAAATTAGTAATTTTTCTTCATATATTTTGGCCAAAATTTATACCGCTACATATCTTTGGTAAAATTAACCCAAATCGGATATTATTTGGTCTTTGTGAAAGTTATAGAGTCCAAAAGCTATGGTGCGAATATTTGAAAATTGATCACACCTGAAGTACTGACGGCCTATCTAATTTCTTGAGACCCTAACATTCCAGAAAAGTACAAATACCCCCCAAATGACCCCTTTTTGGAAAGAAGACATTCCAAGGTATTTAGAAAGATGCATGGTGAGTTTTTTGAAGTTGTCATTTTTTCCCACAATTCTTTGCAAAATCAAGGTTTTTTTTTACTTTTTTTTTTTCCCACAAAATTGTCATATTAGCAGGTTATTTCTCACACACCACATATGCATACCACAAATTACACCCCAAAACACATTCTGCTATTACTCCCGAGTACGGCGATACCACATGTGTGAGACTTTTACACAGCGTGGCCACATACAGAGGCCCAACATGCAGGGGAGCACCTTCAGGCGTTCTGGAGCTCCCAGGCCAATTCTGACATTTCTCTCCTACATGTAAAAATCATCATTTATTTGCTAGAAAATTACATAGAACCCCAAAACATTATATATGTTTTTTTAGCAAAGACCCTAGAGAATACAATGGCGGTCGTTGCAACTTTTTATCTCGCACGGTATTTGCGCAGCAATTTTTTTAACGCGTTTTTTTTGGGAAAAAAACTGTTTTGTGCTTTACAAAAACCAAAACAGTAAAGTTAGCCTAATGTTTTTGCATAATGTGAAAGATGAAGTTATACTGAGTAAATAGATACCCAACATGTCACCTTTCAAAATTGCACGCGCTTGTGGAATGGCGCCAAACTTTGCTACTCAAAAATCCCCATAGGCGACGCTTTAAAATTTTTTACTGGTTACATGTTTTGAGTTACAGAGGAGGTTTAGGGCCAAAATTATTACTCTCGCTCTACCGATCGCAGCGATACCTCACATGTGTGGTTTGAACACGGTTTTCATATGTGGGCGGGACTTACGTATGCGTTCGCTTCTGCATGCGAGCACGCAGGGACAGGGGCTTTAAAATTTTTTTATTTTTTTTTATTGTTCATTTTACTTTATTTTAGTTTGATGCTTTTTTCCAAAAAAAAAAATTTTTGACCACTTTTATTCCTATTACAAGGAATATAAACATCCTTGTAATAGGAATATGGCATGACAGGTCCTCTTTACAGTGAGATATGGGGTCAATAAGACCCCACATCTCACCTCTAGGCTGGGAAGCCTGAAATAAAGTAAAAAAAAAAAAACGATCCTGGCTTCGATCGTAGCGGTGAGTCGGTAGAAGCGTGGGAGGGGGGGACATCCCCTCTCGCCTCCCGTAAGAACGATCAAGCAGTGGAACAGCTGCTATGATCATTCTCATGGTGTAGGGAATCGCCGGCTGAAAAAGCTGATATCTGAATGCCTGTAGCTGCAACCATCATTCAGATATCTCCGCACAAAGTCAAGGACGTTGTATGACGGCCGGTGGGCGGGAAGTGGTTAAAACGCATTTTTTTTTTTAACACAAAGTTGTCCATTTATACAATATTTCTACCACATAACATGTACATACCAAAAATGACACCCCAAAATAGATTCCCCTGCTCCTCCTGAGTACGGCGATACCACATGTGTGAGACTTCCACAGCCTGGCCACATACAGAGGGCGAGTACAGCTGAGCATGGCTCGGTATGGCGGGGTATTGCGGAGTATGGCGGGGTATTGCGGAGTATGGCGGGGTATTGCGGAGTATGGCGGGGTATTGCAGAGTATGGCAGAGTATGGCGGAGTATGGCGGGGTATGGCGGGGTATGGCGGGGTATTGCAGGGTATTGCAGGGTATGGCGGGGTATGGCGGGGTATTGCGGAGTATGGCAGAGGCATGGCAGAGTATGGCGGGGGCATGGCAGAGTATGGCGGGGGCATGGCAGGGTATGGCGGGGGCATGGCAGGGTATGGCGGGGGCATTGCAGAGTATTGCGGGGGAATTGCAGAGTATTGCAGGGGCATTGCAGAGTATTGTGGGGGCATTGCAGAGTATGGCGGGGGCATTGCAGAATATTGTGGGGGCATTGCAGAGTACTGCACAGCATTGCAGAGTATTGTGGGGGTATTGCAGAGTATTGTGGGGGTATTGCAGAGTACTGCACAGCATTGCAGAGTATTGTGGGGGTATTGCAGAGTATTGCACAGCATTGCAGAGTATTGTGGGGGTGTTGCAGAGTATTGTCAGGGCATTGCAGAGTATTGTGGGGGCATTGCAGAGTATTGTCAGGGCATTGCAGAGTATTGTGGGGGTATTGCAGAGTATTGTGGGGGTGTTGCAGAGTATTGTGGGGGCATTGCAGAGTATTGCACAGCATTGCAGAGTATTGTGGGGGTATTGCAGAGTATTGCACAGCATTGCAGAGTATTGTGGGGGTGTTGCAGAGTATTGCACAGCATTGCAGTGTAGTGGGGATGGCTGAGCATGGATGGATGGATGCCTGGATGTCTCTGTGCAGCGCTGTGGGCACTACACATCCAGCCCACAGCGCTGCAGACATCCATCCATCCCCCTCCCCGCTCACAGTGTACCAATCGGTACACAGGAGGGGAGGAGAGGAACCGGCGTCATCAGATGACGCCGGTCTGTTTACATGTGATCGCGCCGTCATTTGACGGCGCGATCACATGGTAAACGGCCGCGATCAGCGGCCATTTACCGGGATCCGTGATGCGCCGGGTCCTCTGGACCCGGCGGTCACGGATGTGTTCGGGTGCGCGCCCCAGGGGGCGCGCGAGAGGGGAATTCTGGGAGGACGTCATAGTACGCCCTCCCAGAGTTATCCAACCGCCCTGCAGCCGTCATTCGGCTATGGGCCGGTTGGTAAGTGGTTAAATAAGCCATATATGTGCATAACAATGTCCATCGGGTCAGGGATGTAAGCAGTAAAGCTATATACACTTGACTGAATGCGTAGCACGTGTATGCAAATGTGATTAACCAACTGTCCAACAAAGTGCAAAGTGCAAGTCCCAAGAAAAAATATATATAAAAAATTGTTTATGTTCAAAACAGCCACATAAAGTTGCTTGAGGTGACTTCAGTGCTCAGACTCTTCTTCAGCTAACTCGGTGTCCCATCTGATGATGTATTCAGCTCCCGTAGCTGGCTGCACACTGTTAGGTTTCCGAGGCTAACTCCACACGCTTGAGAGTGAAGCACTTGGTCAGCATTTGTCCTGAAAATCGCTCCCCAGTTCAGTCAAGATATAAGTGGGAGTCATGCTCTTCATAAATATGTAATCCTGGCAGTTCTACTGGCAGTTCTACTGCGTCCTAGCTATTCAGCACAACATCACACCAGAACCTTTCGCAGCTACCCAGATCATGCGAGGAGCCGGTGGGATGCAGTAGAACTGCCAGGAGGTGTAAAGTATGCCTGGCATGTTCTACTGTGTGTGTTTGTGTTGTGTGCACTTACTTGTCTTCTCTCCTCGGCGCTGGGACGGAAACTGCCAGGCCGAGGAGAGATGACATCACATCCTCTGCCTGTGTGAAACTACACACAGGCAGAGAAGGATTCCCATTGGCTGGGAGCGATCGCGAGGGGGGGGGCCACGATCGGATGGTCTCCCCCTCGCCTCCCGACGCTCCCAGTCAAATGCCGACCGCCGCTGGCACCGGGGGGGGGTCCGATTGGACCCCCCGCCCGCGGGAGGCAGATCACGTACGGGTACGTGATTCTGCCTGCCCGTGCCATTCTGCCGACGTATATCGGCGTTAGGCGGTCGGCAAGTGGTTAAGGATACTCCAATGTTTACGAAAAATTTTTTTAATAGAGTAATGCTGATTGGAATAGCCCGTAATCATGGACCACTCAAATTTATTGGTAGGCCCCGGATTGCGTTCTCTTTCTCTGTGTAGCATCAGGGATCTATCCATATTGGCAACTTTGTTAATAATGCTGTCAATATTACTCCCCAGATAGCCTTTATCCAAAAAGCGTTGTTTTAATAACAAAGCTTGTAAATGATAATCTGAAATGTCGGTGCAATTGCGTCTAATGCGTTGGAATTGGCTTTGAGGGACGGCATTTAACCATGATGGGTGGTGGCAACTGGAGAGTGGTATATCTGCATTACGATCAGTCTCTTTGAAGTGTGTATTGGTAGTTAGATAACCATTGGCAACCATGATGTTTAAGTCAAGGAAATGAATCTTAGATTGACTGGCTTCGAACTGTAAAGAAATGCCCCTATTGTTAGAATTTAGTTTGGAGAAGAAATTATGGAGAGATGGTATGCCTTACTAATTATTTGTTATATGTCTTTTTTGCAAGATGGCTTATTCATGGTAAAACTACTCTTATGATCAGACATACGTTATTTTGTATGTTTAGCTGCGGTGACTGTATCCGTTGTGCCCCTATCCCTTCCGTAAATTTCCTTTATTGCCACAAGATGGCGATCTTCCTTTTTCACTTCCTGATTACACATAGGTCTACTATTGATGGCCAGAAGTCAACATGGCCCATCTGGGTTCATTCCCACTACATACATTACACTTGCCAGTAGTTAAAATGGCGCTTATTATGTATTTATATGCCCAAACGTGATGACCTGTCACCTGGCCAATCCCCAGACGACGTCCTATCGTGACGAAACGCGTAGGAAGGAGCCCATGACGGTGACGTCATCACGTTTTGGATGGGCTTACCAGTACAGGAAGTGATTCGCGGCACACGGAGACACCGCCGCTTCGTTTGATATACCTCACGCTTCTTATTTTCTACAAAATTGTAAGTGCGATTCCTTCATTTTAATAAAACCCCTTTTATCATACGGTTTTACGCTATGGGAGTATTTTGTTTTATGTTTCCGGTAACGACAGACTGTTAGAGCTGCTGGTCCTGTATTGCACCCTTGGTTTTGGGAGACCTTAATCCCTATGCTGGGCGAGACTGCCGTAATAGCAGTCATCGCCGTCTGGTAAGCAGAATCTACATATTCACTTTATGGTGGATCTTCTACTGGCGTTTTCTCTTGGATGGGTGCTTTTCATCTACTTGTGGATTGAATATCTCTGTTTTGGACTTTTTTTCAGATCCTTTTTCTGTTTTTTTCACATGCAATTGCAATATATGCTGTTTGTTCATTTGTCTTTTTTATGTGCCATTTTTTGCTCACTGCTTTATGTTTAAATCACATGGTGGGATTTCACTCTTGCTAAGATCCTTTATGCATTGTATTAGCGCTGCACTTTTTTGTTTACTATTATACTTAGGAGTCAGATACTGGACTTTTAGGGTGCTGGCAGCTTGTAGTTCTTTCTTATTTTTTGGTATCTGAGCGCAGTTTTTACCCCTTTTTTTATATTTTAACGCCCACTTATATCTTGACCGAACTGGGGAGCGATTTTCAGGACATATGCTGACCAAGTGCTTCACTCTCAAGCGTGTGGAGTTAGCCTCGGAAACCTAACAGTGTGCAGCCAGCTACGGGAGCTGAATACATCATCAGATGGGACACCGAGTTAGCTGAAGAAGAGTCTTATCCAAAGTTACCCACACATGCCTGCTACCCCTGCAGGGGTTATCACTTCTGGTGAGTGGGGACCTGACAGGGGGAGCACTACAGTCACCTGATTGATGAGCACTGAAGTCACCTAAAGCAACTTTATGTGGCTTTTTTTAACACAAACAATTTTTTTCATCATTTTTTCACACTGTTTTATATATTTTGGTTCATTGTTGGACAGTTGGTTAATCACATTTGCTTACACGTGCTACGCCTTCAGTCAAGTGTATATAGCTTTACTGCTTACATCCCTGACCCGATGGACATTGTTATGCACATATATGCTTATTTAATTAATTTGCACAATTTTCTGTGTATACCAATTGTATTATTTATATTCGCTTAGGACTTTCTTTTATGGTTTACTACTTGGTTTAATTACATGTCTGTGTAGGCACGTTATACCCATTATTGGAGGGTACATACACATACACTTAGTCTTCACAAGAGAGGTACATTTATACACCCACTAGCCACTGCTTACAGATTAAACACGTTTTAGGCCTATTAGACACTTATCCACTATCTTTTGTGCACGTTATTGTTGAACAGGGTAGCACCAACCACCCCATTTTCTATCTCTACTCATTGTAAGTTCCGGCTGGAACCCAATAGGGGGGCTGCAACCCGTTATCATCCGTAGCGCGGAGCATACCATATACTCATTATGAAGGGATGCCCCTGCTCGCCAAGGTGGGGGGAAGACTTCTGCAGTTCTCAGAAGTCTGGCAAGAGGAAATTCAGGACAGGTGGGTCATCTCCATGGTAACTCTAGGGTACAAACTGGAATTTCGTGAGTTTCCACCGTCTCGTTTTCTGAGGTCAAACTTTCCCAAAGATCCGGGGAAAAGGCAATCTCTGTTTTGGGCACTAGATCGATTACTGGCTCAGGGGGTGATCATACAAATCCCCACAGAAGAGCAAGGTTTGGCGTTTTATTCAAACCTCTTTATGGTACCAAAACCGAATGGAGATGTCAGACCCATTCTAGATCTAAAGAATCTAAATCAGTTCCTGAAGATCCGCTCTTTTCGCATGGAGTCGATCAGGTCGGTAGTTTCTATCCTACAGGGAGGAAAACTTCTGGCATCTATCGACATCACGAATGTTTATCTGCATGTCCCTATATTTCCCGCTCACCAAAGGTTTCTGCGGTTCGAGGTAGAACAGCATAATTTTCAGTTTGTAGCCTTGCCCTTTGGGCTAGCTACAGCACGCCGGGTGTTTACAAAAGTTCTGGCTCCACCTCTAGCCAGGTTAAGGGCACAGGGCATAACAGTCTTGGCGTACCTAGACGATCTATTGCTAATAGACCAGTCTGTGAGCAAAGCGTGCGCATTACAACCAAATACCTGGAAAATCTGGGTTGGATTCTCAACCTAGAGAAGTCTTCCTTAAAACCGCTAAAAAGGCTGGAGTACTTGGGTCTAATCATAGACACAGCCCAGAAAAAGGTGTTCTTGCCTCAGGCAAAGATCAACGACATAAGAAACCTTTTGCAGATGGTCAGGTCGAAAAGAGATCCCTCCATTCGCCTTTGCATGAGGTTGTTAGGAAAGATGGTGGTTTCATTCAAAGCGGTCCCCTATGCCCAGTTACATTCAAACTGTTGTAAAACAGTATCCTGTTTGCTTGGAACAAAATGGTTCAAGCTTTAGACTTGCCAATGCGGCTGTCCCCAAGGGTGTCCCAGAGCTTCAGTTGTTGGTTGGTAACCCGGAATCTGCTGAAAGGAAAATCCTTCAGACCAGTTATCTGGAAAGCGGCAAGCCTTTCAGGTTAGGGAGCAGTGCTAGAAAAGACAACTGTCCAGGGACAGTGGTCAAGAACCGAAAGGAGCTTGCCCATCAACATCCTGGAGATTCGGCCAGCGTGTCTGGCTCCGAAGGCCTGGACATTCATGTTGCAGGGTTGTCCTGTCAGGATCCAATCCGACAATGCCACAGCTGTGGTTTACATCAATCACCAAGGGGGCACCAAGAGTCTCGAAGCACAGAGGGAGGTGAACCATATCCTAACTTGGGCAGAAAGGAATGTTCTGTGCCTATCAGCAGTTTTCATTCCGGGAGTAGAGAATTGGCAGGCGGACTTCTTGAGCCGCCAGCAGTTGCTTCCAGGGGAATGGTCCCTTCACCCCAACATTTTTCTTTGCTTTGCATTCTTTGGTCTGGGTTTTTATGCAAGGGGTGATGCGGCTTGAAAGGACAGGCAGTGTCAAAATCCACTATCTCTAAGTGGATTCGGCAAGTTATAATTCAGGCTTATGGTTTAAAAGGTAAGATTCCACCTTTTCAAGTCAAGGTGCACTCTACCAGAGCAGTTAGTGCTTCTTGGGCAGTGCATCACCAGGCCTTCATGGCTCAGATCTGTAAGCTGCAACTTGGTCTTCAGTGCATATGTAGCACCCTCTACCCAAAGGTAGGTGCTAGAATAGGATTTTTCCCAGGTCAGGATATGTGCAGGTAAATTTAGGCAGGCTTATGCTGTGTGCTGGGCCTGTCTGTTTTGATTTTGGGAGTGTTCAGTGTGGTGGTGGGTGTGGCCACCTGTGCTCTGATTCAGAGATGCCTCCCCTGATTCCAGAAAGATGGTTCTGGAATGGGGGTTCGACCTGAAGTCTGAGTGGCAGGCAGCTCTTGTGAGGAGCCCTGACCAATTATATTTTGGTATTGGCAGGGGGCAGGCCTCCCATATGAGCTGGGGTCACATGCTGCCAGGGAGGAGTTTGGAGTACAGAAAAGACAACATGGAGGATTGAGGTGCTGTTCCGGCCGTCCCCATGCAGGGATGCGCCGAGCGCGGGGGAGGGATGGAGAGGGAGTCTAAGATAAAGATCTTCATCTGTAAAAAGGTATCAGGCTGCTGTGACCGGGGAACACAGGACTTGAATACTGGACAAGATCAGAGCAGAAGAAGTAGCAGTAAAGCGGAAGAGAGTAGAGCAGCGTTCTGTGACCGGGGACACCGAACAGTCAAGTAACCAGAAGTCAGTGTACAAAACAAGAGAAGTTATCAAGAACAGTGTAGAATGCTGTGGCCGGGGAACAGCATTGATAGCAAAGGACTGGCTGGGAGCAGTAGTCTGTTTATTACCATGTGTCAGGCCATCGGGGGGGAGATACTGTGTTATCTCTGGTCTGGTTAGCACATTGGTAATATCTTCCAAAGACTGTGTGGCTATCTAACTCATTGATCCATTGGGAAGAGGCTGTGTTAGGCCACTGGATCTTTGATGCTCAGAAACCATCATAGTCTGCAAGGTGGAATTATTCAGAATGATTTTTCTTTGTCAAAATTGGAAGTGAAGTAGTGTTTCGGGAATTTGCTGAGAATACTAGATGTACTACAACATTCAAGCTAAGGCTATTCAGTATTGTCAAACAATACAGCATCTGTTATGGGCACCTCATATCACCCCTTTTGTTTCCATCTAAGTTGTATCCCACAAATAAACGCAACAATACTGTGCAAATGACTGTTCCTTGTCTCATCTGAATGTGGGGAGCCTGGCAACAGGGTGATTGGCAGATTGCTAAGTAACCAAATCAGCAGCCCTTACGGGGGTACCGCTACACATGCATTCACCAGGTTTTTCAGGTGGGTATAAAAAGGCATGAGGATATCACCTTTGGGCGTAGTGTGCTGCAGGCAGCAGTATAGGTCCTCAAGTCTGGGGGAGCCCTACAGGTTGTGCCTCCCTCCCCTCAAATAGCATTGTTATGGGACGTCCCGTATAGTTAATAACTATGGCTCTGTGTCCCGTGATGTACGATAAAGAAAATAGGATTTTTATAACAGCTTACCTGTAAAATCCTTTTCTTGGAGTACATCACGGGACACAGAGGTCCCCCCTCCCCCCCCCCCTCTTTTGGGATTTGTGTATATTGCTTTGCTACAAAACTGAGGTACTCCTGGTAGGAGGAGTGGTTTTATAGGGAGTGAACTTCCTGTATTGGGTGTGCCAGTGTCCATCACCTGAAGGTGCCTATTTACCCATATAGTTAATAACTATGGCTCTGTGTCCCGCAATGTACTCCAAGAAAAGGATTTTAAAGGTAAGCTGTTATAAAAATCCTATTTTACTGCCTCCTAATACCTGACCCACCTACCCCCCCCCCCCCCATACTTGAACCATCTACCACTCTGCCTAATACCTCACCCCTCTACCTCCCCTCCCCTCCTTATACCTTACTGAACTACTTTTCCTCCTCATACCTGACCCACCTACCTCCCCCCCCTCCACGTACGTGACCTAACTATTTCCCCCTCCTCATACCTGACGTGCCTACCCCTCCTCCTCATACCTCCCCTACCTACCTCCCTCTCATACCTGACCCAACTATCTCCCCCTCCTCATCCCTCCCCATACCTTACCCACCAACCTCCCCCTCCTCAAACCTGACCCACCTATCTCCCCCTCCCCATACCTGACCTACCTACCTGCCCTCCTCATACCTGACCCATCTACTTCCTTCTTCCTCATACTTGACCCACCTACCTCCCTCTCCTCATACCTAACTCAACTATCTCTCCTTCCTCATACCTGACCCATCTACCCCCCTGCTCATACCTGACCCACCTACCCCCCTCCTCATAGATGACCCACCTACTCCCCCTCCTCATACCTCCCCATACCTTACCCACCAACCTCCCCCCTCCTCATACCTGACCCATCTACTTCCCTTCTTTTACCTCACCTATCTACCCCCCCCTCTTACCTCCCCTATCTACCTCTCATCCTCATACCTTACCTACCTCCCCCTCCTCATACCTCAACCACCTACATCCCCCTCTTAATACCTGACCCAACCCCCCCCTCCTCCTCATACTTGACCCACCTACCCCTCCCCCTCATAACTCACCTATCTACCTACCCTCCTTATACATTACCCAACTACCCCCCCTCCTCATACCTGACCCACCTATCTCCCCCTCCTCATACCTGACCCAACTATCTCCCCCTCCTCATACCTGACCCGCCTACCCCTCCTCCTCATACCTCCCCTACCTACCTCCCTCTTATACCTGACCCAACTATCTCCCCCTCCTCATACCTCCTCTAACTACCTCCCCATACCTTACCCACCAACCTCCCCCTCCTCATACCTGAACCGCCTATCTTCCTCTCCTCATACCTGACCCACCTATCTCCCCCTCCTCATACCTCGCCTACCTCCCCTCCTCATACCTGACCCATCTACTTCCTTCTTCCTCATACTTGACCCACCTACCTCCCTCTCCTCATACCTAACTCAACTATTTCTCCTTCCTCATACCTGACCCACCTTCCCCTCCCCCTCATACCTCCTTCCTCCTCTTACCTGACACACCTTCCTCCTTCCTCCTCTTACCTGACACGCCCCCCTCCTTCCTCCTCTTACCCGACACGCCTTCCTCCTTCCTCCTCTTACCCGACACACCTTCCTCCTTCCTCCTCTTACCCGACACGCCTTCCTCCTTCCTCCTCTTAGCCGACACGCCTTCCTCCTTCCTCCTCTTACCCGACACGCCTTCCTCCTTCCTCCTTTTACCCGACACGCCTTCCTCCTTCCTCTTCTTACCAGACACGCCTTCCTTCTTCCTCCTCTTACCCGACACACCTTCCTCCTTCCTCCTCTTACCTGACACGCCTTCCTCCTTTGTCTTCTTACCCGACACGCCTTCCTCCTTCCTCCTCTTACCCGACACGCCTTCCTCCTTCCTCCTCTTACCCGACACGCCTTCCTCCTTCCTCTTCTTACCCGACACTCCTTCCTCCTTCCTCCTCTTACCCGACACGCCTTCCTCCTTCCTCCTCTTACCCGACACGCCTTCCTCCTTCCTCCTTTTACCCGACACGCCTTTCTCCTTCCTCCTCTTACCTGACACACCTTCCTCCTTCATCCCCTTAGCTGACCCCCCTACCATTTTACCATTTTTCTTCAGTATGGTCTTCCACTCGTCGCAAACAAATGAAATGCCGTTGAACTGCCTCTGCTGCTCGGGTGAAACAGGCATGCCTGGTCTTAGGAGGTTTTTCAGCTCCATTTCCTGTCTTGTTATTTTTCTCATGCCCTGAAAAAGTAAGAACAATTTGATGCATTAATAACCAGAAGACATGACCTCTGGGGGCCATTCCCCCTTTCTCCCCCCCCCATATGGGCCATCCAAGTCCATTGTCAAGTCGTCAGATTGAGAGTCAGGGTGAGCGTGTACCTGAGATCTGCCAGTGGCTTTTGTCTCCCAGCTCCTGAGTGCACAACACTATCACATAACAGAGCCCTGTAGCTAGGAGACATATAACTTCTCCCCAGGCCCCCAAACTGATGAGTCAGGTGTATAGTAAAGCTAAGGTGGGAATTATAAATGCTGCACAATTCTAAAAAAGTTAAGACTGGATATTCAGATTCTATTATAAATGTGGTCTTGTTGACTTCTCTTTAAGTGAAGAGATACGGTCTCACAAACATCATTTCTTCCCTTTATAAACACCCAAAGTGTACCGATAGGCCATGTGTACAAAGACAGGCCTAGTATACATGTAATTTCTACTTACCTTTCTAGGTACATGAAATGGGGGTCGTGCCTCCCCTGCCTCCACTTCTTCCCAATTTATGCCATTGAAAAATCGGTGCTGTCTTATGTTAGAAACGGCCTCTTTTCGCTCGTTCTGATCTCTGCACAAGAGCTGTGGGAGGAAAGAAAACAGAAAAACATAAGATGACAGTAATAGTACAAAAATCCTATGAGATCTATTTATAAAGATCTGCAGCTTCCACACTCCTCACATCACAGGAAATACTCCACATGGCGCTGGCAATTCACATCCCAATAGTAAAAAGCGCAGTGTGGAGTCTGCGGACTGTTCTCTGCATAATGCTGCAAAGAATAGTTGCTAATAGAAGAGTGCTGTTGCATGATGGTTCAAGGCCATGCAACAGGTTTCTCCCACCTCCTAGCACACTTTTTTACAGTCATTAGAAGGAATGTGGCTTTACTTGTTTCAGAGTCCTAAAGCAAGCGAAGCGCAAATCGTATTTTTTAAAGCACTGTGACTCATTGGCTGAGCCTATGGGGTTGATTTACTAAAACTGGAGAGTGCAAAATCTGGTGCAGCTATGCTCTCCGGTTTTAGTAAATCAACCCCTATATTGTTTACCTTCCTTGTATGTCACTACGTACCTTGTTTAGAAAGTCCACCAATTCGGGGTCAGCATTGTCTGGATAATGTGTCTGTAATGAAAACCTCCCCATATTATCCTTGTACGGATATTTACGAAAGGCGAACTGGTAGAGTATTACCCCCAAGGAAAAGTAATCCACCTTTGCGTCATAGGGCATACATTGAGTCATCTGTGGGAAAATAAGAGAGAGATGGGTTATGAGAACAAATCAGACTGGAAACTAGCAGCATCATTTAGAACGAGGCTCCATTACATTATCATGATTTAGATACAGGTTTTCTTTAATTCAGGCTTAAGCTAGCCATACACCATACAATTTTCTTATTTAATTTCCTTTGGATTTACCTTCAACTATGCAGTGCAAGGGCCTGCCTGATTGCATTCACATTGAAAGTTTTTAGGTTTGACCTTATATTATATGGTTTTGGTAAATCTAAAGGAAAATTGTACAAGAAAATTGTATAATGTATGGCCAGCTTTAGTTTGGCCTATAACTGCTCTGTATATACAGGTTCTCTTTTATTCTGGACAGACATAATCTGGTCCTTTATAGCCATGTGTATACAGGTTCTCTTTGCCTTGTGCATGAGAATGGTCTTTTACTTACCTCTGGGGCCTCGTAGGGGGGTGTTCCGACTTTTTCCGTGTCCATCTTTGATCCAAACATATTGGTTGCTGACAAACCAAAGTCAGCAATTTTCACATGTCCGGTGCCATCAATAAGAATTTGGTCCGGTTTCAGGTCTCTGCAGAGAAAAGACAAGAGTTAGCTCTGTAGTTAAATTCTTTCTTTATAATTTCACATATATACCTCTCCTACCACCTCCCATACACAGCACAGTATGATCCAGAAAACAATCCTATCTATCATGAACTGATTGCACTACAAGGGCTGTATGATCATTAACCACTTGGCTACGGCTGTATGGCCATTTGTAAATGATGCTGCAGAAACAACTAGAACATAGACACAGTGTACAGAGTTGATTAAAACAGCTCAGTACCTTGTGAAAGCTATGACTGATTGTCCCTCCCCTTCCTCTTACAACTGAGGGAAGAGAAGAATTGTAGTAACTTCTGAATGGGGAATGAATGAGTGGATAAGCAGCAGCAACTGATCCATTCGCTCATTTGCAATGACTGCAAGATTTTTTTTTACCTTTTTTCCCCCCTCCTATACATTTGATATTCACTCTATCTATCTGGCATGTATATTAACCCTTCATATCCTTTATCCTGCACATCTTTACATTAACCCCTTCACCCATTGGGGTGTCTACTTTTAAAAAAAAAAGGGGTCATTTGGGGGGGTTTCATACTGTCCTGACTTTTTTTTTTACCAAAATGTTTGGTCTTTTCTCCTTTTAAATAGAAAAAATGAAAAAACTAATATTTAATAAATACTACCAAAAGAAAGCTCTATCTGTCTCACAAAAAAGATGTAAAATGTATTTGGGTTGTATCAGGGTTGCAATTTAAGCAATTGTTGGTCAAAGCATAAAAGCACTGAAAACTGTAATGCCCCATACACACGGTCGGATTTTCCGACGGAAAATGTGTGATAGGACCTTGTTGTCGGAAATTCCGACCGTGTGTGGGCTCCATCACACATTTTCCATCGGATTTTCCGACACACAAAGTTTGAGAGCTTGCTATAAAATTTTCCGACAACAAAATCCGTTATCAGAAATTCCGATCGTGTGTACACAAATCCGACGCACAAAGTGCCACGCATGCTCAGAATAAATAAAGAGATGAAAGCTATTGGCTACTGCCCCGTTTATAGTCCCGACGTACGTGTTTTAAGTCACCACGTTCAGAATGATCGGATTTTCCGACAACTTTGTGTGACCGTGTGTATGCAAGACAAGTTTGAGCCAACATCCGTCGGAAAAAATCCTAGGATTTTGTTGTCGGAATGTCCAATCAATGTCCGATCGTGTGTACGGGGCATTACTCACTTGTACCAGTACAGGCTGGTACTCAAGTGGTTAAATAATTTGTTTTCATATGAATTGAACAATCCTCCCTTCTGGAAAATCCAATCAAATCAGCCATTTTCTTTATTGATTAATCAAAATGTTTCAAATGATCCAAGTTGCGTTCAACTGTCCTTTTATCCTATGTGTGTACGGCCAGCAGAAGGGCCGCCACAGACAATGGATGGAGGAGGTTGAATGGGTAAGTGTGCACTTACTATTGTGCTTTTAACAAAAAAGGTTTAGTAACATTTTAAGTGTTGAGGAAGTGGGAGGGGAGAGGGGATTATTGTAAAATTATTAAGTTTTTAATGAAAAAAAGATACTTACCTATGAACCACACCCATGGAGTGCAGGGACTGCACACCACAAAGGAGTTCTGCTGACAGGAGTCTGATGGTGGAGAGGTTATATTTCCCTTTGAAATACATGTGTTCTAGATTGTCGCCACTCAGATATTCCATTACATAGCATACGCAGTCCTGGGGAAGGAAATACAGAGAGGTTATTAAATGAATTTCAATTAGAAGGTGTAAATAAAAGTAATGTGATCTACTTCTCTACCAAAACACACTGCTTGACATCTATCTATCTATCTATCTATCTATCTATCTATCTATCTATCTATCTATCTATCTATCTCACCTACATGTACAGATAAAAGTGATATTGCTCTACAATTTGTGGTACAGGTGACCAACCTCTATTGTTTGACTAGAAAAGTGAGGTCACTGACCCAGCAAACCTTGTGTGGCAAGGTTGCCTTGATTACAAGAATGTGGCTTTAAAAGCAATCAGTGTCTGTGCAACTGTGTTTTATATAAGTAATTCATATATTTCTTTCTTTTACCTTTTCCAGATAAAGACTTACCTCTGTTTGAAACGTAGCATAGGTGCGGGTACAGAAATGGTTGCTCCCAACCACCTGCAGGACTTCACTCTCAGTGCGGATGAAGAGCGGGTCATTAAGCAGATCGTCCTTTTTCACTATCTTCACAGCCACCAATGCTCCCGTGTCACGGTGGGTTGCCAGCACAACCTGTAAGAGAGAGACAGTCAATAAATCATCTTTTCCATGTGCTTTAGTTGTAACATCCTTACTATACATTGTTCATGTTCTGTACTCAATTGTCTGCCTTTCTTTTCCCCTTTTATCTTTCCTTCTGGCTTGGCCATCTGACAAAATATTACCACCTGCTGTAAGTGTCTTTTAGAGCCTCCATCAGCTTTAATCAACACAGCAGGCTGGTTCTTAGGTGCCATAACCCAGAGTGACCAATCAGAATTCACTTTGCAAAGGTCATACAGGCATACCCCACTTTTAAGTAAACAATGGGACCAGAGCATGTATGTAAAACGAAAATGTACTTAAAGTGAAGCAATACCTTTTTTCACTTCTAGGCTGTAGTGGGGGTGCCAGGGGCTGTAGTGTGGGCGCCGGGGGCTGTAGTGTGGGCATCAGGGGAGCACTCACATGTACAGTAAATAGGCTCATCTGATGCAAGGGGGAGCCGCTCCAATCCATCCCCTGGACATAGCGCTGTGCGCAGAGGACAGTGCTGTGGAGAGGCTGGATGGCATTCTGTGGCTGACAGGGAAGCCAGAAGAACCACCGAGCTGATGTGATGTCACTGGAGGTGGGGTGGATACAGGAAGAGCACACTGGAACAGGACAGGCTACGTGCTAAGAGCTTCAGTTCCGTCTACTGCAGCAGCATGGCGTGGGAATGTTTGTACTTGTGAGGTACTTTACGTACACTTGCGGGTATGTTCGTACTCGCGAGTGTACATAAAGTCAGTGTCCGTAAAGCGGGGTATGCCTGTACTTGTTTTAGGTGAATTCTCACTGGTTGCTGCACTGTTAGCCAAAGTTTGACATGCAGCGAAGCTGAAATCAGGGGAAAACCCTTACCTATGCAATGGGGTCTTTTTCTATCCTGCAAGGGTTAACTGCTTGTTTTGCCTGTGGAGGCGGAGGAATAAGGTGATATACTTTATTCCTTACCCTGATTCCTCCTCACTGCATGACTGCCACGCCAAAGCCTTTTTACTTCACTGCCCAGGCGATCGCAGCTCTCTGACATCATCCCACACAGTGCAGAACCAACAGTCCTGGATTGTATGGGAGGATGCTGAGGGTCGTGGGACAGTGGAGGAAAGCATTGGCTGCCAGGGGAGCAAGGGATAAGGTGATGGTATCATCTCATTCATCACACCTTGGCAAAATGAGGATCCCAGGGTGTACAGCCCTTCTAAAATCAAATCTTTGGTCACTTACCTTTCCGTAGCTTCCCTCTCCAATTGTCTTGTGGAAGATGAAGCTCTCCAGACTCAGACATTCTTTATGGGCTGCTGCCCATTCTGCAGGAGTTGGTTTGTGTTCTGCAGTGGCTGATACGTGGTCTGCTGGGGCCGGTACATGGACTGTACGGGCCAGAAGATTTTCCTTAGTGTGGATTGATGTTGTCCCACTAACTTCTAGAGAGAGAAAGAGAAATCAAGTTTAGTACCCTGTCTCCATACAAATCATATTACTCAATTTACTTATATTGGCAATTCACGCCTCCAAAACAGAGAACTGTTAAAAAGAGGTATGATGGAAATAGAAAGTCTGACTCCAACTATAATTTGTTTTTGACCATTGAATAAACAACAAATCGGTGATTAGCCCTTATTATGCTGCCAAAAAAATGACTCCAATCCAAACCGTGCCCTTACCTGATTTACTATAGGCAAATAGACTGCCTTTAGTAAAGTTGCTCCAGAATTAGAAAATGCGGCAAAGCTTCACTTTGCAAATAGTACCCAATCACATGCAAGGAAAATAAATAAATAAAAACA
Organism: Lithobates clamitans; assembly: GCA_037952925.1. Taxonomy (NCBI): domain Eukaryota; kingdom Metazoa; phylum Chordata; class Amphibia; order Anura; family Ranidae; genus Lithobates; species Lithobates clamitans. The sequence continues at coordinate 900,091 of JBBGZY010001422.1, forward strand.
TTTTTGCTTCATATGATTGGATGATGAAAGTCAGTTGAGCTTCTGCTCATTTACTAAGCTCTGGAGCAACTGCACTTTGCAAAGTGCAGTCTATTTGCCTTTAGTAAATCAACCCTTTGTCTCAGCCAATGAGTAGGGAGAGACCCAGGAGAGCTGCTGCTCTTGTGCACATCGCTGGATCTCAAGATTGGAATCCGATAACAGTAGTGGGGGGCTGAGCCGGAAGCTGCAAACTGAAGGTTTTTTTTACCTTCTTGCATAGAATGTATGAAGGTAAAAGAACTTTCAGCCTCTAGAACCACTTTAAGCGTAATTTACATTTTTAAATGTTCCCTATAACAACAAAGATCTTCACTTTTTGGGTTCAGATTTGCTTAAAGGCCAAGATTACCTTTATGAAAAAAATAATGAATGCACATATTCTTGCATGAAAAAAATGTGCATGCATTATTTTTTAACAGAAGCCTGCAGAGCATTGCACCCTTGATGACTGGATCATAGGTGCACAGTCCGTCACCTGCAGCCAAGCCCTACAGCTTTCTGCCTGTACCTCCGTATGGGCTGTCAGTTTGAGAACTCGTTCACACATCGCATAGCAGAAACAAGCATGTTATGTTGTGTGATTTTGTGTGTCGCACATAGGGCAGCCCATTCACTTCAATGGGCTACCCTATGTGGGTTTGTCACCCAAAAGAAGCTCCTGCTCCTCTTTGGGCGACAAGCGTAGCTTAATTTTTAAACTTAAGTACTAAATATAAAATTGATGCGCTTTAAATAAATAGTGCACAATATGCTGCTGCGACTAAGCTTAAATCCAGGAATAAAAAATGCATACATGTGAATAAAATAAATTGATAATTATGGTGCTAATACATGTGTTAAAATTGCCAAAATAAATCTTCAAATTGGTGATGTGACGGTGAGTATAAATAAAATAATAATGACACTCTAAATACAATGTCCAGGCAGAGATAAATGGTGGGAGAAAGTAAAAATAATTAAACAGTTCCTTCCCTTAATCCAGATTGATTGACTCACTGGGTTAGATCGTTTGTATCAGGATATTTAGTTTTTCTTGTATCCCACTTCAGCATTTACACTGCTGGTGATTCGGCTCTCAGGATAAAGGTTTTATGCAAAGCAAGCAAAGAAAAAATAGATCATTGTGCAGTGAACTTACTAGATAGTACATAAGCAAAACAGGGACAAAAGATACACTCACAAACTCCCGGTCTATTAGAAGCATTCAAATAAGCAGATTGCAGTCAGCCGCTGTGGACGAGGTTTCCCATAGAGAAACAGCTGCTGTTAACCTTCAGGTGTATTGCAGCACTGAACGTCCTAAGCTCCTCCCACGCGTTACATCACTGACACGTGACTTTTTCAAGGATCAGTGATGTAACGCGTGGGAGGAGCTTAGGACGTTCAGTGCTGCAATACACCTGAAGGTTAACAGCAGCTGTTTCTCTATGGGAAACCTCGTCCACAGCGGCTGACTGCAATCTGCTTATTTGAATGCTTCTAATAGACCGGGAGTTTGTGAGTGTATCTTTTGTCCCTGTTTTGCTTATGTACTATCTAGTAAGTTCACTGCACAATGATCTATTTTTTCTTTGCTTGCTTTGCATAAAACCTTTATCCTGAGAGCCGAATCACCAGCAGTGTAAATGCTGAAGTGGGATACAAGAAAAACTAAATATCCTGATACAAACGATCTAACCCAGTGAGTCAATCAATCTGGATTAAGGGAAGGAACTGTTTAATTATTTTTACTTTCTCCCACCATTTATCTCTGCCTGGACATTGTATTTAGAGTGTCATTATTATTTTATTTATACTCACCGTCACATCACCAATTTGAAGATTTATTTTGGCAATTTTAACACATGTATTAGCACCATAATTATCAATTTATTTTATTCACATGTATGCATTTTTTATTCCTGGATTTAAGCTTAGTCGCAGCAGCATATTGTGCACTATTTATTTAAAGCGCATCAATTTTATATTTAGTACTATTTGTTTGGTTATCTGATCACCCTATATTGATAGCAGCTTTAATTTACTGATTTTTTCATAGCACTAACTATATTGGTATATATATATATTTTTAAGCACAATTTATTTATATCACACATATCTTTCCACATCAGCGCTTGGTTTTTATTCATTTTTTTAATTTTTAAACTTGCCTTTTGTGACAATTGCCAGACAATTCTGTTGTATGACAATCGTGGCGGAATTGCAAAGCAGTGATTCTGCCCGAGATTCCCAATTGCAAAGTGTGAATGGGGCCTGCAAGCTGCAGGGCTTGTAAATGAACAATGAAGGGCGCTCATCAGCGCACTCGCAGTTCATTAAAAAAAAACATGCCTTTTGCAGGACAGGATTCTTGTAATTTTCCCACTCACAGACTCCTATGAATGAATGGCACAGTGGGGCGAGAAGAGACCTGTACAGTTGTGCTTTTTTTTAAATGTGACAGCAGATGTGGCAAAAGAACTCTATCACAGGGCGGGGGGGGGGCTATGGCGGCGGGAGGTGGATAAATAGGAGCATGTAATCAATACAGGGGTAACGTGTAACCTGCTTTCACAGGTGAATAAAGCCTTTAAAATGTTGTTTTTTTTTTTTACCAAAATATGTAGCTGAATACATATTGGCCTAAATTGATGAGGAAATTAGATTTAAGAAAAAAAAATATTGGATATGTTTTATTGCAGAAAGTAAAAAATATTAAGCCAGTAACACACTTCCTGTCTTAAAGTGTCTGCATTCCAGGTGAAGTAGTAAAACAGACACCTTTCTGACAGCAGCATTGTCAGTCTGGGGAGAGAGTAGAGTTATGCCGCGTACACACGATCGGGATTTTGGTCGGATAAAGATATGATGGCTTTTCCGATGGGATTCCGCTCAAGCTTGCCTTGCATACACACGATCAAACAAAAGTTTGCTGAACTTTTGTCCGTAAAGAACGCGGTGACGTACAAAACTACGACGAGCCGAGAAAATGAAGTTCAATGCTTCCGAGCAAATTTGATCACTTTTATGGCTGTCACAAGGAATGTAAACATCCCTTGTGACAGCCATAAAAGTGATCATATTTTTTTTAAACACAATTTATTAATATAAAAATAAATGAAATAAATAAGAACATTTTTTTTAAAGCGCCCCCTTTGCCGCGAGCTCGCGCAGCAAAGAAAACGCATACAGAAGTCGCGCTCGCAAATGTAAACAGTGTTCAAATCACACATGTGAGGTATCGCCACGATCGTCAGAGCGAGAGCAATAATTCTAGCACTAGAGCTCTTCTGTAACTCTAACCTGGTAACCTTAAAAAAAAATTAAAGCATCGCCTATGGAGATTTTTAGGTACCGTAGTTTGTCGCCATTCCACGAGTGCGTGCAATTATAACGCCCGACATGTTTGGTATCTATTTACTCGGTGTAACATCATCTTTCACATTATACAAAAAATTGGGCTAACTTTACTGTTTTGTTTTTTTAAAATTCATGAAAGTGTCCCTTTTCCCAAAAAGTTGCGTTTAAAACACAGCTGCACAAATACCGTGTGATATAAAATATTGCAACAATCGCCATTTTATTCTCTAGATTCTCTGCTAAAAAATATATATATATTTAATGTTTGGGGGCTCTTAGTAATTTTATAGCAAAAAAAAAAAAAACGGATTTTAAACACCAAATAGGCTTAGTCATGAAAGGGTTAATATCAGTTTAAGACTGAAGTTGATGGAGAAATGCCCTTTGCCCCCTTATATACTATATGAATTCTATTATAATACTTACTTGCTGCATTTGTCCTTTGCTTCTTCCAGGGTTGTCCCTCACATTCATCCTGTTGCGGGGATTTCCTCTTCTGTCCAGTGCCATTGTTGGCTGCGGAGCTTTCTGCTCTCTCCTGTCTGCTTTGCTTCCTTGGAATTTCTCCTGTCTCTGCAAAGCGATCTGCACTGTCCTCTTTGTTTCTCTTCCTTGGAGCTTTGCCTGTCTTCTCAGCAAGGCTCCTTGTGTCCTCAGAAGGTTTGCTTTGCTTCCTCTGAGTCATGTCTGATTTCTCAGCTCTCTCACTAGCGCTATAAAATATTTCATCTCTGCTGCGCTTTCTGGTATTCACATCCAGGCCTGTAGGTGTGACACCGCTGGGCTTTTCCTCTTTTCTGACATCTCTTTTCTCCACAAATTTCCACAGGGAGGGTGAAGGTGGTGGCAGCTTCCTCTTATACCTCATAGGTGCATGCATTCTGAATGGCGTTCTGTGCCCTTTTGGTCTTAGTAGGCGGTTCAATTTAAACCAATTCTCAGAAGGGTTTTGTTGCATGTACATAGCCATTTCTGCCCTACCTCTCTCAACAGTGGTAAGAATGCGCTCTCCGGTATTCACATCCTGCCCTGTAGATGTGACACCGCTGGGCTTTTCCTCTTTTCTGACATCTCTTTCCTCTAAAGGTTGCCCTAGGGAGGTTGTAGCTGGTACCACCTTCTTCTTATTCCTCCTAGGTGCACTTTGTCTGGGTTGCCTTCTAGTCATTTTATAAACTGTATATATCTAAATGCAATGAATATATATAGATCTGCAATCAGATTCTATAATAAGTATAGGTAATGTAATCAAAACAATAACTGACACAGAGCCAACTGTTTTCACGTCTTTACTCTGAAAAGTTCTAGTTTGAACTGGCCGCAGAAAGGTAAACAACTCTTCTTATAAGCCACTCCCCTCTATGACGTCACAGTTTCCACCGTCAACCTCAGCTGCATGGAATTCTGGGTAATGCTGTGTGCAGCATGACATCCTTTGTTCCTGTTTATATGATACAACAGATCTCAGGAATCACAAGACCCCGGATTATTTTGCTTATAAAGTGGAATAAGATAACATGAGGACCATTTTCTGTATTTTCCATGAGTGTTCTGTATATTAATGAGAATTCGTCAGCTATTTAAAGCTTCCAAAGCAAGACTCTCTCCATTAATACATACCAATATGTTTATATTATTTATTATAATGATTTATTTTATAGTGCTATTAAATAATTGAATCTTCTAACATTTCGTCCATCTGGAATGGTTTCTCTATGGAGAAACAACCCTGGCAATGAAGTCACCATCATCGGGGGGTAATGCAGACTGTACACAGGGATCCTGACTTCATAAACACATTATTTATGGTTTTGTATTTGTTTGCCCACATTAAAGCGGTTGTATACCCCTTTAGGACATTTTTACCTACAGGTAAGCCTATAATATAATAAGACTTACCTGTAGGTAAAACGAATATCTCCTAAACCTATACGGTTTAGGAGATATTCACCTTGCATGCAGCCGCTGACGTGAGCGGCGCATGCGCTCTGAAGGTGCGGCGGATGCTGCCGGAAATTACCAAAACGGAGGACTCCCCCGCGCACGGGTGTACAACAGTTTTATATATGGAGGGAGAGCGATGTGATTCCAGTAACTGGCGCTGAACAGGCTTTGCTTTGTCATAGGTTGAGCGGTGTGATTTCATCCAATAATACAAAGGCTCTGCCGATCACAGCTCCGCCTTTCAATGAGCTGAAGGTCTTGGTTCTAGGCATGTTGTGTGTGTTGCCGGGAGAACAGGGGAGACCTCCATGTGTCTCTATGCTGTGCATTCTCCTAGAAACAGCGGCCACCCGGGAGAAGGTGAGGGAGCAGAAGGACATCCGGGGATAGGGGAATGCGGACATGGCGCTGCTGTAGGAGCGGTGGTAGGCCGCTGGGTGAGGATGGGGAGAAGCTCCACACAGAGGGGGGGGGGGGGGGTCAGTGTATGTGGGGTCAGTCTGTAGGTAGGTGGGGGGGATCAGTGTATGTGGGGTCAGTCTGTAGGTTGGGGGAGGGGATCAGTGTATGTGGGGTCAGTCTGTAGGTGGGGGGGAGATCAGTGTATGTGGGGTCAGTCTGTGGGGGGGGGGGGATCAGTGTATGTGGGGTCAGTCTGTGGGGGGGGGGGGATCAGTGTATGTGGGGTCAGTCTGTAGGTAGGTGGGGGGGATCAGTGTATGTGGGGTCAGTCTGTAGGTGGGGGGGAGATCAGTGTATGTGGGGTCAGTCTGTGGGGGGGGGGGGATCAGTGTATGTGGGGTCAGTCTGTGGGGGGGGGGGGGGATCAGTGTATGTGGGGTCAGTCTGTAGGTTGGGGGGGGGGGGAGATCAGTGTATGTGGGGTCAGTCTGTAGGTTGGGGGGGGGGGGAGATCAGTGTATGTGGGGTCAGTCTGTAGGTTGGGGGGGGGGGAGATCAGTGTATGTGGGGTCAGTCTGTAGGTTGGGGGGGGAGATCAGTGTATGTGGGGTCAGTCTGTAGGTGGGGGGGTCAGTGTATGTGGGGTCAGTCTGTAGGTGGGGGGAGATCAGTGTATGTGGGGTCAGTCTGTAGGTTGGGGGGGGGGAGATCAGTGTATGTGGGGTCAGTCTGTAGGTGTGGGGGGGGGTCAGTGTATGTGGGGTCAGTCTGTAGGTGGGGGGGGGGGTCAGTGTATGTGGGGTCAGTCTGTAGGTTGGGGGGGGAGATCAGTGTATGTGGGGTCAGTCTGTAGGTTGGGGGGGGGGAGATCAGTGTATGTGGGGTCAGTCTGTAGGTGGGGGGGGGGATCAGTGTATGTGGGGTCAGTCTGTAGGTGTGTGTGGGGGGGGGAATCAGTGTATGTGGGGGAGGGGGGATCAGTGTATGTGGGGTCAGTCTGTAGGTAGGTGGGGGGGATCAGTGTATGTGGGGGTCAGTCTGTAGGTGGAGGGGGGGATCAGTGTATGTGGGGTCAGTCTGTAGGTGGGGGAGGGGGGGTCAGTGTATGTGGGGTCAGTCTGTAGGTAGGTGGGGGGGATCAGTGTATGTGGGGGTCAGTCTGTAGGTGGAGGGGGGATCAGTGTATGTGGGGTCAGTCTGTAGGTAGGTGGGGGGGATCAGTGTATGTGGGGGTCAGTCTGTAGGTGGAGGGGGGATCAGTGTATGTGGGGTCAGTCTGTAGGTGGGGGAGGGGGGATCAGTGTATGTGGGGTCAGTCTGTAGGTTGGGGGGGGGGGATCAGTGTATGTGGGGTCAGTCTGTAGGTTGGGGGGGGGGAGATCAGTGTATGTGGGGTCAGTCTGTAGGTGGGGGGGGAGATCAGTGTATGTGGGGGAGGGGGGATCAGTGTATGTGGGGTCAGTCTGTAGGTTGGGGGGGAGATCAGTGTATGTGGGGTCAGTCTGTAGGTTGGGGGGGAGATCAGTGTATGTGGGGTCAGTCTGTAGGTTGGGGGGGGGGATCAGTGTATGTGGGGTCAGTCTGTAGGTTGGGGGGGGGGGATCAGTGTATGTGGGGTCAGTCTGTAGGTTGGGGGGGGGGGATCAGTCTATGTGGGGTCAGTCTGTAGGTTGGGGGGGGGGGATCAGTGTATGTGGGGTCAGTCTGCAGGTTGGGGGGGGGGGATCAGTGTATGTGGGGTCAGTCTGTAGGTTGGGGGGGATCAGTGTATGTGGGGTCAGTCTGTAGGTTGGGGGGGGGTCAGTGTATGTGGGGTCAGTCTGCAGGTTGGGGGGGGGGGTCAGTGTATGTGGGGTCAGTCTGTAGGTTGGGGGGGGGATCAGTGTATGTGGGGTCAGTCTGTAGGTTGGGGGGGGATCAGTGTATGTGGGGTCAGTCTGTAGGTTGGGGGGGGGGGGATCAGTGTATGTGGGGTCAGTCTGTAGGTTGGGGGGGGGATCAGTGTATGTGGGGTCAGTCTGTAGGTTGGGGGGGGATCAGTGTATGTGGGGTCAGTCTGTAGGTGGGGGAGGGGGATCAGTGTATGTGGGGGTCAGTCTGTAGGTTGGGGGGGGGTTTTGTGTATGTGGGGTCAGTCTGTAGGTGGGGGGATCAGTGTATGTGGGGTCAGTCTGTAGGTGGGGGGGGGATCAGTGTATGTGGGGTCAGTCTGTAGGTGGGGAGATCAGTGTATGTGGGGTCAGTCTGTGGGGTGGGGGGATCAGTGTATGTGGGGTCGGTTGGGGATCAGTGTATGTGGGGTCGGTTGGGGGGGGAGTCTGTAGGTGGGGGGGATCAGTGTATGTGGGGTCAGTCTGTAGGTGGGGAGATCAGGTAGTGGGGTCAGGTCTTGCGTGGGGGGATCAGTGTATGTGGGGTCAGGTTGGGGGGGGATCAGTGTATGTGGGGTCAGTCTGGGGGGGGGGGGATCAGTGTATGTGGGGAGTCAGTTTGAAGGGTTGGGGGGGGGGGATCAGTGTATGTGGGGTCAGTCTGTAGGTGGGGGAGGGGGGATCAGTGTATGTGGGGTCAGTCTGTAGGTTGGGGGGGGAGATCAGTGTATGTGGGGTCAGTCTGTAGGTGGGGGGATCAGTGTATGTGGGGTCAGTCTGTAGGTGGGGGGAGATCAGTGTATGTGGGGTCAGTCTGTAAGTTGGGGGGGGGGAGATCAGTGTATGTGGGGTCAGTCTGTAGGTGGGGGGGGGGGTCAGTGTATGTGGGGTCAGTCTGTAGGTGGGGGGGGGGGGTCAGTGTATGTGGGGTCAGTCTGTAGGTTGGGGGGGGAGATCAGTGTATGTGGGGTCAGTCTGTAGGTTGGGGGGGGGGAGATCAGTGTATGTGGGGTCAGTCTGTAGGTGGGAGGGGGGATCAGTGTATGTGGGGTCAGTCTGTAGGTGTGTGTGTGGGGGGGGAATCAGTGTATGTGGGGGAGGGGGGATCAGTGTATGTGGGGTCAGTCTGTAGGTAGGTGGGGGGGATCAGTGTATGTGGGGGTCAGTCTGTAGGTGGAGGGGGGGATCAGTGTATGTGGGGTCAGTCTGTAGGTGGGGGAGGGGGGGTCAGTGTATGTGGGGTCAGTCTGTAGGTAGGTGGGGGGGATCAGTGTATGTGGGGGTCAGTCTGTAGGTGGAGGGGGGATCAGTGTATGTGGGGTCAGTCTGTAGGTGGGGGAGGGGGGATCAGTGTATGTGGGGTCAGTCTGTAGGTTGGGGGGGGGGGATCAGTGTATGTGGGGTCAGTCTGTAGGTTGGGGGGGGGGAGATCAGTGTATGTGGGGTCAGTCTGTAGGTGGGGGGGGGAGATCAGTGTATGTGGGGGAGGGGGGATCAGTGTATGTGGGGTCAGTCTGTAGGTTGGGGGGGAGATCAGTGTATGTGGGGTCAGTCTGTAGGTTGGGGGGAGATCAGTGTATGTGGGGTCAGTCTGTAGGTTGGGGGGGGGGATCAGTGTATGTGGGGTCAGTCTGTAGGTTGGGGGGGGGGGATCAGTGTATGTGGGGTCAGTCTGTAGGTTGGGGGGGGGGGATCAGTCTATGTGGGGTCAGTCTGTAGGTTGGGGGGGGGGGATCAGTGTATGTGGGGTCAGTCTGCAGGTTGGGGGGGGGGGATCAGTGTATGTGGGGTCAGTCTGTAGGTTGGGGGGGATCAGTGTATGTGGGGTCAGTCTGTAGGTTGGGGGGGGGGTCAGTGTATGTGGGGTCAGTCTGCAGGTTGGGGGGGGGGGTCAGTGTATGTGGGGTCAGTCTGTAGGTTGGGGAGGGGGGATCAGTGTATGTGGGGTCAGTCTGTAGGTTGGGGGGGAGATCAGTGTATGTGGGGTCAGTCTGTAGGTTGGGGGGAGATCAGTGTATGTGGGGTCAGTCTGTAGGTTGGGGGGGGGGATCAGTGTATGTGGGGTCAGTCTGTAGGTTGGGGGGGGGGGATCAGTGTATGTGGGGTCAGTCTGTAGGTTGGGGGGGGGGGATCAGTCTATGTGGGGTCAGTCTGTAGGTTGGGGGGGGGGGATCAGTGTATGTGGGGTCAGTCTGCAGGTTGGGGGGGGGGGATCAGTGTATGTGGGGTCAGTCTGTAGGTTGGGGGGGATCAGTGTATGTGGGGTCAGTCTGTAGGTTGGGGGGGGGGTCAGTGTATGTGGGGTCAGTCTGCAGGTTGGGGGGGGGGGTCAGTGTATGTGGGGTCAGTCTGTAGGTTGGGGGGGGGGGGATCAGTGTATGTGGGGTCAGTCTGTAGGTTGGGGGGGGATCAGTGTATGTGGGGTCAGTCTGTAGGTTGGGGGGGGGGGGATCAGTGTATGTGGGGTCAGTCTGTAGGTTGGGGGGGGGATCAGTGTATGTGGGGTCAGTCTGTAGGTTGGGGGGGGGATCAGTGTATGTGGGGTCAGTCTGTAGGTGGGGGGGGGATCAGTGTATGTGGGGTCAGTCTGTAGGTGGGGAGATCAGTGTATGTGGGGTCAGTCTGTGGGGTGGGGGGATCAGTGTATGTGGGGTCGGTTGGGGATCAGTGTATGTGGGGTCGGTTGGGGGGGGGGGGGGGGGTTAGTCTGTAGGTTGGAGGGGTGCAGTGTGTATTGGGACTTAACTCTTAGCATGCCTTTACTTCTTTTAACAAAGGTGGTTTATTCCTGGAATTCAACTTTAACCAACCACTTGCCTACCGCAATACAAATCTAATCGTTGCAGTTTTAAAGTGGTTTACTGGGATTATGGTTGAAGATATGAGCCATAACTCTGGTACCTTCTTTTTCTGCAGACAGCCGGCTTTGTCATGAAACTGGTCTGAGCGGCTTATAAGCCGCTGGGCCAGTTTCCGATGTGGTGGGAGGGGACATCAAATCCCCCCCCCCCCAGCCCCCCCCCCACCCGCCAGTGCTTCTCAGGCTTACCGTTATCGCCGAGAGATGATAACGGTATATCAAAGAGTTAGCGATCTTTTGTTTTTAAAGGTAAAGAGATTTGGAGTCTTTTTGACCCCATCTCTCTCTATAAAGAGGACAAATAAAAAGTAAAAATAAGCACCCCTTCCCTCTGCACTCACTCGCAGAAACGAACGTATATGTAAGTCGCGCGCGTATGTAAAGGGTGTTCAAATCACACATGTGAGTTATCGCTGCGAATGTTAGAGCGGGAACAATAATTCTAGTGCTAGACCTCCTCTGTAACTCTAAACAGGTAACCTGTAAGGTAACCGGATGTGAGTGAGGAAAAGCCGATAAACGTCTCTTCCTGTTTACACTGTGATCAGCCGTGATTGGCCACGTGGTTCTAGCAAAAAATACTGATTTAGGCACGGTTCACGCTGCAGCGATGTCCGACATCGGATGTGATTTGCACCGCACTGCATGCGATGTCTTTGTGATGCGGAATTTGCATCGCATTCGGACCAAGCTCACATAGGACCCTTTTTTTGGTCCGCACCAGAATCAGATCGCATGGGTGTTCACACCTGTGCGATCCGATTCCTGTTCAAATTGATAGTTCGCACTGCGATCTGATTTGGGGGTGTCATTAACTTTTAGTTGACACTCCCAGCAGTGCACATAGTGCAGTGTGAACTGTCGCTGGGAGACATGCGATGTGAGAACCCCCAGTGGATTTGCAGAGTTCCCGCATCACTGCAGTGTGACCCGAGCAAAAAGTGTCAGAAAAAGTCTGGTCTTCAAATTGTTAATTGAAAAGAAATGTTGTGTCCTGTGATCTACACAGTCATCCAGGAGTGATCCAATCTTGGTGAGGATGACAGACATTTTAAACCTTTTAAAAGCAAAAGTCCAGCCTAGAAGCCGGCACCAAAGGTTCTTTTTGTTGTCCCTCTGAGTCTGATTTCATTTTCTTACTAAAAGGGTTTTCAATTTTGTCCAGTGAGAGTTCTTCATTAACCAATTGGAGAATTGGAAGGGAGCGCATCAAGTGTGAGAAATATTAAGGGAGGCTTTAAATGAACTGTTACCACTGCGTCAATGTGTGCCAGAACCTTCAGGAATCATTAGGCCTTGTTAACATTAAAGTGATTGTAAACTTTAGTTTTTTTTTTAAATACTCGCCTCCTCCGTGCAGTTCGTTTTGCACAGTGTGGCCCCGATCACCGTCTTCTGGGGTCCCCCGGCGGTGCTCGTGACTCTTCCCTGCATCGGTAAACCCCCTGGGAGTAGCGATCTCCCGGGGTGTTACCTTGCGGGCGCGCTCCCAAGTCCAGCATTTGCATGCATAGACACAGAATGCCAAACTTGGTCCCGCCCCCTGGGGCCCACGTCATTGGATTTGATTGACAGCAGCGGGAGCCAGTGGCTGCGCTGCTATCAATCTATCCAATCAAGAGCCGGGAACCTTGGGCAGAGAGGTACAGCGTGTTTCCGCCGAGGGAACAAAGGGCTCAGGTGAGGAAAATGGGGGGGGGCGGTCAGTGTCAGAAGTTTTTTCACCTTTAATGCATAGGATGCATTAAGGTGAAAAAAACACAAGGGTTTACAACCCCTTTAATGCTGCTTTGAATTTGTGCAACTTCATCTGAAATCACATTATTTCAATGCCACATGTCAGTGCGATTTGAAAGACATCTGTGTGGCTTAATGCACAGATGTCTATTGACGTCGCACCAGAAATTGGCAAAAGTAGTGCAGGAACTACTTTTGCAAATTAGTGCGGCGCCGCAAAGTTGGCCTTGTGCCAGTTTGAACGGTGCCATTGCCAGCAATAGGCTGCAGCTTGTCATGTCAAATCGCATGACAAATCGTTCCCTTGTGTGTGTTTTGGCTGCTAAAGGGTTAGTTCTCCCTTACAAAATAAAAAAAAAACAAAAAAAAACTTGCCTGTGCTGGTAAGGGGCGGCAGCCTGTAGATGAGAACAAACTGTGCAGCTTTGACCAAAGTTAAGCCCCCATGTTATACATTCTGTTTTTTAATCCGTTATTTGGTTTCCTAGGTTGAAATTTTTGTGATATAAAATATTGGGGGGAAGCCATGGCAGGTTTGCTTTGTTACAAATACAATGAAGATTTTGGTACCGTCCACCCTTCTACATGTAAAAATCATAACTTTTTTTTTTTTTGCTAGAAAATTACTCAGAGACCCTAGGGAATAGAATGGTTATCTTGAACGTTATTTGCGCAGAAATTTTTCAAACATGTTTTATTTGTAAAAATAAAAACGTTTCATGCATTAAAAAACCCAGTAAAGTTAGCCCAATTTTTTTGTTTATTGTGAAAGATTAAGTTACGCCGAGTAAATAGATACCTAACATGTCATGCTATAAAATTGCACACACTCCTGAAATGGTGCCAAACTTCTGTACTTAAAAATCCTCATAGGGGACGGTTTAAAATTTTTTTACAGGTTACCTGTTTAGAGTTACACAGGAGGCCTTGAACTAGAATTATTGCTCTCGCTCTAACGTTCGCAGCGATACTTCACATGTGTGGTTTGAACGCTGTTTACATATGCAGGCGCGACCTACACTTTAAATGTTTTTACTTTTTATTTTTATATTTTGATGCTTTCTTTTTACATTTTTTGTAATAGGAATAGGGCATGACCGGTCCTCTTTACAGTGACATCTGGGGTCTATAAGTCCCCAGATCTCGCCTCTAGGCTGGGAAGCCTGAGATAAAAAAAAAACAATCTTGGCTTCCCAGCCAAGGCAGCAAAGTTTTTTTTCAAATCCAGAGGCCGGGCGTGACGTCATAACATTGCGCCCAGACTCCGAGCAATCATAGAGACTTCGGGGAACATTTGGCCCGCCGGAAATCTCTATGGTAAACATTTGGCACCAGGCGATAACTTCTCCGGCTTGCACCGGAGGTCGACGGGAGGGGGGGGGGGTGTACCCTTCTGCCACCTGTAAGAACAATCAAGCAGTTGAACAGCCACTATGATTGTTCCTACGGTGAACGGAATCTCCGGCTGTAAAAGAAGATATCTGAATGATGCCTGTAACTACAGGCATCATTCAGATATCACCACTCAAAGTCTGCAACGTCCTATGACATTTATCAGGCAGGAAGTGGTTAAAAGTAACAAACCTGTTATACTTACCTGCCCTGCTCAGGGATTTTGCACAGAGCAGCCCAGATCCTCCTCTTCTCGGTTCCTTCTTTGGCTCTCTTGGCCCCTCCCTTCCCCCTGTCGAGTGCCCTCACAGCAAGCAGCTTGCTATGGGGAAACCCAAACCGAGCTGTAGCGGTGTGTCCATGCAGACACTGAGCCACTGTTTGGCCCCACCCCTCTCTCTCTCCTGATTGGTTAACTGAATTTGTTTGACAGCAGTGGGGACCAGTGGCGCCGCTGCTGTCTCAGCCAATCAGGAGGGAGAGTCCTGGATGGCCATGGCACTTGTGAACATCACTGGACAGAGCTGGGGCTCAGGTAAGTATTGGGGGGCTGCTGCACACAGTTTTTTTTTATCTTGATGCATTAAGATAAAATAAACCTTCTGCCTTTAGAATCGCTTTACAATGTGTGTCCAAGCTTTGCTTGTCAGAATGACCCGGTATTGATCTGTAACTGGAAGCTTCTGAAGGTATGTGCACATCTAGGTACTTGCATTTCATGCCTGCAGCAGTCTCCCCCTATAAATCCGTATCACACTTGCCTATATCCTTGTAACCTTTTGCTCACACTTACTATTTTTGTGCTGCCTGGGTCCCCATTCCTGTGCCACCATTTTATAAATGTCAGAGCATTGTCAAAGCAAGGTGGAAAGTGAATGGGATAGGAGCATTGTCAGAGGGAGGTGGAAAGGGAATGGGATGGGAGCATTGACAGAGGGAGGTGGAAAGGGAATCGGATGGGAGCATTGTCAGAGGGACAACTCCACTCCTTCACTCTGCAGCCACACCCCTCTCGAGAGACCACTTCCTCCTGGATACCATCTTCTGGTGCATCACCCAATGCTCTCCCCTCCCCCGATTATTGTATTTCCGGGGAGATCTCCTCCCCATGTGAGGGAAGTGCTCTGACTGGTCGCATGACTCTGCTCTCTGTACTCTCATCAGCCTATGCCACCACTATACCATGTCTTCTCAGCCTGGAGGAGGACCTATTATTGGGGGCACCTCACACCCTTCCACAGAGATATAATGGGGCCGCCATGAAAATGCTCCTTAGCTGTTTGTTGTGTAATTGCAGAACCTCCTGTGGTGGGACAAGCCTGGAGATCCCAGCTGACAGCAATTCTCGGTGAGAGTGATGAAGGCAGAGTCAGCCAGGCAGTCAGCATTTTCTGAATGACACTCTGGGAATGGCCTGTGGAAAGGTTCGGAGCCTTTTCCAAGTTTATGGTGTAGTAATGTGCGTTATATGAAGGCCGCTGCTTGTCATCAATGGCCCGACCACACCCTAATGTCCCTCAAAGCAGACATGACCTTCTATTGTCACCTCACTCAGGGAAGTGTCCTTCATGAATTGGGGGACATTCAATATGAACGCACAGCACCGTGTATATCGGGGGGGGGGCAAACATTCTACACAAAGGGCCAGTTTACACCTTAGGGGGGCTGGACTGTGACCCGTGGGAGTAAAATATGGAATATAGAATGTCACAACAATGGTGTCAGTGAGAAGAATAATGTCCCCTCATTAGTGTCAGTGGGAGGAATAGTTCCTTGTCATTGAAGTTTGCGGGAGGAATAGTTCCTCATCATTGGTGTCAGTGGAAATATTGCCCCACACAAAGGGCCAGATTACTGCACTTTACACCTTAGGGGGCTGGACTGTAACCCATGGGAGTAAAACATGGAATATAGAATAATGTCCCAACATGGGTGTCAGTGGGAGGAATAGTTCCCCATCACTGGTGTCAGTGGGAGGAATAGTTCCCCATCACTGGTGTCAGTGACACCAGTGATGGGGAACTATTCCTCCCACTGACACCAGTGATGGGGAACTATTCCTCCCACTGACACCAGTGATAAGGAACTATTCCTCCCACTGACACCAGTGATAAGGAACTATTCCTCCCACTGACACCAGTGATAAGGAACTATTCCTCCCACTGACACCAGTGATGGGGAACTATTCCTCCCACTGACACCAGTGATGGGGAACTATTCCTCCCACTGACACCAGTGATGGGGAACTATTCCTCCCAGTGGGAGGAATAGTTCCCTTTACTATATACAGTGCGGTGCAAAAGTTTTAGGCAGGCGTGAAAAAATTCTGTAAATGAAGAACGATTGCAGAAATAGAAATGGTATTAGAATATTTATTATCAAATAACAAAATTTAAAGTAAATGAACAGAAGAGAAATACAAATCAAATCAATATTTAGTGTGACCACCCTTTATCTTCAAAACAGCATCAATTCTTCTAGGTACACTTGCACACAGTTTTTGAAGGAACTCGGCAGGTAGGTTGTTTCAAACATCTTGGAGAACTAACCAAAGATTTTCTGTGGTTGTCGACTGCCTCAGATCCTTTTGTCTTTTCATGTAATCCCAGACAGACTCCATGATGAGGAGATAAGGGCTCTTTGGGGGCCAAACCATCATTTGCAGGACTCCTTGTTTTGCTTTACACTAAAGATAGGCCTTGATGACATTGGCTGTATGTTTGGGGTCATCGTCCGGCTTCAGAATACATTTGGGGCCAATCACACACCTCCCTGATGGTATGGCATAATGGATAAGTATCTGTCTATCTCTCAGCATTGAGGACATCGCTGATCCTGACCAAATCTCCAACTCCATTTTGCAGAAATGCAGCCCCAAACTTGCAAGGAACCTCCACCATGCTTCACAGTTGCCTGCAGACACTCATTATTGTACTGCTCTCCAGCCCTTCATGAACAAACTGCCTTCTGCTACAGCCAGATATTTAACATTTTGACTCATCAGTCCAGAGCACCTGCTGCCATTTTTCTACACCCCAGTTCCTATGTTGCATGCATAGTTGAGTCACTTAGCCTTGTTTCAACATCGGCGGTATGGCTTATTGACCGGAAATCTTCCAGGAAGACCACCTCTGGCCAGATTTCTCTGAACAGTAGATGGGTGTACCTGGCTCCCACTGGTCTTAGCCAGTTCTGTGCTGATGGAACTTCTGGACATCTTCCGATGTCTGAGGGATGTAAGTATGATCTGCTTCATTAAGTTTCCTTGGCTGACCACTTCGTCTATGATCCCCAAAGTTTGCCATTTCTTTGTGCTTCTTCAAAAGAGCTTAAGCAGCACGTTTTGAAATCCTTGCTTGGGAAAGACCTTGCTGATGCAGTATAACTACCTTGTCTTGTTCCTGTGCTCAGTCTTGTAATGGTTTATGACCTGTGACATGAAACGGTCTTCTACAACCTCCCCTTATGAGCAGAGTTTGGTTGTTCCTCACCTACAGCCTTCTACACAGCTGTTTTAGTTAATGCCTGTGTTTCAACTTACATATGAAATTGATGATCCTGAGCACTTGCTTGTTATAATTGGCTAATCATATACCTGACTCTATCCCTATAAAATGCCTCATCCCTACTAAACTGTCAGAAACCATGAACAGACCGAGACAGAAGTACAGATAAATCAAACTTGTTTAATAATAGTCAAAAATAGACCCCTCCCCCTTGGAGGACCACCAGGCTTGAGGGGAAAACGTCTATGGAAATCACAGAGGAGGACAGGGGCATGTATGTCTGAGGATGAGACCCAAGAGTGTCCCTCCGCACCATACCCTTTCCAATGCACCAGGTACTGTATGCTCCTACGGGAGTCAAGAATGCACTGTACTTCATACTCCTCACGGTTCTCAACCTGTACAGGGTGAGGCCGTGGCACGGAGGTGGTAAAGCGGTTGCAGACCAAAGGTTTTAATAAGGAGACATGAAATACATTGAGGATACGCATATTAGAAGGAAGGTCTAACACGTAAGCCACTGGGTTAATCCTGCGGCTTATACGGAAAGGCCCAATAAACCGAGGTGCAAACTTCAGAGAGGGGACACGAAGTCGGAGGTTGCGAGATGACAGCCAAACCCTGTCCCCAGCCTGGTAGGAAGGCGCAGGCATGTGTCTGCGGTCAGCATGGAGTCTGTGCCTATCATTAGCATGTCACAAAGCCTCCTGGACTTGTGCCCAAGTAGAATGAAGACCATGGAGATAATCCTCTAACGCAGGAATACTCTGCGGAACAAATGAGTCAGGCAACATGGAAGGTTGGAAACCATAGTTCACCATAAACGGGGACAATCGGGAAGCAGAATTCAAGGCACTATTGTGAGCTAACTCTGCCCACGGTAAGAGGTCTGACCAGTTGTTATGATGGTCAGAAATATAGCAACGTAGGAATTGCTCCAAGGACTGATTGGCTCGTTCTGTTGCCCCATTAGATTTTGGTTGATACGCAGAGGAGAAAGCAAGCTGAATTCGCAACTGTGCACAAAAGGCTCGCCAGAATCGGGACAAAAAACTGACTACCCCTGTCCGAGACGATCACCTTGGGTAGCCCATGTAAGCAAAAGATCTCCTGAGCAAAAATGGCAGCCAGTTCCTTAGAAGTGGGCAACTTCTTAAGTAGAATACAATGAGACATTTTCGAGAACTGGTCAACGACCATAATGTGTTGTCCTGGTAGTTGGGTAACTCCAAAATGAAATCCATAGACAGGTGGGTCCAGGGCCTCTCTCCATTGGGTATGGGTTGTAGGAGGCCCACTGGAAGGTGCAGTGGAGTCTTACTCTGAGCACACATGAAACAGGCAGCTATGAAGGCGGTTACATCACATAAACTAGGGCACCAGAATTGTTGGGAAATGGCCCAAAAGAGTTGATTCCTCCCAGGGGTGGCCAGCAGCCTTGGGAGAATGGTAAGTCTGGAGCATGGCAGTACGGAGACTCTTTGGGACAAAGCAGCCGTCACAAGGTTTCTCAGGAGCATAGACCTGAGTGACAAGAATTTTGTCACCCAAAGGAGAAGTGAGACTGGTGCGAACTGTAGCCAGAATATGATCAGGAGGAATCACAGGAACCGGAAATGACTCCATCTTGGAGGTGGAGGAAAATTGTTGTGACAAAGTGTCAGCCCATACATTCTTAGTACTGGGTAAGAATGAGACACTGTAATTAAAACTTGACAAGAAAAGAGCCCATCGTGCCTTTCTGGAAGCGAGACGTTTTAGCCTCAGACAAGAATGTGAGATTCTTATGGTCAGTAAGAATGAGAACTGGCACAGTGGTACCTTCGAGGAGATGTCTCCTGTCTTTCAGGGCTAAAATGATCGCTAAAAGCTCTCTGTCCCCAATCTCGTAATTGCACTCCGCAGGTGACAATTTGTTTGAAAAGTAGCCACTAGGATGCATAGCGCTGTTAGAGTTAGGATGTTGAGACAGAAGGGCACCAACTCCAGTCTCAGAAGCATCAACTTCAAGGATAAAAGGTAACATAGGATCAGGATGTGCCAACACAGGAGCAGAAACAAAGGCAGCCTTGAGACTCTCAAAGGCCTAATGGACTCTGGAGACCAACTCTGTGGGTTACCGTCCTTTCTGGTCATATCAGTCATGGGCTTGACCAGAGACGAGAAGTTACGAATAAACTTTCGATAATAGTTGGCAAAGCCAAGAAAATGCTACAGAGGACGTAAACCCAGGGGTCGGGGCCACTGTAGGGTTGCTGAAAGTTTCTCTGGGTCTATCTAAAAACCAGCAGTGGTGTAATCAGGGGTTAAATTTTGTGTTACATTTATTCATAGGTTCATCATATATTTACCCTTTCAGATATGTGGTCTGTAAATGCAAGGATTAAAACACACAACACACAAAGAATGTAATAAAGGAGATTTACTTAGCTTCGATTAAAGATGTATTACAGATGATACAATACAGGATAAATTCAGCATTCAATCCAGGGAACCCCTCAACTTCTGAAATCGTCAGAAAGTTCTGGAAATCGACAGTCTCTTCAAAGTCCAGGCACACATTCATGTCCTGGAAGAAGTTCTCCGCTATTCTCTGTTGTCTAACCTTTTAAGGCTGGGTTCACACTGCTGCGGTGCGGGAACGCAGCGAATTTACTGCGGGTTCCCGCACCGCACCAACTCGCACGGCAGTTCACACTGCCATATGCGAACTGCTGGGGAGTGTCATACAATGTTAATGACACCCCCAGTTCAGCCCGCATATCGCAATGCGAACTGACAATCCGGACACTTTCGGATCGCATAGGTGTGAACACCCATGCGATCCGATTTTGGTCCGAACAAAAAAAAGGGTCCTGTGCGAGTTTGGACCGAATGCGGTGCGATATCAGCCATACTATCTGTATGGCTGATATCGCACAGCACAGACATCGCATGTGATGTGAACAGCAGTGCGCTGCGAATCACATGCGATGTCTGCAACGGCCGCAGTGTGAACCCAGCCTAAAGGCTTGAAAGAAGGCGCAAAGAAACTGGTTTTATCTGGTACTAACAAGACTAGCCATAATGGTCCTGAGACGATGTGACCATCTGTGAGCTCGGACAGATCAATGTATGCAGAAACATACATATTTACATATATAGAAGTAATCGCCTTAACCACTTCCGCCCCAGAAAGATTTACCCCCTTCCTGACGAGCACTTTTTACAATTTGGCACTGCGTCGCTTTAACTGCTAATTGCGAGGTCATGCAATGCTGTACCCAAACAAAATTTGCGTCCTTTTCTTCCCACAAATAGAACTTTCTTTTAATGGTATTTGATCACCTCTGCGGTTTTTATTTTTTGCGCTATAAATGGAAAAAGACCGAAAATTTTGAAAAAAAATGATATTTTCTACTTTTTGTTATAAAAAAAATCCAATAAACTCAATTTTAGTCATACATTTAGGCCAAAATGTATTCGGCCACATGTCTTTGGTAAAAAAAATGTCAATAAGCAAATATTTATTGGTTTGCGCAAAAGTTATAGCGTCTACAAACTAGGGTACATTTTCTGGAATTTACACAGCTTTTAGTTTGACTGCCTATGTCATTTCTTGAGGTGCTAAAATGGCAGGGCAGTACAGTAGACACCCCAAGGAAATTGCTGAGAGGCATGTTGAGCTCATTGAATATTAATTTTTTTTCTCCCAAGTGATTGAATAATGACAACAACAAAAAAATTTACAAAAAGTTGTCACTAAATGATATATTGCTCAAACAGGCCATGGGCATATGTGGAATTGCACCCCAAAATACATTTAGCTACTTCTCCTGAGTATGGGGATACCACATGTGTGGGACTTTTTGGGAGCCTAGCCGCGTACGGGGCCTCGAAAACCAATCACCGCCTTCAGCATTTCTAAGGGCGTAAATTTTTGATTTCACTCCTCACTGACTATCACAGTTTCGGAGGCCATGGAATGCCCAGATGGCACAAACCCCCCCCCCCAAATGACCCCATTTTGGAAAGTAGACACCCCAAGCTATTTGCTGAGAGGCATGGTGAGTATTTTGCAGCTCTCATTTGTTTTTGAAAATGAAGAAAGACAAGAAAAAAATTTGTTTTTTCTTTTTTCAATTTTCAAAACTTTGTGACAAAAAGTGAGGTCTGCAAAATACTCACTATACCTCTCAGCAAATAGCTTGGGGTGTCTACTTTCCAAAATGGGGTCATTTGGGGGGGTTTTGAACTGTCCTGGCATTTTATGCACAACATTTAGAAGCTTATGTCACACATAACCCACTCTTCTAACCACTTGAAGACAAAGCCCTTTCTGACACTATTTGTTTACATGAAAAAATATTTTTTTTTTTGCAAGAAAATTACTTTGAACCCCCAAACATTATATATTTTTTTAAAGCAAAGGCCCTACAGATTAAAATGGTGGGTGTTTCATTTTTTTTTCACACAGTATTTGCGCAGCGAAATTTTTAAGCACATTTTTTGGGGAAAAAAACACACTTTTTTAAATTTTAATGCACTAAAACACACTATATTGCCCAAATGTTTGATGAAATAAAAAAGATGATCTTAGGCCGAGTACATGGATACCAAACATGACATGCTTTAAAATTGCGCACAAACGTGCAGTGGCGACAAACTACATACATTTTTAAAAGCCTTTACAGGTTACCACTTTAGATTTACAGAGGAGGTCTACTGCTAAAATTACTGCCCTCGACCTGACCTTCGCGGTGATACCTCACATGCATGGTGCAATTGCTGTTTACACTTGACGCCAGACCAACCCTTGCGTTCGCTTTTGCACAAGAGCAGGGGGGAAGAGGGGTGCTTTGTTTTTTTTTTGTTTTCTTTTTTTTTCTTTATTTTTTTTTTGCTTTTTTATCTTATTTTTAAACTTCCTTTCATTTTTTTTTTTAATCATTTTTATTGTTATGCCAGGGAATGTAAATATCCCCTATGATAGCAATAGGTAGTGACAGGTACTCTTTTTTTTTTTTTTTTTTTTTTTTTAAATGGGGTCTATTAGACACTAGATCTTTCCTTTGCCCTCAAAGCATCTGACCACACCAAGATCGGTGTGATGAAATGCTTTCCCAATTTCCCAATGGTGCTGTTTACATCCGGCGAAATCTAAGTCATGAAATGCTCGTAGCTCCCGGTTTCTTAGGCCATAGAGATGATTGGAGCCATTCTGGTCTCTGATCAGCTCTATGGTCAGCTGGCCGAATATCCGGCTGCATTCTCAGGTTCCCTGTTGGGACAGGAGAGCCAGAGAAAAACATGGAAGACAGTGGGAGGGGGGAACATTCCCTCCCACTGCTTGTAAAAGCAGTCTAGAGGCTAATTAGCCGCTAGGATTGCTTTTACATGAAAGCCGACCACTGGCTGAAAAGAGTGATACCAAGATGATACCTAAACCTGCAGGCATCATTCTGGTATAACCACTCAAAGTTGTGAATGGCATACCTGAAAACAAAAAAATGGTTAACAATAAAACTCAGTAAACAGTAAAGTATAAAAAAGTACATACCTGAAAAGTAAACATGATAAAACATAACAACAATAAAACATTGCAGAATAGAATACAGTAAAAAAGAGCAGAACAATAGAGAGAGAATAGAGTGAGAGAGAACAATAAAACGACAACTATTTTTTTGGGGTTTTTTTATTTTATATATTTTTTTTTACACTTTTTTTTGTAACTTTTATAACTGTAACCGGTTCTAGGTTTGGGTCTCTCAAAATGCGATGGCATCTTGGGAGACCCTGTGAAAGTGTGCCTAGTCTGTGCAGTGCTGTACCCTACGCTAATACTCAACTAGTGTATGGTAGTATGGTGAATGTCAAAACATTCACCAATGCAAAGACCAGGATTGTCAGGACAGGAGGGAAAATAATAGTGGGTGTCACGCCTATATCCGCGCTTGCTGCAGACACGACATCTTTTTTGGGGGGGTTCGTCAGGTAGGGGTACTCGGGAGGACATAAAGAAAATGCCTCTCATGCAGCCAACTGCATTTGGTTGGGGATGTGAATGGGGGAAGTACGGGTGCTGCAGAAGCAGTGGGTTCCCAATTAGGATTGGCGATTGCAGCAGGAAGGGCATTACGGGCACGACAAGCCTGTGTTTGTCTTCTTCTTGGTGGCAGCGGGACACTACTTGTGATTGCCACCTCACCAGCACTTATGAACTGCACTTATGGGACACTCCACGTCACCAAGTGTTACTGCAGTGCTGGTTTGACTATGACCGGGGTGTACTAGGCCGCTGGCGCTTGCCAGTTCACCAAAACGCTACCAAAAAAACTGTTAGCGATCGCAGGGATCAGGCCTCACTCTGCGAACGCTGCAGTTATGCGTTTAGTGTTTTGTAAGTGTCAGTGATCGATCGATACTGCACTTGGGTGGGCTGGGCTGGGCCAGGTGGAGGGGCAAAACGCAGGTACTAGCAGGTATCTGGGCTGATCCCGCTAACACTGCGTTTTTGGGAACCCTAAACTGCTGGGGACGCTAGTATAGATCTGATCAGATCAGATATTGATCCGTTCAGATACTATACCACTAAGGGAGGTGTATGGTGCGTGCGCGGGTGTTAGGTAATAAACGGCGGGTGCCCTGACACTATAAAAAATAAACTAACTAACCAGCATCACCTGTAACAGTTATACGGTGATCACTGGTGAAAGGGTTAACTAGGGGGCAATCAAGGGGTTAAAACCTTTATTAGGTAGTATATGGGGGTCCCTGTCGCTATAAAACGCTGACGGCGAACCTAACTAGCGTCACCTGTGACACTAATACAGCGATCAGAAAAATGATTGCTTAGTGACACTGGCGACGGGGGGTGATCAAGGGGTTAAAACTTTATTAGAGGGGGTTAGGGGGGCACCCTAGACCTAAAGGGGGCTAACACTAACTGCCCTACCACACTAACTGTCACAAACTGACACCAATGCAGTAATCAGAAAAAAAAAAACTGCTTGGTGTCAGTGTGACAGGGGTGGGGGGGAGGCATGATTAGGGGATAATCGGGGGGTGTAAAGTATGCCTGGCATGTTCTACTGTGTGTGTTGGTGTAACTCACTCGGATGTCTTCTCTCCTCGGCGCCGGAACGGAAAATACCGAGCCGAGGAGAGATGACATCACTTCCTCTGCCTTTGTGTACTATACAGAGGCAGGGGAAGATTCTCATTGGCTGGGAGCGATCGCGAGGGGGGGGCCACAAATGGATGGCCTCCCCCTCATCTCTGAACGCTCCCAGACAGAAGCCGACCGCCTCGGGCACCGGGGGGGTCCGATCGGACCCCTCGCCCGCGGCAAGCAATCACGTACCAGGTACGTGATTTTGCCTGCCCGTGCCATTCTGCCGCAGTATATCTGCGTTAGGCGGTCGGCAAGTGGTTAAAACTATCATAGTTAATAACTCATAATACCGAGTTCTTGGTAAATCAATTATGAACATAGACCCGTACTACAAGTGTAAATGACATAACCCAGGAATTTAACCTGTTCACGACTGAATTCACACTTCTCCAATATATAATATCTCAGTTTCTGAAGCACACGACAGACATCTGTGTGGTGGCTCTCCAGGGACTTGAAAAATATGAGGATATCGTCGAGATAAACCACCACACATAACTGCAACAAATCTCAGAGGACATCATTAATAAATTCCTGGAAAACTGCCAGAGCACTACAAAGGCCAAATGACATTACGAGATACTCATAATGGCCTGTTCTGGTATTAAACGCAGTTTTCCACTCGTCGCCCTCCTTAATCCTCACGAGATTGTATGCCCCTCTCAAATCAAGCTTTGCGAAAACCGTTGCTCTTTTGAGGCGGTCAAATAACTCCATAATCAATAGAATCGAATAAGCATTCTTAATCGGGAAACGATTGAGACCCCTATAATCAATACAAGGTCTCAGTTCACCACTTTTCTTCTTAACAAAGAAGAAACCAGCACCAGCAGGAAGCAAATATTTGCGGATGAAATCTCGAGAAAGTGCGTCTGCAACATACTCCTCCATGACCCTATCCTCCAAGACCGACAAAGGTAAAAACGGCCACGAGGGGGTATGGCACCAGGTTGAAGGTCAATTGCACAATCATACGACCGGTGTGGAGGCAAACTACCAGCTTGGCCTTTGTCAAAGACATCGCTAAAATCGCTGTACTCCTCCGGCAGGGAGGAGAGTGAAGAGGTGCACAGGACCTTGGCTACCTTCTGGAAGCATGTCTTACTGCATTGTGGTGACCAGGAGAGAACCTCAGCACGGAGCCAATCAAAAGAGGGGTTGTGCCTCTGTAACCAAGGATAACCAGCAGAAACTTAGGTGAGGAAATAAGTTGAAATTGAATTATCTCATAATGAAGAGCCCCTACAGCCATGGACAACGGAGCAGTCTCATGAGTCTCATGGGCAGGCTGTAGAGGTCTCCCGTCAAGAGCCTCAATGGCAAGTGGAGTGGCACGCAGCTGCAATGGAATCGAGTGCTTTGATACAAAGGCAGCATCAAAGAATAGGCCTGCAGCCCCAGAGTCAATTAGAGCCTGTAACTCAACGGACGACTCAGCCCAAGAAAGGGTAATCGAAACCAGGGGCTTACCCTTCTGGATAACTGGGGACAAAACAACGCCATCTAAAGCATGTCCTTGAGGGTTTGGGTGTACCCTGGATGGGTAAGACAAGACTTCAAAAAGTGACCTGCCTGGCCACAATGAAGGCACAATCTCTCCCTCCTCCTAAGGGCTCA
This sequence comes from Lithobates clamitans, assembly GCA_037952925.1. Classification (NCBI taxonomy): domain Eukaryota; kingdom Metazoa; phylum Chordata; class Amphibia; order Anura; family Ranidae; genus Lithobates; species Lithobates clamitans. Next base: position 925,954 of record JBBGZY010001422.1, read on the forward strand.
CTCATCCGCAGTGAGAGGCTTGAAGCTCAAGTGCATGGGTTTACCTTCACTGACCGACTTGGGACCAGGAGGCATGGGAGGCAAGGATGGGACTGCAAAGCGCGGAGACAAATGTACAGGAGGCTTCCGCAAGCGCTCCTTAAAAGGGAGTCTTTCTCTGAGTCTGGAGTCAATGAGGATGGCTAACGTGATCCACTTCTTCAGCTCAGTGGGTATATCTCGGGCCTCTATCTCATGATGGTATCTGAGAGACCATGAGAAAAAGCAGCCACGAGGGCCTCATTGTTCCAAGCAACCTCTGCAGAGTACGGAATTCAGTGGCGTAATCGGCAACAGTTCTTGTACTCTGATGGACATGAGGCACTTGGCAGCAGAAGCAGAGCGTGTGGGAACGTCAAATACCCTTTTAAAAGAAGCCACAAACTCTGGGTAACTCAGGACAATGGGTTTTTGCATCTCCCATAGAGGGTTTGCCCAGGCCAAGGCTCTCTCAGAAAGCAAAGATATCACAAAACCTACTTTGCTTCTGTCTGTGGGAAACGTCTGGGACAGCATCTCAAAGTATATCTCAACCTGGTTGAGAAACCCTCTGCATTGGACTGGATCGCCCCAAATCGCTGGAGAGTGGAACCAGACATACCACTTTATAGAGGTAATACTCGAGGCGGGTGCCTGGACTGGAACAGCAGCAGGGACCGCCTGCAACACAGGTTGTATCGGAGCAGCCACAGTGGATGATTCTAGGTGAGCCGTGCGACTCGGGAGCGTTTGTAACGCCATGGCAAACTGATCCATGCGGTGATCCTGCTCATTCAATCTAGAAAAAATATTACCAACAAGTAGATTGACTGCATCTTTTGAATTCATGGCCTTCGCCTACTGTCAGAAACCATGAATCAGACCGATACAGAAGTAGAGTTAAATTACACTTGTTTAATAATAAAAGTAAATAGAACAAACGTAGTCAAAACATAGCCAAAGTTCGATAACCGGAACAGGTAGACAGGCCAGAAAGTCAGGGTGCCAGGGATCAGCGTAGTGGAACAGCAAGCAAGATCTGGAGCCAGAAGGAATGTCAGCCAAGCAAGTCTTTAACAGGAACGCAGGCGATGGTCAACATCACAGAGACTAATGCCCCGTACACAGGTTCCGATTATCGTACAACAGATTGTTCGCATTTTGTTGCATAAAACTAATATCGAATACAACAGTGCAAAATGTGTGTAAGATTTTTGTCGTACGACTCTGCAAAAATCTTCCGCTGTGCTTAGCTACATATTTTAAATTATGTCAAATACGTGTGACCCCTGTTTCCTTCTGGTTTATTTTCGTGTTTCTGATCATGCGACGAGCTGTGGTCCGAGCAAAGTTTTTGTGTTTGTCCCTTCGGATTTATTTGGACGGACTGTCGTGATCGGCTGTCGAAAGCTGCATACTAACGATCAGATTATCGAACGATCTGTCCGAAAGCGATTTTTATCGTTTAATGTGTGTACGGGGCATAAAGCGAAGGCAGAGATCATCTGGGCTGGACGGCTTAAGTAAGCAGAATTGACGAGCAGGATATCATCAACAGGTGAGTCACTGTGGAGAGATAGGAGCTGGCAATTAGCCAACAGCTGAGCAGCCAGCTTAGAGAAGGAAGGACTGAGCCCAGCCCTGACATAAACACTATTGATTAACCTTGCGTCACCAGTCTGTTCCCAGCCAGGAGGATCTGAATGGGACTTCACACCACACAAGTACTGAATGAGCTCCAGTCTGCGGATGAACACTGACCTTTGACAAACTTACCATAAACCTGGAGAGTGTGTAATCCTGTGGCCCTGTTCACTAACCTTAGGGGGGCATTTGCATTTCCATGTTGCGTTTAATGCACGCATTACCCCAACTTTCTTTGTAGTTGATTTTGAATGGTACCCCAATACACTAAAACAATGCACCTGCACTGTAGCACCCAGCAATATGTGGTAGTGCCTTGCCTTAGAATAAAAAGACTTCTTGTTTGGTAAGAATATTAGGGTGCCCTGGCAGCTCAAAGCTGAGCTCCTGCAATTGGATAAAATGTATTCTTTCAGTGAGTCCCCCCTGCAGTATGCAAGATCACCTACTGTATGTTGTGAACAGCATTGGGTGTTTTTTTTTTTTACATTTTCATTTATTACCAGTAATTGTTATTCAGTGTGTCCCTTTTGTTATGGTCAAATGATATGTAGAGCTACTAATTACTTCTAAACCAAAGAAAGCAATCGGATGAAAACAGCATGTACCAGTATGAGTTATTCCCACACAATGCCTGGGAGTGACATCATCCTGCTCTGGCCAACCAGAAGAAGCCAAGAAAAAGATGTTGGCGACAGTGAGGGACCTCATGAGATTTGGAGCAGAGATGAGTATTCCTGACTTTAGTTCCATGTTAAGTCCTTCTGAGGTAACACTAAGGCCCCTTTCACACTTATATGACTTGTCTCATGATTTTGTACTGCAAAATCGTATGACAAGTCATTCTCCATGATTTTCAATGACTACCATTCATCGTGGCACGACTTTAAGTCGTGCCGACGTCAAAGTAGTCCCTGCACTACTTTGGACCAACTTCCATGCGAGTTGTACTTCATAGACCTCAATGTTCAACCCCCAAGTAGCATGTAAATCGTACCTGAATAATAGAGACACAATTTCAGTACGACTTTGTAAGCACAAGCTGTAAGCACAAGCCTCACACCATGTATGTTTTCATTTGTTAATGCCAAAGTTGTGGCAAAGTCGTACAAAGTAGTACTGCTCCCAAATCGCTGTAAAATCGCGTGATTTTGAAGTCGTATAAGTGTGAAAGGGGCCTAAGTTGGATATGGCACTCTATATTGTCTGACCAGTCTAAAGTGTTTTTTCATTGTTGCAGCTGCAATTGGGATAATAACTTCTTTCTATTTATTAAATGTTCTCATTCACAGAGCATAACTAACATAGCTGAGGTGGAGAGGCAGGCGGATGACATCTTGATTTCCACCTCAGTCAATCAATTAATTCATAAAAGTACAAGGCGTCCTATAAATTCCTATGAATGGATGAGCATCACTCAGCCTCCATCCAACTGCCACAGCACAGTGTTGTATGTCGCTGACACTACTTACAACTAATACAGCGCTTCCAGTGGGCTCATGTGTTAGCGAATGAGACAAACTTTTTAAAGTCCTAGGACCTCATTGGTAAATTGTGCAACAGAAACCTCTAAAAACCACTCCCACATTTCTATCTCCTTATTTCTTCCTTTGAAAACCGGTAAGGCACCGCTCCTTCACTATTGAGGGAGATTCTGCTGTATTTCAGCTGGAGGGTGGGACACATCACTCTTCCCTCTAGAAAAAGAGCGACACTGTAAAAATGGGTGCTTGTTTGTCCTCTGCAGCTGTCCTGGATGACTAGGATGACATGGTCCTCAAAGTGGAACTCCACGGAAATGGGGAAGCTTCTCTTGTCTGCCTCCTCCTCCCGTCTGGTGCCACATTTGGCACCTTTTGTGGGAGGAGTGGGTACCTGGTTTTAACAGGTACCCGCTCCTTCTTCCTGCTGAGTTCGCCACAGGGAACTTGGCCAGAACATTGCCCCCCCCCCCTTACTCTGCAGCCCACCCAATGACAGTGCGCTTTGCGCATGTGCAATAGGGAACTGGCTGTGAAACCACAAGGCTTCACTGCTGTAGCCTGGAGCTCCGATTTAAGCTCACTAGATATGTTGCAATCTGATTGTACAATCTCCTTTTTTAGATCTACCAACAACTATATAGTGCAAGTGCCTATCTGATTGGATACAAATTGATTGGATAAATGAAGTATGTCATCATCCTATATAGTTTTGGTAAATCTAAAGTTGATTGTATGGTCAGATTTCCACGTGTATGGTGACCCTAATAGGAACAGAGCAATGCTGTGTCAAGCTTCACCTTTATCATTCACCATTTGGGTACATTTTATGTGTATGGTCTGTGTATGGTACCATACACATGTGTATGGTACCATTTGGGTACATTTTATGTGTATGGTTTGTTACTCAGGTGGTCCCAACAATTTAAGTGTTGGACTTTCTAGTAATGACAAGGTGTATGTAGACAAAAGACACGTCCCTGCCACAACCCCGGTTGGTCGTCAGTTGGTAGGACATGGGCCGGCGGGCGGCTTTCACTTTTGCTGACAAAATACAGATAATGGTACATGTAATGTGGCGGGACGCACTTGCATAACGGTGTGGATTTATTTCAGTGTTTGAGCACGCAGTGGGGGAAGGGTTGATGTGGATACTTCACTTTGGGACTAAATTTTTTTAATAAGATTGGAGTTCTAATCTTTGTGGAGTTATATCACATTATGGAAGATTTGGTTATTTAAATGAGGATGTAGATGATCAATTTACATGAATGTTCATTTTATATTTGATGTGTAGTTTGTATATATGTTTACCATATATACTCGAGTATAAGTCAAGGCCCCTAATTTACCACAAAAAACTGGGAAAAACTTATTGACCCGAGTATATGACGAGGGTGAGAAATGCAGAGGGTCAACAATGCCCATCTGAAGCTGCATGCGTCCCTGTGTCCTGTGCAGCCTACCTGTATCCTGTACATGTGCATGTGTCCTGTGCATGTGTCCTGAACATGTGTATGTATCCCTGTATCCTGTTCATGTGTCCTGTACATGTGCATGTGTCCTGTACATGTGTCCTGTGTGCATGTGTCCTGTGCAGCCTCCCTGTGGCGATCTCAATCCTCCCTGTGGCGATCTCCATCCTCCAATCAGCGTGTGATAATGCACTTCAGCGGCCATTTCACTGTTCAAAAGCTGCGCCTCTACCTCGTCTGTGATAGGCAGGAACACTCAGCAGTCAGCCTATCATGGACATTCTCTCATTCTCATACCATGGACGAGGATGAGAGAATGTCCATGATAGGCTGTACACTTTGTACTTTTGTATGACGGACTTGTGTACACACAATACGAAAATCTGACAACAGACCGTTGTCCACCAAAAATTTACTAGCCTGCTATCCAACATTTGTTGGCGGAAAGTTGGACAACAATTGTCTGGTGGAGCGTACTAACGGTCGGATTTTAGGCACACAGTCTGTCATCATGCAATTCCCTGCCGAAAATCCAATCGTGTGTACGAGGCTTAATAGTCTTTGGCCTCAAAGTAATTTTGTTTATCTCTAGAGGGGGCGCCGCATAATTACCAATAAGCAATGATGAAAGAAGAGATGAAGATACTGTATATACAAGGATCTTATTTGCTGTTCATCCACAATATGCTGGCACTCAGTTTTAGCCTCTCAGCTGGGGTTCCTCCAGACGTTGTTAGAGATTTGAGTAATGAGCAATTTCTGACGCTCACATAATTTACTACTTACCACCAATGTTAGGTGCATTCTTACCACAAGTAAGGACCTTCTCCATTGATCACAAATGTACTATACTGATCACTAATTTAAAGTCACAGTTTGCTGATAACCAGTGTAAGGGGGCACTGTATCTGAGCGGTGAGGAGATGATCATTTGTTTTCGTTTTTTACACATTTATGAGTTTTAATCCTGCTTTTTATATAACAAATATATGGCCTAATTTATTTGCGCTATGTGGAACGTTTGCTTTTTGGTGATGCAGATAATCTGAGAGAGAGGTCATGATGTTGGGCTGGCTGATACATTCTATTCAAGTGACCTGATATTTATTTTGGAGTTCACTTTATATGGTCAGAGTTCACACTGATCACGATGGTGGAGTGGAAGTCATGGGAAGAGATATATCAAGAGCAAACTGGCAATGATGATATTTCATGGTTCTCTCTCATTCATTTATCAAACCTTTGGAAATCATGCTAAATTTGTATTGATGTTTGCATAGTGATCATGTAATTGCATGATGTATATTTTTCTACTTTTGTAATAATATTATATGATTTAACCACCTCAATACAGGGCACTTTCGCCCCCTTTCCTGCCCAGGCCATTTTTCAGTGCTGTAGCACTTTGAATGACAATTGCGCGTTCATGCAGCACTGTACCCAAATTAATTTTTAAACATTTACTTCACACAAACAGAGCTTTCTTTTGGTGGGATTTAATCACTGCTGGGTTTGAAAAAAAAATGTTGTATTTCTTAGTTTGTGTCAGTAAATTTTGTAAATAAGTAATTTTCTCTCCTTCACTGATGTGTGCTGAGAAGGCGGCACTGATAGGCTACACTGATGAGGAGGCACTATTATGCCGGACTGATGGGCACTAATGGGAATTTATGGGCAGCACTGATGAGCAGGCACTGATGGGCACTAAAAGGCAGCACTGACTGACTGGCACCAGTATTGGGCACTGATTTGTGTCACTGATAGGCACTCATGGGCTTTAATTGGTGGCACTCATGGGCATTGATTCGTGGCACTCATGGGCATTGTGTGGTGACACTTCTGGGGCCTTACTGTATTACATGCCCTGGTCTCCGATGTGAGCCGATGCCACTGATCGGCTCTCCTCACCACACGCTCTGTCAGTGTGAGGCGATGAGAGCCGATTACCAGAACTTCCTGTATTTACATGTGACCAGCTGTGATTGGACACACTTGATCACATGGTTAAAGTGGCTTTTTACTGAGACCGGGGTTACGCCATGTCTTAGCAACACGGTGCGGCCACGATCGCCGTGCTGCGTGCCTGTCAGGAACCATGAATCAGACTGAGATGCAAGTGCAGTAAAAATCACACTTTTTAATAAATTTATAAAATGGTACAGAGCAAACGTAGTCAAAACACAGCCAAGATTCGGTAACCAGAGCGGGTAGTGGGAACGAGCCAGTGAAACAGGAATCCAGAGATCAGTGTAGTAGAGTCAGTAAACAGGATCAGGAACCAGAAGGGAAGTCAGCCAGGCAAAAGTCTTAAACAGGAAAACACATCAGAGAGGGTCTGGATATGTTGACTAGGTGAAGGCACAGGAGATCTGATCCAGGCAGTTTAAATAGCCAGCAGGGCTAGCTGATGAGCAGGAAATGAAGACCAGGTGAGCCACTGGAATGAAGAGTACTGGCAATTAACCGACAGCTGAGCACAAAGCTCTGAGAAGGAAGGACTGAGCCCACCCCTGACAGCGCCGGAGGGGCCGTTAGGGTGCGCCGTCATATGACATCCACCCAGAACGAGAGCCCCGCCATCATTTGACAGTGGGCAGGCGGCAAGTGGTTAAAGGGATAGTGTGCCAATTTTTGAATCACTGTTTCATTGATCGTCATAGTAAGACATTTCAGCACTAACAAAGTGAGCAGATACAGTTTTTATTGTCTGCATTTATTATCTGGTCATTATTATTATTACTATAATTTCTTTAATTGCTAAATAGAACGGCCCTGGGTTTCCTGTATCCTATGTATGCCACATTCTACTATTTATTATTTTATCACAGCTTAGTTTTAAAACGAACAAAGTCATTATTCGGGGTCCCTGCGATCTAAAAGTTATTTCAGGGGTTCCCTCATGTTAGTAAAAGCTGTTCTTCTTCCTCTGCAGCTACATATAGACTGATTAATGTTTTGTATTTGATAATGACAGTTATGAACGGCAGTGGCCCTCTAGTCATCATGGAAAAAAGGATGGAATCATGGATAAAGACTACAATCAATATTAATGACAAGAAATTGAGAGAGATGCACATGTAGAAGACATAAGACATAACGGAAAAAGAGACGGGAGAAGGAGTGAGTGCCGTGTGACAGAGTGATAGAAAGAGGAATACACTGGAGCTTGGAAACAAGTGGGATGCTTAACCACTTCAGCCTGGAAGATTTTACCCCCTTTCTGACCAATGCACTTTTACAATTTGGCACTGCGTCGATTTAACTGACAATTGCGCGGTCGTGCAATGCTGTACCCAAACTAAATTTGCGTCCTGTTTTTCGCACAAATAGTGCTTTCTTTTGGTAGCATTTGATCACCTCTGCGGTTTTTATTTTTTGCGCTATAACAAAAAAAGAGCGACGATTTTGAAAAAAAAAAAAATATGTATTCTTCTACATATTTTTGGTAAAAAAAAAAATCGCAATAGGCGTATATTGATTGGTTTGCGCAAAAGTTATAACGTCTACAAACTATGAGAAAGATTTATAGCATTTTTATTATTATTCATTTTTTTTACTAGTAATGGCGGTGATCTGCGATTTTTAATGGTATTGCAGCGGACAGGTCAGACACTTTTGACACATTTTTGGGACCATTGACATTTATAGAGCGATCAGTGCTATAAAAATGCACTGATTACTGCATAAATGTCACTGGCAAGGAAGGGGTGAACACTAGGGGGCGATCAAGGGGTTAACTGTGTGTTCTAACTGTGGGGGGATGGGACTAACTAGGAGAAATGACAGATCGCTGTCCCTACTTTGTAGAAATACACAATCTGTCTTCTCTCCTCTTGACAGCACAGGGATTTGTGTGTTTTACCAATATAAAAAAAATGTTAAATTTGTGAAAATATATATATAATGTGATTATACTGATTAAAAAAATATAATATGTGAATATGTAAAAAATGTATAAATTTGTGAAAAATTATATAATGTGAAAGAATATATATTTTCCAATAAGGTTATATATGTATATATAAAGAAGTCTATATATACAAAAAATATGTGAAAAATTTGTGTGTGTGCCCCTGCTCCCAAGAATTAAATACTCAATTCACACGTATATATATATGTTTTTTTTTTTTTTTTTTATTGTGAAGAAAAAAACAACAAATAGGACAAAATAATAGAAAAAGTCAATGTGCATAACTATTCACCCCCCTAAAGTCAATACTTTGTAGAGCCACCTTTTGCGGCTATCACAGCTCCAAGTCACTTTGGATAAGTCTCTATGAGCTTGCCACATCTTACCACTGGGATTTTTGCCCATTCCTCCTTGCAAAACTGTTCCAGCTCCTTCAAGTTGGATGGTTTGTGCTTGTGAACAGCAATCTTTAAGTCTGACCACATATTTTCTATTGGATTGAGGTCTTGGCTTTGACTAGGCCATTCCAACACATTTACATATTTCCCCTTAAACCACTCAAGTGTTGGTTTAGCAGTGTGTTTGGGGTCATTGTCCTGCTGGAAGGTGAACCTCCATCCTAGCCTAAGATCACACACAGAGTGGTACAGGTATTGCTCAAGAATATCCCTGTATTTAGCATCATCCATCTTTCCCTCAGCTCTGACCAGTTTCCCAGTCCCGACTGCTGAAAAACATCCCCACAGCATGATGCTGCCACCACCATGTTTCACTGTGAGGATGGTGTTCTTTGAGTGATGTGATGTGTTGGGTTTGCACCAGACATAGCGTTTTCTTTGATGGCCAAAAAGTTCAATTTTAGTCTCATCATACCAGAGCACCTTCCTCCATACATTTTGGGAATCTCCCACATGCTTTTTCACAAACTCAAAACGTGCCATTTTGTTTTGCTGAAAGTAATGCCTTTCTTCTGGCCACTCTGCCATAAAGCCCAACTCTATGGAGCGTACGGCTTATTGTCGTCCTATGTACAGATACTCCAGTCTCTGCTGTGGGACTCTGCAGCTCCTCCAGGGTTACCTTAGGTCTCTGTGCTGCCTCTCTGATTGATGCCCTCCTTGCCCGGTCTGTGAGTTTTGGTGTGCGCCATCTCTTGGCAGGTTTGCTGTTGTGCCATGTTCTTTTCATTTGGTTATAATAGATTTGATGGTGCTCCTAGGGATCATCAAAGATTTGGATATTTTTTTATAACCTAACCCTGACTTGTACTTCTCAACAACATTGTCCCTTACTTGTTTGGAGAGTTCCTTGGTCTTCATGGCAGTGTTTGGTTAGTGGCGCCTCTTGCTTAGGTGTTGCAGCCTCTGGGGCCTGTCACAAAGGTGTGTGTATATGTAATGACAGATCATGTGACACTCAGATTGCACACAGGTGGACATCATTTCACTAATTATGTGACTTCTGAAGGTAATTGGTTGCACCAGAGCTTTTTTTGGGCTTCATAACAAAGGGGGTGAATACATACGCACATGCCAATTATCATTTTTTTTATTTCTGAAAAATAGTTTTACGTATATATTTTTCTAATTTTACTTCACCAACTTAGACTATTGTGTTCTGATCCATCACATATAATTCAGATTAAAAAAACATTGAACGAAAGGCTGTAATGTAACACAATATGTAAAAAGCCAAGGGGGGTGAATACTTTTGCAAGGCACTGTGTGTGTATGTATATATGTGTGTGTGTGTGTGTATGTATGTATGTATGTATATATATATATATATATATATAAAGAGGGATTGGCGCAAACCCAAACAACATATGGTGTAATTGATATGAACCTTATAATATTAATCCAACACAAATCAATTAATAAAAATAATCAAATAAACATGTGATTATGCTGTATTATTTGAAGGTCCCAAAGACAAAGCCGTGGATCAAATAATGAAAAATGTTCATATAAACTTCTGATGCAGCACCTTGATATCTTAACCGTATGTTGTTTGATCTTGTTTGATCTTGCCAAAAATGCAGAGTCCTTGTCACTTCTTGTGAGTTAATAAAACTATTGTTTTGTATACTACTAATCATCCTCATATTATAGAGATATACAAAGGCAGACTTATTTGCAACCATGGCTCCCTCCATAGATAACATTCAGTGGAGGAGAGAGTGTAGCCACCCAGGGAAGGAAGTGTGTTACTGGCAGGATCACCAGGTGAAAATAAAAGAAAAAAACACAGCCGCTTCATCTAGAGACTGGTAAGCTGCAATAGATAACATTTTTATTGTTTAGATTAGTTTAACCATTACACAAAGACCCTTCAATACCCAGATTAACTACAAGATAACTTGTAAGGGGTGGAACCTGTCACCATGTTTTCATCACCAGCGCTCATTCTGTCATAATTTCTATTTTGATTTACCCCTCCCCCTTTAGTCAATAGTCTTGGGCTCATTTCCACTTAAAATGTATGTCAACTCTAACAACGATCCCCACTTACTGCACTATTGCTATGTGGAATAGTGTCAGCTTTGCTCACCATTACTGATCTACAATGTAAAAAAGTGAGAGGATATTTCTTGAAAAAGAATACCTATCTGTAAGAGATATGTGGGTACTTACTGAGCTGTTGACAAAATACAGAACTGTACTTACAGCTGAACTCCCACCTTCCACTTCAGTCTTGCAGAGATGTACAACATCCTCTCCTGTCCTGAATTTACTTATTCTGCTTTAAAGAGGTTGTAAACCTCCATTGGTAAGTTATACCTAATAGGTGAGCTTTTAATAAGGCTTACCTATAGGTACTGTAAATATCTCCTAAACGTGCGCCATTTAGGAGATTTTTGCTGTACACTGTGCTGATGATGTCATCGGCACATGCACTTTGAAGAAGCGGCCACCCGTGCCGTTTTTTCAATGGCATGTGCTGCGGCTCCTGCGTGGGAGTGACGTCACGCGACTCCGGCCAGCCACAGAGCTGGGGTCCGCGGCCCCAGAGGGAAGAGGGGTGAACATGGATGCAGCCTGCAGCGGGGACAGCGTGGGCTTCATTTGCAGGTAAGTGTCACATAATGTGCTAGTATGCAGTGCATACTAGCACATTATGATTTTACTTTACAGGTGGAAAAAAACGAAGTAAACATCCATCAGGGTTTACTTTATCTTTAAGACCCCTTTCACACTGGAGGCGTTTTTCAAAAATAGCACCTGCATAGCGCCTGAAAAAAGCCTCAGTTGCAAACCCAGTGAGAAAGCCCGAGTGCTTTCACACTGGGGCGCTGCGATGGCAGGGCTTCACAAAAAGTCCTGCCAGCAGCTTCTTTGCAGCGGTGGAGGAGCGGTGAATGCACCACTCCTGCCCATTGAAATCAATGGACAACGCTGCCGAACCACCAGCAAAGCGCAGCTGCATTTTGCGGGTGGATTTAACCCTTATTTGGCCGCTAGCGGGGGTTAAAACCACCCCGCTAGCGGCCGAATAGCGATGCTAAAACGACGGTAAAGCCGCGCTAAAAATAGCGTCGCTTTACCGCCGACGCCCGGGCGCTTTAAGTGTGAAAGGGGTCTAACTGCACACTGTGAGCATCTCATACTGTGTATTAGAGCCTGCAGAAAGTCAGAGCTCTCCTAATTTCCTGCTTAGGGGACATCCAGCATCATCTAAACCTTCCCTCTCCAGCCTAACTGCCTCTGGCCAACAACTTTAATTGGATTTCAATTCTTTCATGAGCTGCAAATGCATCCTGCCTCGGAATGTCTATTCCTTCAATTTGAGACATTTGCATAACTCCTCTCAATGGCCAGACCACTGCTGGCACCAATGTGTGCTCTTGGGAGGAGCACTGAGGCAGGTTACTGCGATATTTTAACTCAATACCAGGTCAATTCTGACACTTCTCTCATATCTGTATTTTTTTGCTAGAAAATTCCTTAGAGCTGCCAAACATGTTTTTGTTTTTCAGGAGAGAGGCCCTAGAGAATAAAATAGTGGGCGTTACAATTTTTTTATGTCACACGGTATTTGCGGTTTTTCAAATGCAATTTTTTTTGGCCCCGGTATAACTACTTACAAGTCTTTCCTTGAATGGCAGGTACCTTGGAAAAACGTGTGCTGATTATAGTCACCATCCGGAGTATGTATAGGCTGCTTGTTTCCACAGTTACAATACAGTGCTGGAACTGATATTTGCTATGGAGCAGCATTCAGTCACATTTTTTGCAAGGCATTTCCAACATTGGAAATATTATAAGCTGCACCTGTCAACTAAATCATTTCCTTTTATATATTGTGACAAGACAATGTTGCGTCATAGTGGAAAATGGTAGTTAGTGTGCAGTTTTGCATGTGAGACTGGATCATAAAGGTTTAAGTCACCTAGGGTTCTCAGCCATGCAGGGTGAGGGCGTCCAGGACTTGTGTAGAGAGGAAGAAGCTTGTTGGTTTTTGCAGAACTTGGTGAGTGGAGGTTTGAGTCCTGGAGCTTTGAAAGCTTTGTAGAGACTTAAAGGGTTTGTTAACCCACATCATGAACTTTATATAATCTGCTCTGCTTTATTGTGTGTGTGTTGTATAAAAAAAAAAGCTGTATATACCTTATCTGTGAGCGCTGATCAGCGGTCACGCAGAGGCGTATCTAGTGAAATGGCGCATATGGCAAGCACTGAAACTGCACCCCTGTCAAAACATTTGAAACCCATCTTTCAGATAACCAGAGACTGGGAGGGACACTGAGGACAGAGAGAGACGCAGTGTGATGGGGGACACAGTGCAACAAGGACAGAGAGGGAAGCCAGGGAGGGACAGTGCAACAAGGGCAGAGAGGGATGCTGGGGACAGACAGAGGGATGCAGTGCGGACACAGAATCCCTCCCTAAGGAACACAGTTAACCCCTTGATCGCCCCCCAATGTTAACCCCTTCCCTGCCAGTGACATTTTCACAGTAATCGGTGAATTTTTATAGCACTGATCGCTGTATAAATGCCAGTAGTCCCAAAAAGAAATTTATATAGAACAGCAGTTTCATGCATTTTTGAGTTGCACATCCAGTATTTGAAGCTAAAGAACAAAAACCCCTAGTGGTGGACTTTTAAGGCACGCACAGAGTAAAAAAGTATTAATATACAAAAGTAGTTTATTAGATATAATGTATAAAAAGTTTAAACATGTAACGTAAAGAATGTGATTATAACATTTTCACCATTGTACATATAGTAATATACAGTACTCTTGCACCAAACGCATTTCGGAGTACACGTATCTCCTTCCTCAGGGGTATGTGTTAGCAAGAGACATTTCTATTGTATTTATGATGAATTACTGAATTAGCATTCCATGTATTCTAGTTAAAAACAACAAGAATTTCAAGACAGGTGTGCCAAGCAAATTCTCGGCTCCAAAAGCTCTTAGTATGATTATTTTAGAGGACGTTTTACATTCATGCCAGATTAATTAAAAAAGCCCAAAATTCTCTTTGCCCTCCAGCCTAGGCAGGGAATGGCCTGGAGATTCACTAGGCCCAGATGGCGAATCCTGAAGGTGGCAATTGAAGAGTCAGCAAATTGTGTTTGTAGTATACAGTAGCTGATCATAGCTTTGAAACAAAGCTTGTGAAGTCCTGACAGCCCGTCTCGGCATCCAAACAGCTGAATACTTGGTCCCAAAAATGTGTCAAAAGTGTCCGATCTGTCCACCATAATGTTGCAGTCCCAATAAAAATCGCTGATATCTGCCATTACTATAATAATAAAAAGGCCATAAATCTTTCCCCTATTTTGTAGATGCTATAACTTTTGCGCAAACCAATCAATATAGGCCGGTTGCAATTTTTATTACCAAAAATATGTAGAAGAATACATGTCGGCCTAAACTAAAAAAAAAAGGAAAAAAATTGCTTTTTTAAAAAAAATTGGAGATATAGCAAAAAGTACAAAATAGTCTTTTTTTTCAAAATTGTCGCTTTTTTTTTTGTTTATATCGCAAAAAATAAAACCGCAGAAGGGATCAAATACCACCAAAAGAAATCTCTATTTGTGGGGGGAAAAAAAGACGTCAATTTTGTTTGGATACAACATCGCACAAAATGCTCAATTGTCAGTTCAAGCCGTATCGCAAATTATGGCCTGGTCTTTGAGCAGCCAATTCTTCCGGGTCTGAAGCGGTTAAAGTGCCCCCTGTCCCCGCGAGCTCACGCATTAAATAAAGCACATATGTAAATCACGCCCGCAAATGTAAACGGTGTTCAAATCACACATGTGAGGTATCGCTGCGATCGCAATAATTCTAGAAAAGACCTCCTCTGTAACTCTAAACAGGTAACCGTTAACATTTTTTAAACGTCTCCTATGGAGATTTAAGTACCGTAGTTTGTCGTCATTCCACGAGTGTGTGCAATTTTAAAGCGTAACCTTAGGTATCTATTTACGCGGCATAACATCATCTTTCACAATATGCATAAATATTGGGCTAACTTTACTGTTCTCTTATTTTTTCATTTAAAAAAAGTGTATTTCCCCCCCCCCAAAAAAATACGTTTGAAAGACCGCTGCGCAAATACTGTGTGACATTGAATTTTGCAACGACCACCATGTTATTCTCTAGGGTCTTTGCTAAAAATATATATATATATATATTAATATAATATAATATAATGTTTGGGGGTTCTAAGTAATTTTCTAGCAAAAATATGTGGATTTTACCTTGTAAGCAACAAGTGTTAGAAATAGACTTGGTCCAGAAGTGGTTATATGCTGAGGGTATTTTCCCTTAATGCTTTCTATGCATTAAGGCTAAAAAGCCTTCTAAATGCAGCTCCTCCCACCCCCCTACCTGAGCCCAATCTTGATCCAGTGCTGTGCCCTAGAGCAGAGGATCTCTCCACTCTCTCCTACCTCTTTGGCTCCTGCAGAGCTGAGCCATGCTCTGTGTCCACACACGGCACAGTTTGGGAGCGAGCCCACATGAGTTCACCCACCGGGGGAGGGGAGCCCAGCACCAGTGAAGGAGGATCGGAGCTGCTCTTTGCTAAACCATTGCGCTGAGCAGGTAAGTAGAGCATGTTTGTTTATAAAAGGATCAAAATGATTTTTTTTTTTTTTTTTTATCAGTCTAAATCCCCAGCAGTGGTCACATAGATTTAAAAAAAAACTTTAAGGAAAATCATCTTTTTATTTTAGGCCACTTTTTTCACCACATAGCCAATGCACGTTGGAACTCTGAAGCATTCACTCAGTAACGAAATATACTTGTCTGTAAACTCACTAAGTATACTATGCAGCCTGTTTACACATGTACATGGTAAATACTGTAAGGATACGAGTTAGTTGTTTAATACCGTATGTGATCTATGTATGCATTCCCCTTTGTGCATGAGCACAGGGGGGCGGGGGAGCTTTAAAAAATGTTTTATTTTATCATTTATTTTATTTACTTTTTTTAGTTTTGATACTGTCTCTATTCTGCCATCTGTAAAAGCGACGTCTCTCCTGGTGTAAACTTTTTTTTACAATTGCATTAATGTTTTACAACTAAAATGTATTTTATGTGGCCCATCGATTTTTCTGTGACTTTTATTAGCTGCCCTTCTACTAAGGTATGGGATAATTTGTGTGTGAATTATTTTTCCCTTCTTTTTTGGTCATTCCCCAGGCTTCCTGTTGATTGTAGTTGAATCCGAGGAGACCTGAGAGGATGGGATCCCATTTTCCTATTGAGGAGGAGTGGAGCAGGCACTTTTCTTGGTGAAGGATTATTACAGTGTTTTATGATCAGGCATGGGATGTATTGAAGGAGAACCATATTGATTCACGGAGGACGTTTTATATTTATTTATTTTTGTATATTGATTATTCACATTGTGTTGGTTTGTATGTGATCACAGGTTTTCATCAATTTTGCTGCACTACACTGATTTTTTTTTTTATTAATTATTTTTCCCTTATTTTATTGCTGCTTTCCTTAAGCCTTTGGAAAACTTTCTTAAAACCATCAAAAAGTTGTGTGAAATAAAATGGGGATTCTTATTCTTAGTTGGCCAGCTTGAACATGTATTGCAATACATGCTAACTGCGCCAAAAGCCTACTCTATAACTAGCTACCTACCGTCCCCCACCTCCCCTTCTGCTCCTGAACCCCCCTCCCCCATCCCCTCTCCCTCCTTTCTATCCCTTCTCCCTACCTTTTCCTAACCCCAATCCCTTTAGATATCTGACATATGTGATCTACAACTAGTTACATAGTTAGGTTATAAAAAGACATAAGTCCATCTAGTTCAATCAATAAAAAAAAAAAAAAAAACTACAATCCCATATAACAATCCTTCACCCACTGTTGATCCAGAGGAAGGTGAAAACCCCCCAGCAAAGCATGATCCAATTTGCTACAGCAGGGGAAAAAATTCCTTCTCCCCCCCCCCCCCCCGAGGCAATCGGATATGCCCTGGATCAACTTTACTTATAAATGTCAGTACCCACTTATATTATGTACATGTACAAATGGGAATTGGTAGATATGAGTGGAGGGCATACTTCTCTCTTGCATATATGGTGGTAAATGATTTTTGCTGTATGGTGTAAACCCTAGAGTTAATCTCTACCTTCGGAACTCTACTTATTATATGTACTGTATATATATATATATATACTGTAATATATATATATTTTTTAACTTCCCTACCTTACGCTAACTACCTAGCTTTATCTATCTGACTATAACTAAATGCCTAGCTATAATATTAATAATTGCTGTATGTTGGATAATCAAGGGCACCACATCCCTATATTGTAAATATTGTGATAGAGAAGAGTGGGATTTTTAGGATGCCATAAACAAATCAAAACCAATATATAAAAATATAAAATTTATTATACATAGATAAAATCATCAGGATATCATCATACAATAACCATATAGTGGAGGGACAGCAGTATTTTCTTGCTCTACATGTTTCGCCATACAATGGCTTCCTCAGGAGATGAGTACTGCATGTATGGTCACTACTACAAGTTGAGAACAATATATAAGAATCATACAAAAATCGTTACAAGATATAACATCATAATGAAAAATATAAACACATCAAAAGAACTCTCAAAAAAGCATAGGTCGAAAGAGCTGAATTAAAAAAAAAAAATCCCCTTGTGATAATAATGTATAGCCTAAACATCAAATTGGCGGCTTAGATGTCAGGAGGATATTGACAATAGGAGATATTTGGTGCATCACAGGGGGGATATAGGAACTCCAATGGCAATAGGCCTGTAGAGTAGAAGGATATATTAAAAGGCTACCAAACAATATATATGAAAAACATATGTATGGAATGGCCAATAAGTTAAACCTACCAGTAAATCCAAAGTTTAAAAGTTATTACTCATTCAGTCCTGGATGTTTCATGGCTGATAAGGTGTGAACCCATTTAGTTTCATGCTGTAGGAGTAGTTTGTCACCCCCTCTCTCATGTACAGGTATATGTTCAAGGGCGAAAAATCTAATTTTGGATAACTTGAAGCTATGGTAAAAGCCCCATATGTTGGCTAATTGGAGTTTCCCATTTCTTTTTTGAGACCAGGGACATATGGTCCCTAACCCTATGAAAAAACGGTCTTTTGGTTTTACCGACATAAAAAGCTTTACACTCCCATTCCATATAATAGACTACACTTATAGTTTGACAATCAGAATAAAAATTGGGCTTGTAAGTTTCTCCATTTGGGAGCATTATCTGACTAACATTCATCATGTATCTACAAAAATTGCATTTTCCACACGACCTAGTCCCCATACTTTTTCGAACATGATGTTCAGATTTTGTTGTTAAATGACTATGGACAAGTTGATCCCTTAAGGATTGAAACCTGTATGTAATTTGAGGGTAGGGACTCGCGTATGTAGAAACAAATATTGGCATCTATTAGTAGCTGATGATGTTATGAATAATATCTCGGACCTGCCGATGCTGTCCTGAGAAAAATGTTATTAATCAAATTTTTTGATCTGTATTTATTGGCAATGTAAGTGTCTCTATCCCTCAAATTGGCCCTATGGTAAGCTTTTTTAAGACATGATCGACTATAGCCTCTTGCTAAAAGACGATTTTGTAAGGCCTTAGCCTCTGTCTCATAGTCTTCCTGTCGGCTACAATTTCTTTTCAGCCTAAGGTACTGGCTGTACGGTATGCTCGTAAATAAGGGCCTAGGGTGGGAACTCGTAGCGTGAAGAATCGTGTTGCCTGCTGAAGGCTTACGAAATAAATATGAACCCATACTCCCATCATCATTTATGAAAATCTGCATATCAAGAAAATTGATCGTCCTTTGGTCATAGTTCATTGTGAATTTTAAGTTGAAATAATTCAACTTCAGGACTTCCAAGAAAGAAAATAATTCTTCCCTGGATCCTGTCCATATCACAAAAATGTCCTCAATTAATCTATACCATACAAGTACCTTACTGAGGCTATCCCTGCACCTGGTGGTAGTGGGAGCGGTTGAACAAAAAAATATTGTTAGAATAAAATGCAGTAAACCCAGAATGAACACACTATAAATGGCAGCACGGCTGCCTCTCTCCAAAATGAAGCCGTCCACAAGTCATGGGGGATCAAGTTGTAGAGGGCCTCTACATCAATCGCCACCAGCCATGCTCCCTCAGGCACCACAACTCCATCAAGAGCTCTCAAAAGATCAGCGGTATCCTGAATATAGGAGCTTAAGGCCATCATATGGGGTCTTAAGTAGTCATCAACGAGTTGACTGATTCCTTGACACAATAGGGCCTCCTGGAAGACGGTCCATACTTGTGTAGTTTTGGCAATGCGTATAGGGTTGGCATACTGGGTGCTCTTACTGAGAGAAATTCCCAGGTCTTTTTGTCTATATAATGTCCTTTTGAAATGCTTGAGCAATCAAATTAGCATAGTTTTCACCCGTTCCACCTGAAAAACCCGGTATTGTTATATACCATTCGCGATCTTTTAAGATATCCATTACCATTTTTTGTTACTTGTCTAAATCTATGACCACTATATTCCCGCGATTATCTGCTGGCTTGATAATTATATCATGGTTCTTTTTAAGAGCAATAAAGCCTTTCGTTGAGAAGGACTAAGGTTGGGTGATCTATAGTTACTATACCATGTTGTAGGGTGTATTTCCTTTGTAACTTGTGGAGTAAATGCCCAAGTATTAGGGTTTTCCTGAAGAATGGGAAAGAACTGGACTTTGGTTTATACATTTGAGGTGGGGGAAAACATCTCACTAGAGCAGATGGATCAGAAACATGCCTAGCTAACTTATTTTTTTAATCAGCTTACTGTTAATGGACTCTACTTGGGAAATGGTGGTAGATACTTGGGAAAGAGCGCTAGGTCTTAAATGCCTTCTACTAGTTTATGTCCATTTCCCATAAGCTGTGCAACCTGATATGTTTTGGCTGCATATTAATGAAAGGCTCTCCATTCATCGCAGAGAAACTCAAAACCATCAAACAGCCTCTGCTCCTTAGGTGAGATGGCCTTCTCTTGGTCCATGAAGCTTTCGAGTGCTATTTTGTGCTGTGCCATTATCCTTAAGTTATGAAAAAGAAAAAGAGAGCAATTAATTCCATGAATGATTAGAAGAAAGCCTCTATGACCTCTGGTGGCTGTTACCCCGGTATAGGCCATCCAAGTCCATATGACTGTGAGACACAAGATACCAGTCATGATTGCTCACTATTAGAGTTGTGCAGATTTACTTCTGAAAGGTTTATATTTATATTTGTCCCCTTAGTCACATCTCCCAATTCATCAGATTGGGAGTCAGGGTGAGAGCTCAGCTGAGGTCTGCTAGTTGCTGTCCTATCAAGTTGACAGCTTCACATACACCTTCTCCCAGCTCCTGAGTGCACAACAGCCTCAAATAACAGAGCCCAATAGCTAACAAATTAACTGCTCTCCCAGACATAAAACTGACGAGTCAGATGTAAAGTAAAGCTAAAAGATAGGAAATAAAAATGCACAATTGGGAATATTCAGATTCTTTCATTAATCTAGCTTTGATGGCTTCTCTTTAAGCAAAACACCCCCAAAGTGTAATGATTGGTCACAGCCCAGTGTGCAGAGACAGGCTAAGCACACCACACGCACTGCTGACATTTCTACCTATGTTTCGTAGTCCATAAATTTTGGGGTCATCAGAATTCTTCTCCACCTCCTCCCAGTCCACACCTTGGAAAAATGGGTGATCTCTTATGTTGATGACGACGCATTTGCGCATGTGGTGGTTTTTGCACAATAGCTGTGGGGGAAAAAAAAGAAAAAAAAACATAGTAATGGCACAAAAATGCTAAAATGTATTTATAAAACCCTGCGATCTCCACACTCAGCAGGAAATATTCCACACAGCGCTGTCAATTTACATTCTAATAATAAAATATAGTGTGGAGTCTGCAGTGTTCTCTGCATAATGCTGCAAAAAATATTTCCTCATAGGAGAAGAGTGCTGTCACATGGTTTCTAGCACACTTTTTAACAATCATTGGGAGGAGTGTGACTTTACTTGTTTCAGAGTTCTGAAGCAAGCAAAATATAAACTTTATAAAGCATTCTGGCCGATTGGCTACTTTTCTTTTGGTGTCACTGCATACGTACTTTGGGTAGTAAGTCCATGAGGTCAGGATCAGCCTCCTCTGGATAATCCGGTTCATTGTCGTGTATTGAATCCATTGCTTTTGTCATCGCCATCATAATCATAAAATGGGTGAAACTGAAAGGCCGTCTCAAAGAGTATGATTCCAAAGGAGAAGTAATCTGCCGTTCGGTCATACGCCATAGACTTAATCATCTGTAGGATAATCGGAGTGAGAGATGCATTAGGATGACAAGTCAGACTGTAAACCAACATCAGCATTTAGTACAATCTATGTCTATGTGTAGTGAATGCAGACTAGTCATTACACACTGTCCAGTTTTATCCCCTGTTCACACAGAGCTGTAGGAGTAATTCTCTTGCACTGACAGGCACAATAATAAAGACAAAAAACATCAGCAAAAGCATTTTTTACTTGACAGATTCGATAAAAAGACCGATGTCAGGGATACATACTATATAAATTTCAAACTATCCTGAGCAGAGGGATGGGATCCCCAGGGGGTCATATGGTAGCTGAACTGGACCCACAGAGACAGACAATAGCCGGTGTCCAGGATCAGACCGTAACTAAAGTCAGATCGGGAAAGATTTCTGTCTTGTTTTCATGTCACCCAATTATTGTCATTTTAAAGAGAACCAGTCCCATGGCTCAAACCAGTCACTGCTAAAACTTTCTTGTAGCGTTGAAGGCTGCCATTGTTCTGCTCTTTATATATGGATTCTCTTAAATTTAGGTGTAATTTTGTCTATACAGGTTCTCTTTAATCCTGGTCAGAACTAATCCAGTCTCTCGTTACCCTATATATGCAGGTTCTCTTGAATACGGGCATAATATGATGATTAATTGCCATAATCGTGGTCACACTGGACAAGTAGATGATTGGTTTTACTTACCTCCAGGGCCCTGTAGACATATGTTCCGGGTGCCTCTGTCTCTGTCCACGATCCAAACATATTTGTCAATGCCAGACCATAATCTGCAATTCTTATATGACTGTGGGAATCTAGAAGAATATCATCAGGCTTCAGGTCCCTTTGAAAAAAAAAAAAAGAATGTCAGCTCTGCAGCTCATACAATTCTTACATTATTATAACATTCACAAAGCTCCCTCTTCCTAGCGCTGTACTAAAACAGAATGACGATTCAGGAATCATATCTTTCATGAACTGATTGCAGTACAAGAGCTGTATGATCATGGAATAATTGTTTTAGTCAGAATTGAATAATCAGTCCTCGTGGAGAATTCAATTAAATGGACGTTTTTCTTTACCTTGTAAGTGAAATAGTGCAAAGTACGTTCAACCTTCCTCCTTTCCAGCCAGCAGAAGGGCAGACACTGGATGGGAAAGGATGATCAGATAAGTGCGCGCTCGCCATTGTCACTAATGAAATTTACTAAAGCTCGCCATAGACTTGATAAAAATCATCCATTTCAGTAGGGATAGGCCAAATTTCAGTGAGTGTGTTGCAGTCCCTACTCAACAGAATTTGATCACAATGTATGGCCAGCTTACTACATTAAGTGTTAAGGCAGTGGGGGGGGGGGGGTTTAAAATGATTGAAGTTTAAAGATCATTACCTGTGCACTACCCCTCTGGAGTGCAGATACTACAGACCACAAAGCATTTCTGCTGCCAGGATCCTGATGCTGCTGATGTCAAGTGGTGGATGGGTGTATATCGTTAAATAGATCTCCACCGCATAGATAATCCATAACGAAGAATAGGTAGCCCTGAAGAAGGAAATACAGACAGGTCATTGAATGAATTTCAGGGTCATCAGAATTCTTCTTCTCCACCTCCTCCCAGTCCACACCTTAGAAAAATGGGTGCTCTCTTATGTTGATAATGACGCATTTGCGCATGTGGTGGTTTTTGCACAATAGCTGTGGGGGAAAAAAAGAAAAAAACATAAGACAGTAATGGCACAAAAATGCTAAAATGTCTGTTTATAAAGACCTGCGGCCTCCACACTCAGCAGGAAATACTCCACACAGCGCTGCCAATTTACATTCTAATAATAAAATGTAGAGCGCAGTGTGTTCTCTGCATAATGCTGCAAAAAATATTTCCTCATAGGAGAAGAGTGCTGTCACATGACTTGTTTCTAGCACACTTTTTAACAATCATTGGGAGGAGTGTGACTTCACTTGTTTCAGAGTTCTGAAGCAAGCAAAATATAAACTTTATAAAGCATTCTGAGTGATTGGCTACTTTTCCTTTGGTGTCACTGCATACGTACTTTGGGTAGTAAGTCCATGAGGTCAGGATCAGCCTCCTCTGGATAATCCGGTTCATTGTCGTGTATTGAATCCATTGCCTTTGTCATCGCCATCATAATCATAAAATGGGTGAAACTGAAAGGCCGTCTCAAAGAGTATGATTCCAAAGGAGAAGTAATCTGCCTTTCGGTCATACGCCATAGACTTAATCATCTGTAGGAAAATCGGAGTGAGAGATGCATTAGGATGACAAGTCAGACTGTAAACCAACATCAGCATTTAGTACACTCTATTGCCCCGTACACACGGTCAGACTTTGTTCGGACATTCCGACAACAAAATCCTAGGATTTTTTCCGTCGGATGTTGGCTCAAACTTGTCTTGCATACACACGGTCACACAAAGTTGTCGGAAAATCTGATCGTTCTAAACGCGGTGACGTAAAACACGTACGTCGGGACTATAAACGGGGCAGTGGCCAATAGCTTTCATCTCTTTATTTATTCTGAGCATGCGTGGCACTTTGTCCGTCGGATTTGTGTACACACGATCGGAATTTCTGACAACGGATTTTGTTGTCGGAAAATTTTATCTCCTGCTGTCCAACTTTGTGTGTTGGAAAATCCGATGGAAAATGTCCGATGGAGCCCACACACGGTCGGAATTTCCGACAACACGCTCCGATCGGACATTTTCCATCGGAAAATCCGACCGTGTGTACGGGGCATATGTGTAGTGAATGCAGACTAGTCATTACACACTGTGCAGTTTTATCCCCTGTTCACACAGTGCTGTAGGAGTAATTCTCTTGCACTGACAGGCATAATAACAAAGACAAAAAACATCAGCAAAAGCATTTTTTACTTGACAGATTCGATAAAGACTGATGTCAGGGATACCTACTATATAAATTTCAAACTATCCTGAGCAGAGGGATGGGATCCCCAGGGTTATATGGTAGCAGAACTGGACCCCCAGAGACAGACAATAGCCAGCCTCCAGGATCAGACTGTAACTAAAGTCAGATCAGGGAAGATATCGGTCTTGTTTTCATGTCACCCAATTATTGTCATTTTAAAGAGAACCAGTCACCATGGCTCAAACCAGTCACCGCTAAAATTTCCTTGTAGCGTTGAAGGCTGCCATTGTTCTGCTCTTTATATATGGATTCTCTTAAATGTAGATGTAATTTTGTCTATATTTGCCCTGTCTATACAGGTTCTCTTTAATCCTGGTCAGAACTAATCCAGTCTCTCGTTACCCTATATATGCAGGTTCTCTTGAATACGGGCATAATATGATGATTAATTGCCATAATCGTGGTCACACTGGACAAGTAGATGATTGGTTTTACTTACCTCCAGGGCCCTGTAGACATATGTTCTGGGTGCCTCTGTCCACGATCCAAACATATTTGTCAATGCCAGACTATAGTCTGCAATTCTTATATGACCGTGGGAATCTAGATTATCAGGCTTCAGGTCCCTTTGAAAAAAAAGAATGTCAGCTCTGCAGCTCATACAATTCTTACATTATTATAACATTCACAAAGCTCCTTCTTCCTAGCGCTGTACTAAAACAGAATGGCATAATTCCGGAATCATATCTTTCATGAACTGATTGCAGTACATGACCTGTATGATCATGGAATAATTGTTTTAGTCAGAATTGAATAATCCGTCCTGGTGGAGAATTCAATTAAATGGAAGTCTTTCTTTACCTTGTAAGTGAAATAGTGCAAATGATGCAATGTACGTTCAACCTTCCTCCTATCATGTGTACAGCCAGCAGAAGGGCAGACATTGGATGGGAAGGGATGATCAGATAAGTGCGCGCTCGCCATTGTCACTAATGAAATTTACTAAAGCTCGCCATAGACTTGATAAAAATCATCCAGTTCAGTAGGGATTGGCCAAATTTCAATGAGTGTGTTGTAGTCCCTACTTAACAGAATTTGATCACTTCATCAACTTCTGTCAACATTTCTCAATCAGCAGCCACTGGTCAGTGTATGCTGATAGAAACTGGTGCCATGGTCACAATACAATCTCCTGGAAAGGGGGATTCCTTCATCCACCTCACTATTTTTGGACTAGTCTACGTCACAACCTGTTAGATTCGTGACACAGTTCCATACCCGATACAAAACTATGGAACGTATCCTAAACAGACATTGGCCCATCTTACTTCAGGATCCACAACTTAAATCCATCATTAATCCGAGACCCAAATTCACATACCGCAAAACCAGAAATATTAAAAATTTGATAGCACCTAGCAAACTTAGATTTGAATTAGGTCCCAAGACAATATTCCCATGTCTTATCCCTTTGGTTGGGATGTATCAGTGTCGCAAAAAATTATGTTTGACATGTAACCATGTTACACATATTCAAAAAGGAGTTTACCCACAAGGGCAAGACATATCAGATTAGCAGTTTTTTCAATTGTACTCGGAGTCAATCTGTCGATAGTGTAAGAAAAGGAACAAAAAGCAACAAAGAACATAGACCTGAGTTGTGCCCTGGTCAAGTGGTCAGTATGCCTAAAAGGGGGCATACCCAAGTATGAATTGAAATAAAATGAAAAAGAAAAAAGGGAATGGGTGGGTGGGACACGAGATCCTACGACCACAGGAAGGAGAAGGAGGGCAGGCTTTATGCAGCCTGACTCCTCCTACAATTACAGGCTGACCTGCGGTCAGCCTTACACTTGTACTCGGAGTCAATCTGTGTATAGTGTAAGAAAAGGAACAAAAAGCAACAAAGAACATAAACCTGAGTTGTGCCCTGGTCAAGTGGTCAGTATTCCTAAAAGGGGGCAAAAATGACCAGTAGGATGAATATGATGCCAAATTATAGCTCACTGAAATTACGTATAATGTACCAAATTACAAACGCTTATGGTATCGCAAAAAGTGGCTCTGGGCCAAGCCCAGAGAAACAAGACGACCTCCACCTACCCAGGACGGGCTGGGGTTCCTGGCACAAATACACAGAACCTGCTCCTAGCTCTTATGACCCAAAAGCCGGGTATAGGCCTGCCTTGAGTACCGAGCTGGTACCCAACATGAAGGAGACCATGAGAATGTGATAGATACCACACGGAAAATATGACCCATGATGAGAAGTCTGCTAATCACAGCAGGAGGGCTACTCTTCAAGAACCCCGAGGATGGCTTATAAAATGCGCAGCAAATAAGGAAAGATCTGTCGGGGTCTCCAACAACATGAAATGCTGAGTCCAAACCAGATACGCCCCGACAATGCCATGCCGATATGAGTTAAAAGAGGCAAAAACCGAACCAAGTAGGAAGCCTACTGATACTGACCTAGAGACTAAGAAAATTCGGAATCCACTAAAGCCCCTGAGCCCGTAAAGGCTGCTGGAGCTGCCATGGCTAACTTATAATAGTTCCATGCTTCTGCCAACCCTAGCCAAATGTAACTAGGAAATAAAAGGTTGTGTGCATTACAAGAGGGAAAAACCACAGTCCCCTGGGTAACCTACTCCGCGTAAGTGACACGCCACTGGGACAGCAACATGAACTACAAGAGAACGTGAGCATGCTGAGAACCTGCGCCAGGAACGTAAGCTGCGTGAAGGAACGAAACACATGTATAATGCGAGCTTACGAAACGTGAGCAGCCTAAGCACCGAGGCTGCAAGAAACCGCAAACTACATGAGAAACCCCAGTAGCACGAGAACGTGAATTGCTGAAAAGCGTGAGAAACATGAGAAGGAGAGTAACCTTGGGAAAACATGAGAAAACCTGGAAAAACGAGAGAAACATAAAGTGAGTTTATCATAGAGACAACAAATTGCATGAGACACGTAAACTGCATGAGACACGTAAACTGCATGAGACACGTAAACTGCATGAGACACGTAAACTGCATGAGAAACGTAAATTGCATAAGAAACGTAAATTGCATTAGAAACGTAAATTGCATAAGAAACGTGAGTTTCTACGAAATACATAAACAGCGTAAGAACAGATGAGGAGACTTGCCACCGAACAAGCCAATTAAAAACGATCACCTCAATCTGTCAACCCATAGACGTGATGGGTAATCTGCAGTGGTAGAACATGAACAACCCAGCTGTTTGAAAGCAACCAAATAACATTACAGACAACCAGCCCAAGACATAACACCCCTGGTACCTGACAAGTATGATGATGTGGGTGCAGAAATGACAAGACCAATAGCGCAAGAATGTGAACCTAATGATAACACCCCCCTACTGTATGCAATGAGCGAGCCCGAGCAACCTGCAGCGCCAGGACAGGAAATTAAAAACGAACACTCAGGGCTAAGGTACCCACAGACCGTGGTGGGTAGAAGTAAATGTGTAATGGTGAACGTGCACGTATGGAAAACAGGCGAGAAGATTGTGGGACATCAATTAAAACGAAACCTTAGCCTGTACGGATCTGTAGACGTGACAGACCCTGAATGTGAGCACTAGCTAACGGAAATGCAGCGAACGAAAAGCTGTAACATAACAACATATGACATGAATGTAAAACACATGGGAAACCGAGAAAAGCCTGGGAAACCGAGAGAAGCCTGGGAAACCGAGAGAAGCCTGGGAAACCGAGAGAAGCCTGGGAAACCGAGAGAAGCATGGGAAACCGAGAGAAGCATGGGAAAACGTGAGAAGCATGGGAAAACGTGAGAAGCATGGGAAAACGAGAATCAAAGGAAAAACGTGAACATCAAGGGAAAAACGTGAGAAACAAACGTGAGAACCATGAAGACATGAGGAAAGTAAGAAAAACATGAGGAATGTAAGAAAACATGAAAAGGCATAAGTAGTGACACATTGCACGAGAAACCGTAATTGCATGAGAACACTGAAAATTGCATGAAACACTGAAAATTGCATGAAACACTGAAAATTGCATGAAACACTGAAAATTGCATGAAACACTGTGAAAATTGCATGAAACACTGAAAATTGCATGAAACACTGTGCAAAAAAATAATTGCATGAAACACTGAAAATTGCATGAAACACTGTGAAAATTGCATGAAACTGTGAAAATTGCATGAAACACTGAAAATTGCATGAAACACTGTGAAAATTGCATGAAACACTGTGAAAATTGCATGAAACACTGTGAAAATTGCATGAAAACCCTGCGAAACTGCATGAAAACACTGCGAAACTGCATGAAAACACTGTGAAACGAATGACAGACCATGACATAAAAACCCATGACATGAAACGTTATAGACCTGGGAAAAATAAGAAAAACATGGAAAAACCGCGAGAAGCACCCGAAAGAAACATGGAAAACGAGAGAAACATGGGAAGACGTGAGAAGCATGGGAAGACGTGAGAAGCATGGGAAGACGTGAGAAGCATGGGAAGACGTGAGAAGCATGGGAAGACGTGAGAAGCATGGGAAGATGTGAGAGGCATGGAAATGTGGGAAGCGTGAGAAACATGGAAAAACGTGAGAACCAAGGGAAAAACATGGGAACCAAGAGAAACGTGAGAACCATGAAAAACATGAGAAATGAAAGAAACACATAGGCATAAGAAGTGACAAATTGCATAAGAAATCGTACATTCCATGAGAACACCGTAAACCGCATGAGAAACGTAAATTACATGAGAAACGTAAATAGCATAAGAAACGTAAACAGCATGAGAAACGTAAACAGCATGAGAAACGTAAACAGCATGAGAAACGTATTTGCATGAAAACCGTAAATTTTTATGAAACCGTAACCTGCATGAAACTATAAAAAAACATGAGAAACCGTAAATTGTATGAGAACCGTAAAATGCGTGAGAAACCGTAAAAATGTATGAGAAACCGTAAAATGCGTGAGAAACCGTAAAATGCATGAGAAACCGCAAAATGCATGACAAAAACCGTAAAATGCATGAGAAAACCCGTAAATTGCATGAGAAAAACCGTAAAATGCATGAGAAAACCCGTAAAATGCATGAGAAAACCCGTAAAAATGCATGAGCAAACCTGTAAAATGCATGAGAAACCGAAAATACCTGCGAAACTGTAACATGCATAAGAAACCGTAAATTGAATAAAACCGTAAAATGATAAAAAAAAAAAAAAAAAAAAAGAATCGTAAATCGCAAGAAAACCATGAAATGCATAAACCATAATCGTATGATGGTAATGGAAATCGCACTACTGCCGCGGCCTCAGGGGTCAGCTACACACCAGAGGATGGTTGATAATTTCACATTAAGACCTGACATCCAGAATTCCACAAATTCCACTAGTTCCCCTCTGGATTTTTTTTTTTTTTCATCACTGCAAGACTTTCCAAAATTTGACACTTACCATGGAAAATTCCCAGCAGAATGTACAAGCATACATCCTAATTCAGTGAAATAACTGGTGATTGAAGAGACACAAACACTTACCAAGGCTCACGCAGTAGCACCCTATCTGTACCCAGCCTATGTTGCTGAGTAGATTTTAACCAGACAAGTGACCGATCACCCCCCCGCGACAGCACCGGAAGGAGCGAACAGGCGGCCTTTGTAGCAGTACAAGGAGAGGAGCAGAAGGTGCCGAACCCCCCCTCTCCCCAATGAGGATACCGGGAGAAACGGGCGGCCTGTAAACTCGGCGGACTCTGAACCTGAAAGGCAAAACCCGGGATCCCCGGGAGAGTCCAAATGGAGGTGGCCACCTGCCTGTGAACCCCCGTCCAAACCTGTAACCCCGCCGGTGACATAGAGAGACTCACCCCTCGCAGCCGCACATCTTCCTGCCGAGACGAAAAACCCGGAAGTGACGTCAGACGCACACGAGATCCTACGACCACAGGAAGGAGAAGGAGGGCAGGCTTTATGCAGCCTGACTCCTCCTACAATTACAGGCTGACCTGCGGTCAGCCTTACACTTGTTCCACGGAATTTGTAATTTACTGCTTAACTTGTCCTTGTGGGCTCTATTATGTGGGAAGAACTATACGCACTCTGAGAAAAAGATTTGGGGAGCACCGTTGTCTCGTGGAAGCAGGAGACGACACCCACAGTGTTCCCTTACATTTTCTTCGCAATCATGATCATTCTTCCTCTGATCATTCTTCCTCTGGCCTTAGGGTTTGGATCATTGAGTCCATTCCAGGTACGTTCCCACTGGCAGAGCGTTTTAAACGCCTCTGCCAGAGGGAATTGTACTGGATATACACTTTGGACTCTCTTGCCCCAGGCGGGTTAAATGAGGAAATAGAAGTGAACAGCCTAGTTTGATTGTTTCCCCTCCCCCATCTGTCAATGCATTCCATTATGTATCAGTATCATTAATATTTCCATCATTCCATTTAATCTTATATTTATTTTCATCAGTATTTTTATTTTCATGTTTATTTATTTCTATTTTATTTTTATTTATGGTACCGTACTTAATTTTAATTTCATTATTTTTGATTTTTATTTTATCCTTATTTTCATTTTTATTATCATTTTTTTATTCTTATTTCATTCATTTTTATTTAATTTTTCACATTTACATATCCATTGCGGAAAAAATCCACGTGTCATCCCTTATCGTTAGCTGAGGTTATGTGTTCTTGGAACATCTCTTATGCGTGTAATGCGGTTGTCCATGTCACTTCCCCAATTATCTATATTATCCATCATTATCTATATTATTTACATTGTTTTTATATAATCCTTTTTTTAATATTGGTTTTATATGTATTGTCATATTTTATTAAATTCCAGCAGTTGTCTAATGCATCCACACTAGATAGCTAACATGTCAGCCCGAGCGATTGCAGCATAATCCGGAGCGCTTTTTCCACCAATCAGCGACATCCATCAGTCTCTATATTCTAGCCCAATCACGTTACACGTTAGGCCTGAGGAAGGAGCGTAGCCAACATGCTTTTAATCATGTACCTTTGTGAGTACCATCTTTTTTAGTCTTGCAAAATAAACTTTATGGTATCTCTGCACTTAGAGTGGCGCCTTGTGTTTTTTATTTTACAGTACCCAAAGGATCGCTTCTTTTCCTAAACAAGGCAGCCCTCTATTGTGGTCAGTACTCTAACATATGTACTATTATTCAGCATATAGACATTACATTATAATATCAATTTCCTTCTGACAAATTAATGTTCATTTATCGGTATTATTATTGATATTTTTTTTATTTTTTTTTTATTGTCTTTCTGTGTTGGGAAAAGCGCTCACTTTTACCTATTGTTGCAATGGGTATCAGAGACTGTGTCACAGTGGTCAACTTATATGAAAACTATTATTGAGAAATTCCTTTTAGGATAATTCTAGGCTGATAAGTTGTTCATTTTTTATCACCTCTATATATACACATAATTAGACTTTAATCATTTAGCTATGATTAAGCACCAACGTATGGTGTGAAACGCGTTAGCTGCTTCTCCCTCTTTTTGTTTATGAAGTGTATTGGATTTTACATTTTTCAATAAAGATGCCTTCAGCAGAGTGCGGCCGTCCAGGATTTTTTCTTCTCTTCTAAATATTTGTTTATATGTCACTAATAGGTCAAACAACCCATGGACCTTACTTTAGGCCAACTTTGTGCATTCGGCAGAGGGGTCAAGCAGGACAGCACCCACCCATCTACCTAGGCAACCTATAAGCATAATGAAATTATTACAACCATAGTGACCATTATGTCATCCAACACTAAACTTAGTTATCGTACCCCTTAATTATCGTACCCCCAAAAAATATATATATATATAAGTTTTGTATATGTAGAAAAATCAAGTGTAGCAGGGACATCATTACATACAAAACCTAGATGGGAGCCCCAAAGTTTAGACAGCAGGTCCGACCAGAGGGCCCATCTTGCACCTGAGTGAAGGAATGGAAGAAGCAAGTTAGAAAAAGAGAAGGAAGTGAGTCAGAAAAGAGAACAAAGAGGTGAGACCACAACTGTCCAGGAGTCCAGCCCAGCACCGATCCATTGTTATTCCCAAGTGTTTGGTGTCTGCAGGTAGGAAACAGGAGTTGTTTGTCCCATAGGACGCTGACCTATTTTTCATGGAACATAATCCAGGTTAGTTTTCGCTTCATTAACCACTTTAGCCCCGGAAGGTTTTACCCCCTTCCTGACCAGAGCACTTTTTGCGATACGGCACTGCGTCGCTTTAACTGACAATTGCGCAGTCGTGCGATGTTGCACCCAAACAAAATTGACGTCCTTTTTTTCCCACAAATAGAACTTTCTTTTGGTGGTATTTTATCACCTCTGCGGTTTTTATTTTTTGCGCTATAAACAAAAAAAAGCGACAATTTGAAAAAAGCAATATTTTTTAATTTTTGCTATAATAAATATCCCCAAAAAATATATAAAATAAATTTTTTTCTCAGTTTAGGCCGATATGTATTCTTATACATATTTTTGGTAAAAAAAAAATCGCAGTAAGCATATATTGATTGGTTTGTGCAAAAGTTATAGCGTCTACAAAATAGGAGATAGATTTATAGCATTCTTGTTATTATTATTAAGATTTTTTTATTAGTAATGGCGGCGATCTGCAATTTTTATCATGACTGACATAATGGCGGACACATCGGACACTTTTGACACAGCGATCAGTGCTATAAAAATGCACTGATTACTGTGTAAATGACAATGGCAGGGAAGGGGTTAAACACTAGGGGGCGATCAAGGGGTTAAGTGTGTCCTAGGGAGGTGTTCTAGATGCTCCCTAGATGACAGGGAGCAGTAGCTCCCTGTCATGTCACTAGGCAGAAGGGGAAATGCCTTGTTTACATCTCCCCATCCTACCTCTCCACACCGCAATCGCGGGCCGCCGGCGAACATCGAGTTCCCGGGATCTGCGGCGTGCCCGATAGGTGGTAAATTTAAAGGGACATACAAGTACGATCATTTGTCTGTGCCATTCTGCTGACATACATCTGTGTGCGGTGGTCGGCAAGCGGTTAAGGCTAACTCGATCACTGGACTTTTCAGCGATGGCTATTTTGGCCGCCAAAAACATATACGGTAATATATTAGAGTCTGTGTGTACCTTGGGATATTCTCCACAGGTTCATTAACCACTTACCCACTGGGCACTTAAACCCCCTTCCTAACCAGACCAATTTTCAGCTTTCGGTGCTCTCACATTTTGAATGACCATTACTCTTTAATGCAGCACTGTACCTATATGAAATTTTTGTCTTTTTCACACAAATAGAGCTTTCTTTTGGTGATATTTAATCAAGTCTGGGGTTTTTTATTTTTTGCACTATAAAAAAGACCGAAAATTCTGTTTTAAAAAATGCATTTTTCTTAATTTCTGTTTATAAATTTTTGCAAATTAGTAATTTTTCTTCATACATTTTGTAAAAAAATTATACTGCTACATATCTTTGGTAAAAATAACCCAAACTTGTGTAAATTATTTGGTCTTTGTGAAAGTTAGAGTTCACAAGCTTTGGTGCCAATCTCTGAAAATTGATCACACCTTATGTACTGACAGCCTATCTCATTTCTTGTGACCCTAAAGAGTCTGGAAAGTACAAATACCCCCCAAATGACCCCTTTTTGGAAAGTAGACATTCCAAAGTATTTAGTAAGAGGCATGGTGAGTTTTTAAGTTGTAATTTTTTCCCACAATTCTTTGCAAAATCAAGATTTTTTCTTTTTTCTTTCACAAAATTGTTATATTAGCAGGTTATTTCTCACACACAGTATATGCATAGCACAAATTACACCCCAACAATGGAAACGCCCCAAAAATGACCCCATTTTGGAAAGAAAACAACCCAGCGTATAATCCATGAGGCATAATGAGTCTTTTGAATATGTCATTTTTTTCTACAAGTCTTTGGAAAATGTGTAAACAAAATGAAAACATTTTTTTTTTACACAAAGTTGTCAATTTATACAATATTTTTAACACATAGCATGTGCATGCCAAAAATTACACCCCAAAATAGATTCTCCTACTCCTGAGTACGGCGATACCACTTGTGGGAGACTTTTACACAGCCTGGCCACATAGAGAGGCCCAACATGCAGGGAGCACTGTCAGGTGTTCTAGGGGCATATTTTTGAAATCTAATTTGACTACCTATTACACTTTTGTGAGGCCCTCTAGTGGCATGGATGAGAACTGATGTGGCTTGGATGAGCATGAATGGGGATGGATGAGTATGGATGGGATGACTGAGCATGAATGAGTACGGCTGAGTATGGATGGGATGGCTGAGTATGAATGGGTGTGGATGGGATGGCTGAGCATGGATGGATGGATGAGTATTGCTGAGTATGGATGGCTGGCTGAGTTTGGATGGATAAGTGCTAGAATCAGGTCCGGTGCTACCACTAGGCAGCCGCCTAGGGTGCAGCCACGGCCCCTGGAAGTGAGGAGGCGGGGAATCATCCAGTAAAACTAACAAGCCGGCGGGAGAAAGAAGTGACAAGCCGGCCGGCCACCGTGGCAGGGATGGATGACTGCAGTGGTGTATTAGCGTGGGGGGTAGCCAGTCCGCTCACCCCAGATGACATTACACAGGCTCCTGCCGGTGACACAGGCAGCACCCTTGACAGTACAGCTCAGATAGAAGTGGTGGCTTTCACAGAACAGGAGGCGGGGCTGGAGGAGGTCATGATCTCTATCAGTGTAGGGCTGGAGGAGCAAGCGGCAATCGTGAAGCAGGCGGCACCAAGCAGGTCTGTGCTGTTCAAGTTCAACACACACACACAGGGAGAGGAGAGTAACGTGGGTGGAGGCATGGACACTTACTGTGTGTTCTATGGACGATGAGATCCGCAGGACTTCCACACACCAGCCTTCCTCCCACCTGTCATTCAGCTATGCCATCCTGTACATCACAATCCCAGTACATCGCACAGCACACCTCCACTACACCGAGAATCTTGCTGGCTGGTGGACGGGAAAAGGATGGTGGTGAAGGCTGTGGCGGGTGGAGGGGTCATTGGAAGGCACCACAAAAATCTCAACCCCGACCGTATACATGGGCAGGGCAAAGGGGGTGGATTCAGGGGCGGAGGCAATGGTGGGGCGTCCAAATTAGGTTTAGCCTAGGGTGTCAAAAATCCTTGCACCAGCCCTCGCTGGAATGGGCACATATCAGCGCTGTGGGCACTGCACATCCAGCCCACAGCGCTGCAGCACTCAATCTCGCCCCTCGCACTGTACCGATCGGTACAAAGAGGGGAGAGAGGAACCGGACATGACGCCGGTTTGTTTACAAGTGATCGCTCAGTCATTTGACCGCGGTCAGTGGTCATTCACCGTGATGCATGGATATTCCCGGATGCTCCCAATGTTATCGAGTCGTGCTGTAGCCGTCATTTGGCTATGGTGCGGTCGTTAAGTGGTTAAGCGAGGCTATGCAAGGGTCTTTAGTAATGTTAACCATATTAACTGAATGAATTAAGGAATGAACCCATATCCAGAAATGACGGACCTTATAGGACAAGTCCACCATTAGGAATGAGCTCCGGCGTATTCGCACAGCCCACGCGTAGAGCCGGCCAGTAAGTCACTGCACTGAGCTAATCACAGGCAGTGAGACATTGTCCCGAGTTGCGGCTGCAGAGATCAGGAAATGTCTCACTGCCGATGATTAGCGCAGCGCAGTACCGTTTTCCTAGCGGGCTCTGCACATGGGCTGTGCGAACACGCCGGAGCTCATCCTTGTCCACCATTAATGAAGGGCAGAGCCAATCTGTCCACAGCCCCGAAAGCAGGAGGGGGGCGAATCCGGATACATTTGAGTAGCGTTCTGGTACAAGGTTCCATCACCTTGTATCCTGCTTCAATCAGGGCAACGTTCATTATACCCTTATGAATGTGTGCAGTCCAGGATCGCCAGTCCCCCACCTCCAGGGAAATGCCCAGATCCCTCTCCCAAGCCATTTGATACGGAAGTGCATATTTTTTTTTTTGTAAAAATTACTCACCCGAATTCTATTCCATTTTTGTGAGTCATTTCAAAAAAATACACTGAAAGCTTCTCTTCCTGCTTTCTACTTCCTCCTGGCAATGCCATCTGGGATTGTAGTTCATTGAACTAATAAGAAACTACAAGTTCCATGAATCATTGCCTTTGTGGCTGTATAGGAGGGGCTGGCATGTAGCATTTCACTGCTCAGCTTTCTGCTCCCCCCTGTGAGCTGTGACTGGGGGTGGGGTGGAAACCTGAGCAGACACAGATATTCTGTCTCGCTAGTCTATGAGTATAAAAAGAATAAGAATGGGGAGTTTCAAGTAATACTAGAAAAACTGCAAAGCCCCGGTGTACACGTGTCTATATATACTGGATATCAAAACTATTTCTTCTTTCGATACCTCTCACTCTTTCTGTATCTCTATCTATTCCTCTTTCTATATCTCTCCCTGTTGAACAGGGGCTGAAAAATTGGGCCTTTGGTGGTGGTAGTGCTGGTGCCACAACACTAAGTCCTCACTTGCTCTTGGTGGGCACAGAAACGGGCCCTGCTGTGAAATATTAGATCAAGAATTGTAATTACATGCCCCTGTTGAACAGGGGCTGAAAAATTGGGCCTTAGGCACTGGTGTCACAACACTGCAACCCCTCACAGATACTCTAGTTGGAACGCAAGAACGAGCCCTGCTGCAAAGTATTGCATCAAAAATTGTAATTACACGCCCCTGTTAAACAGGGGCTGAAAAATTGGGTTATGCAAGTAAAGGCGCAGAGAACTGGCGATAACAATAATAACAACAATAGTAAGAACAAAGGGATAGGGAACAAACTGAAATTTTCCCAGTCTAATATTACATTAAATGGATAAATAATGTCCACATGTATATGTCCAAAGTGGAGAAAATGTATATCACATTAACATATATAGGGTACGATCTCACTGTCATGTGAACATGAGGAGTTCAAGGGTCCAGTTAATAATAATAGGTCCACGAGCAGGGCTGCCTTCATCAAGAAGTGAAACCACATTCCAATCCTAAGGAAAAGCAAAAGAGAGAGGCGCCTCTGGGTGCAGACTAAAAACAAGGTTTATTCATAAAAAGGTAATGATCATCAAACTCACATGTTGAAGGTCATCAGTAGGCATAAAATAGTAATCAATACTGAGGAGGACATCATCCAAAGGTTCAAAACAGTCAAAAACAACTCCTGGCGGGGGGCTCTGCCTGTGTGTGAGGAGAGGTACCGCTGAGATGTGAGGCCGGCCGCAGCGGTGACAAGTCACAATGCTAGGTAGAGAGCATGGAAGAATGTAAACATCCGGCGAGGAGTGATGACGTCATGAGTCGAGCGACGCGTTGCAGGGCGTACGGGCTGTGATGACGTGACAGCCGCGCCCCTTCATCAGGCTGAGGATGGATGGGATAGGACGGCTTAAAACAAACAGAAATTGTGGTGATTGGTGTGGATGAGGAAGGGGAGGGGCGGGACCGGGACTACAGGAAGTGACCAGAGGAACGATCAAGAAGTGTCAGCAGTGAAGTATTAAGTGTAAAAGCGTGACAATGATAGGGAGGCAGTTATGTAAAAGAAAGTTAAATTAGGATGAAGAAGATATGATGAATAAATGATAATAAATAACTAAATAAAATAATGAATGTATGAGTAATGATAATAAGGATAATATATGAAAATATAAATATATATAAATTATGAATTTATAAATGAATCCATAAATTATGCAATGGAAAAGGATAAATGTATGTAAAAAGTGGATGTCTGTTGATACATACATGAATATATGAATAAGATGAGTCTATGGAGGGGGGGGGGGGATGAGAAGGCAAAGCATATACGTATATATATATACATATACATGAACATATACAGTCCCATGTAAAATAGAACTGGAAGGAAAAGGGGGGGGGGGAGGGGGAGGGGAAAAGAAAAGGCAAAATATCCACATATACACATACATATACATACACATGAATACATACAGGTATATATGATTATGATAAGGAAAATGTATAATAGAACTGGAAGGACGGGTGGGGGGGGGGGGGAGGGGGAAGGGAAAGGGGAGAGAAAAGAATGGGCATGTATCTCTCCATCACACACAAATCAGACCTTATATAAAAAAAAAAAAACACACAGTTGATTGACAATTAATTAAAAAAGAGGCAAAAAATCTAATTATCACTAAATTAGTGATAATTGATAAAAGTTCTTATTAAAAATGTTGTTGCATATGTGTGTTCATGTATGCGCACGCAAAATTGCGCACGCACACGGCGCACGCAGATGCAGAATAAGATTAAAAATTATTCACACAGAACCTAGAAAGCTAATAATCTGGTAAAAGAGCAAAAAACCAAAACTATTGGAAGAAATATGTGTATAAAAGATTTTAAAGGATGGTAGAAATCTCTATACTTTCGTTAATTCCTCCTGGCGATAGGGCATCTAAGGTATATATCCAAAAAGTTTCCTGGGAACAGAGCTTCTTGAATCTTTCAGCGGGAGACAGGGATCTGGGAATTTGTTCGATTACCCATACCCTGAGTCCCACTGTCGAGCTCTGGTGGGCCGCCGCAAAGTGTCTAGGGACACTATGTGGATCGGTGCCACCTTCAATTAGCCTTCTGTGCTCACCGAACCTCTGTCTGAGAGCCCTGATGGTACGGCCTACATAGATCAATCCGCATGGGCAGCTCAGGCCATAGACTACAAAGTCTGATGAGCAGTTAAAGAAGTCTTTTAACATAAAGGTTTTACCCTTAGTGACAAAAGACTTCTGACCATGATGGACGAAATGGCAAGTTTTGCACAAGGCCTTGCGGCACTGATACATACCCACCAGGGGTATGAGTGTGGGTACAGCAGGAGAAGGTACGGTGGATTTGAGTTTACTGGGGGCAATTTTGCTCTTTAGGTTAGGGGCCCTACGGTAAGTGACTTTGGGATGTGAAGGTAATACGGCTGAGAGGTGGGGATCCTGTTGTAAGATATCCCAATGTTTAGATAGAATTTTTTCCATGTGTTTAAATTTGTGGTGGAAGGTAGTGACAAATCTGCTAGAACAGTCCTTGGGAGATGTACTATCTCTAGGAGGTTTGCCGTGAAGATAGTAATTGTAGGCTTCATCAACCAAGGACTCAGGGTATTGTTTATCCAGAAACTTCCTTTTAAGATTAACACTAAGTGCAGTGTAGTCAGACTCTTTTGTGCAGTTTTGTCGGAGACGACAAAACTGTCCCTTTGGGATGTTGGTGATCCACTTTGGAAAATGGCAACTGTTGTAGTGTAAGTACGAGTTGCCTGCGGTAGGCTTGGTATAGTTTTTGGAGGTGATAACTGAACCTTCGTGACCCAATTCTAGATCCAGAAAGGCTATGGTGGCACAGTCTGTGACAGATGTAAATGAAAGTCCATAAGGATTATTATTGCAGTGTTTCACAAAAGGAGTAATGAGCTCGGAGTCACCATCCCAGATGATAATCACATCATCAATGTACCTGCCGAAGAACACTATGTTTGCTGCAAAAGGGTTATGATTGTAGATGTATTCGTTTACCCAAAAACCCATAGCTAAATTGGCGTAGGACGGAGCAAAATTAGCTCCCATCGCCGTACCCTGTATTTGATGAAAAAAATCTCCATTGAAAGTAAAATAATTGTGCGTCAGGCAGAACTCTGT
The DNA here is from genome assembly GCA_037952925.1 of Lithobates clamitans. Classification (NCBI taxonomy): domain Eukaryota; kingdom Metazoa; phylum Chordata; class Amphibia; order Anura; family Ranidae; genus Lithobates; species Lithobates clamitans. Next base: position 965,959 of record JBBGZY010001422.1, read on the forward strand.
AGCTTCTATGATAAATCTGGCCTGACGCATATTCATTAAAGGATCCGTAGATAAAAATTGCTCCAATGCCATCAATCCGAATTGGTGTGGAATAGAGGTATACAGAGAGCATACATCGAGTGAAAGCCATACATAAGAGGACTCCCATCTGTAAGAAGACAGGAGCTCTAAGAGATGCGCTCCATCACGTATGTATGACCGTAAGGATGAGACTATGGGCTGTAAGAATTGGTCTATGTACAAACTGAATCCTGTGGTGACACTCTCCATCGCTGCTACAATAGGTCTGCCAGGAGGATCCACTAGGCTTTTATGAATCTTGGGTAGGTAATAAAAATAAGGGATTTGATAGAAAGATTTCCGCAAGAATGAACTTTCTGCTTTCGTAATGATTTCTTCTTTCAGAGCATTGTTTATAAGGGTGTCAGCCTCCAGTGCAAATTCTGCAGTGGGGTCTTTATTAAGCTTAGTATAAGTAGCTCTATCTGAAAGGAGTCGATATGCTTCCCTTAGGTAGTCAGACCTATTGAGCAGCACTATACCACCCCCTTGTCAGCTGACTTGATCACCAAGTCCCTGGCAAGGGTAAGGTGGTTCAGCGCTGTGATTTCAGAAGGTGAGAGGTTATGAGTTTTGGATGTACAATTGCACATTTTTATTAAATCAGCATAGACCACTCTATAAAAGCTCTCAATGTATGGGCCTTTCGATTGAGTGGGAAAAAAGATGGACTTAGGTTTTAATGTGGACCGTATGATCGGCGGAGATGTTGCTAGATGTTGGGTGAGCATTAGTGATGTGAATTCATCACAGTCAAAACTACCCAAATCCTCAATATTGTGGTCAGGTACCTCTATACTGAGATCTGATGAAACAGTGGGGGATATGGTGGGGGTCTGAGTATTGGATACGCCATCTGTATTCTGATCTTTGAGTGATTTTATTTGGAAATGTCTTGTCAAGGTTAATTTGCGTATGTAGCTGTTTAAGTCCTTGAAGAGGACAAAAGGATTAGGTTTGTTGACCGGGGCAAAATTGAGTCCGCGATTCAGAAGAGAAGTGTCAGCAGGGGACAGGGTGTGGGAGGATAAGTTGAAAATCTTTACCGTTTTGGGTGTTTCAGTGTGTTGACCTGTTTTTCTAGTTCGTCCTCCTCTACAGCCTCTTCTGTGAGTTTTCTTTTTCTTGATATGGAGGCCGGAGGAGGACCGAACGCTAAAAAAGGGGAGGTAGAACTGTTCGCTGCAGGAACGTTAGAAGTGTTCAATGACGGGGTGTTCGAAGATGGGTTTTCTATCAGGGGCACTATAGGTTCTGTAGGCCTGAGGTTGGGAGTGGCTGGATAATTAATTTGTTTCGAACTGGTGGAGACGGTGGTGGGAATTTCAGCAACATTAGTGCAGATAGGAGGACCATCTTTAGGGGCACTGCGGGGAGTGCTGGGTCTATTATAGAATTGGTTGAGAGCATTGATCAATTCCAAATTCTTGTTCTTGTGTTTATGGAGAACCTGTTTATGTGATGTTTTGGACGAATATTTGGAAATGTTGGGCAGTGTGGAGGCACGTGAAGTGCAAGAAAAGGAATGGATCAAGGGATTCTCAAGCTGTCTCATAGGAATGACAGCATCATATGGTTTGATATCCAACAGGGAAGGAATGGGGGGATTAGAGGGTTCCTGATCACATCCATTCTGTTCAGGTGAGTGTGAGGTAGTCATACTGGGTATAGGTTTGTGCTTTTTATTCCATGAAAAAACTTTGTTGGAGTTGTAATCCTCCAAATCACGTTTAAATTTCCCCATCTTGACATCAATGAAAGCATCCTCATCTTTTTTAGTTTTTTCCTTCAGTATCTCAAGCCATGATAGTGGAATATGGACTTGGAAACTGGCAATATCTTTAATGATAGCTTGAACTTGCTCAGTGAGGGTATTGAGCTTGTGGGCTCTATGGGAGATCAGTATTCCCATCCATTTGGTGGTGCAGAATTCTGCAATATTGGCCCATTCTTTCGTCTGATCTGTGCTAAAACCACTGGGGCAGTCTTTTGTTACTCGTAATCCCCTCGGTGAGATTTTCATATCAATATATTGCTGTAAAAAGAATTTATCCCACCACTGGAAATTGGTGGTGTGGATTACTCTTTCTAGTTGTTTAAATTTGCCACACAAACTGTGGCGTGTTTTGCCTGAAAGTTTTACAGTATCTGAAAAGGTAATAGGGGAAAGTAAGATGTACATTTGTTCAAGGGTCGCATACCTATTGCTGGTAATAGCAGAAACAATATCCATGATGATATATGGTCAGACACCGTATAAATAAATAAATCAAAAAGAGAAAAGAAAAGAGGAAAAAAATGTATAATGAAGATAGGAAAAAAAGGAAAAAAGGAAAAGAAGAGAGGGGGGGGGGGTGGTGGTGGAGGGGGGAGGGGAAGAAGGGGAGGGGGAGTGGAGGGGGGGGGGGGGGGAGGGGGGGGAAAAAAGAAAGAGAAGGGAAGAGAACGACTGGAGAGGAAGCAATATGGGACTTGTTGTAATTATATAATAACCAGTATGCAGCACAGGAGGTTTCAGAAAATTACAATATGCAAGTAAAGGCGCAGAGAACTGGCGATAACAATAATAACAACAATAGTAAGAACAAAGGGATAGGGAACAAACTGACATTTTCCCAGTCTAATATTACATTAAATGGATAAATAATGTCCACATGTATATGTCCAAAGTGGAGAAAATGTATATCACATTAACATATATAGGGTACGATCTCACTGTCATGTGAACATGAGGAGTTCAAGGGTCCAGTTAATAATAATAGGTCCACGAGCAGGGCTGCCTTCATCAAGAAGTGAAACCACATTCCAATCCTAAGGAAAAGCAAAAGAGAGAGGCGCCTCTGGGTGCAGACTAAAAACAAGGTTCATTCATAAAAAGGTAATGATCATCAAACTCACATGTTGAAGGTCATCAGTAGGCATAAAATAGTAATCAATACTGAGGAGGACATCATCCATCAAAGGTTCAAAACAGTCAAAAACAACTCCTGGCGGGGGGCTCTGCCTGTGTGTGAGGAGAGGTACCGCTGAGATGTGAGGCCGGCCGCAGCGGTGACAAGTCACAATGCTAGGTAGAGAGCATGGAAGAATGTAAACATCCGGCGAGGAGTGATGACGTCATGAGTCGAGCGACGCGTTGCAGGGCGTACGGGCTGTGATGACGTGACAGCCGCGCCCCTTCATCAGGCTGAGGATGGATGGGATAGGACGGCTTAAAACAAACAGAAATTGTGGTGATTGGTGTGGATGAGGAAGGGGAGGGGTGGGACCGGGACTACAGGAAGTGACCAGAGTAACGATCAAGAAGTGTCAGCAGTGAAGTATTAAGTGTAAAAGCGTGACAATGATAGGGAAGCAGTTATGTAAAAGAAAGTTAAATTAGGATGAAGAAGATATGTATACTGGAAATAAGATGAGAATGGTAAAAATGGTAATAGTAAAAAATAGATAAAAATAAATAAAAAATAAAATGATAATTAAAAAATGAAAAATAATGAAAATTGAAATAAATTAAATAATGAATAAATGATAATAAATAACTAAATAAAATAATGAATGTATGAGTAATGATAATAAGGATAATATATGAAAATATAAATATATATAAATTATGAATTTATAAATGAATCCATAAATTATGCAATGGAAAAGGATAAATGTATGTAAAAAGTGGATGTCTGTTGATACATACATGAATATATGAATAAGATGAGTCTATGGAGGGGGGGGGGGGGGGAAATGAGAAGGCAAAGCATATACGTATATATATACATATACATGAACATATACAGTCCCATGTAAAATAGAACTGGTAGGAAAAGGGGGGGGGGGGGAGGGGAAAAGAAAAGGCAAAATATCCACATATACACATACATATACATATATATATATATATATATATATATATATATATATATACACACATACACATACACATGAATACATACAGGTATATATGATTATGATAAGGAAAATGTATAATAGAACTGGAAGGACGGGGGGGGGGGGGGGGGGGGAAGGGAAAGGGGAGAGAAAAGAATGGGCATGTATCTCTCCATCACAAACAAATCAGACCTTATATAAAAAAAAAAAAACACACAGTTGATTGACAATTAATTAAAAAAGAGGCAAAAAATCTAATTATCACTAAATTAGTGATAATTGATAAAAGTTCTTATTAAAAATGTTGTTGCATATGTGTGTGCATGTATGCGCACGCAAAATTGCGCACGCACACGGCGCACGCAGATGCAGAATAAGATTAAAAATTATTCACACAGAACCTAGAAAGCTAATAATCTGGTAAAAGAGCAAAAAACCAAAACTATTGGAAGAAATATGTGTATAAAAGATTTTAAAGGATGGTAGAAATCTCTATACTTTCGTTAATTCCTCCTGGCGATAGGGCATCTAAGGTATATATCCAAAAAGTTTCCTGGGAACAGAGCTTCTTGAATCTTTCAGCGGGAGACAGGGATCTGGGAATTTGTTCGATTACCCATACCCTGAGTCCCACTGTCGAGCTCTGGTGGGCCGCCGCAAAGTGTCTAGGGACACTATGTGGATCGGTGCCACCTTCAATTAGCCTTCTGTGCTCACCGAACCTCTGTCTGAGAGCCCTGATGGTACGGCCTACATAGATCAATCCGCATGGGCAGCTCAGGCCATAGACTACAAAGTCTGATGAGCAGTTGAAGAAGTCTTTTAACATATAGGTTTTACCCTTAGTGACAAAAGACTTCTGACCATGATGGACGAAATGGCAAGTTTTGCACAAGGCCTTGCGGCACTGATACATACCCACCAGGGGTGAGAGTGTGGGTACAGCAGGAGAAGGTACGGTGGATTTGAGTTTACTGGGGGCAATTTTGCTCTTTAGGTTAGGAGCCCTACGGTAAGTGACTTTGGGATGTGAAGGTAATACGGCTGAGAGGTGGGGATCCTGTTGTAAGATATCCCAATGTTTAGATAGAATTTTTTCCATGTGTTTAAATTTGTGGTGGAAGGTAGTGACAAATCTGCTAGAACAGACCTTGGGAGATGTACTATCTCTAGGAGGTTTGCCGTGAAGATAGTAATTGTAGGCTTCATCAACCAAGGACTCAGGGTATTGTTTATCCAGAAACTTCCTTTTAAGATAAACACTAAGTGCAGTGTAGTCAGACTCTTTTGTGCAGTTTTGTCGGAGACGAAAAAACTGTCCCTTTGGGATGTTGGTGATCCACTTTGGAAAATGGCAACTGTTGTAGTGTAAGTACGAGTTGCCTGCGGTAGGCTTGGTATAGTTTTTGGAGGTGATAACTGAACCTTCGTGACCCAATTCTAGATCCAGAAAGGCTATGGTGGCACAGTCTGTGACAGATGTAAATGAAAGTCCATAAGGATTATTATTGCAGTGTTTCACAAAAGGAGTAATGAGCTCGGAGTCACCATCCCAGATGATAATCACATCAATGTACCTGCCGAAGAACACTATGAACACTACTGAAAAATTGGGCCTTAGGCACTGGTGACGGCGTCCAGAACCAAAAATGTTCTTACAAGCTATCAGCATGATCATTGAGGAGGAAGAGGATAATTACTCAGGATAGTCACTCAGCATCAGCATAGGCAGGCTTTGAAGGGATCTGAGATTTCAAAAAAAATTATTCGGTTACATCAGCATCAGGTGCTTGGTAGCTGGTAGTGATCCAAGACTGATTCATTTTTATGAAGGTCAGTCGATCGACCGAGTCGGTGGACAGACGCACCCTGTGATCAGTTACAAAGCCTCCATCAGCACTGAATGTGCGTTCTGAAAGAACGCTGGATGCAGGACAGGCCAGTAGCTCAATTGCATACTGTGCAGGTTCTGGCCAGTGATCCATCCTCAAGACCCAGTAACCCAGAGGATTTTCGGTGGAAAAGGTGTCCAAGTCAGATCTTGCCCCTAGGTATTCCTGCACCATGTAAAACAGACGCTGGCGATGGTTGCTGGAACCGATCATACCTTGGGGCTGCGGACTAAAAAATTGTCTGATCGCATCAGACAGCCACCTTCTCCACCGCTCCTTCTTTGACTGACCGAAGCCTCAGCAACACGTTGTCCAGAAACAGGAGTTTGTAACCTCCCAATCTCTGGGAACGCGTTGCACAAACCTTTCTGCAAGGCCTCCCGAAGAGGTTTCATCCTCTGCTCCCTCTGCGACGGCAAAATAAGGTCCGCAACCTTACCCTTGTAACGTGGATCAAGGAGGGTTGCCAGCCAGTATTGGTCCTTCTCCTTGATACCACGAATACGAGGATCCTTACGCAGGCTTTGCAGGATCAGGGAGGCCATGCAGCGTAGGTTTGCTGAGGCATTCGGTCCGGAGTCCTCTGGGTCACTAAGGATGACATGGTCCGCAGCCACGTACAAGTCCATGTGTTTCTTGGGACTGATCCCTTAAAGACTGCTGCTGATGCTGAGTGCCAGGCTCCACCTCCATACTGACACAATCCTCTTCCTCCTCTTCCTGTGTGATCGGCGGGCACACAGGGACACTGTCTGGATAAAGGGGGCCTTGAGAGCTAAGGAAGTCCTCCTCTTCCTGCCTCGCCCTGTCCATTATTCCACGCAGCGTGTGCTCCAACAGGTGGACAAGGGGGACAGTGTCACTGATGCATGCACTGTCACTTCTCACTATCCTCGTGGCCTCCTCAAATGGTGACAGGACAGTGCATGCATCCCTGATCATGGCCCACTGGCGTGGGGAAAAAAAAAACAAGCTCCCCTGACCTTGTCCTGGTGCCATAGTCGCACAGGTACTCATTGATGGCCCTCTGCTGCGTGTGCAGCCGCTGCAGCATGGCCAACGTTAAGTTCCACCTGGTGGGCATGTCACAGATTAGGCGGTTCTTGGGCAGGTTAAACTCCTTTTGGAGGTCCGTCAGCCGAGCACTGGCATTATATGACCAGCGGAAATGCACTTTCCTGGCCTGCCTCAGGACATCCTGTAAGTCCGGGTACCTGCCCAAGAACCGCTGCACCACCAAGTTAAGGACGTGAGCCAAACAGGGCACATGGGTCATTTGTCCCTGTCGGAGGGCAGAGAGGAGGTTGGTGCCATTGTCGCAAACCACCATTCCTGCCTTAAGTTGGCATGGCGTCAACCACCTCTGAACCTGCCCCTGCAGAGCTGACAGAACCTCTGCCCCAGTGTGGCTTCTGTCCCCCAAGCACACCAGCTCAAGCACCGCATGGCATCTTTTGGCCTGCGTAGATGCGAACCCCTTTGAACGCCTACGGAGCACCGCTGGTTCCGAGGACAAAGCACAGGAAGAGGCCATGGAGGAAGAAGAGGAGAGAGAGGTGTGTCACAATCATTTCTAGTGGCATTTTGGAGACGTGGTGGCGGAACAACCTCCAACACTACTGCACCTTGTCCTGCATCCTTCCCAGCTGCCAGCAGTCACCCAATGCGCCGTGAAACTTAGGTAACGTCCCTGTCCATGCCTGCTGGACCATGAGTCAGCGGTAATATGCACCTTACCACTAACCGCCCTGTCCAGCGAGGCATGGACTTGCCTTCCACATGCCGGTAGAGAGCTGGAATCGCCTTCCGTGAGAAAAAGTGGTGTTTGGGTACCTGCCACTGAGGAACCGCAAATTCCACAAACTCACGGAAGGGGGCAGAGTCTAGCAACTGAAAAAGCAGCAGTTGAAGTGCTAGCAATTTTGCCAAGCTAGCATTCAACCACTGGGCATATGGATGGCTGGGAGCAAACTTCTTTCGGCGGTGCAGCAGCTGGGGCAGGGAAATTTGCCTGGTACAATCTGACGTTGGTGTACCGAAAGCAGATTGCCAAGTACTTGGCTGTGACACACCTAATTGTACACCTTCATTCCTCTCAGTGCAGGTCTCAGAGAGGACTGAAGGTATAGTGGGGTTGGAGATCTCAGCTGATGAGGAGCAAGGAGAGGTCCTCTTTGGTGTGGGTCTTTTAGATACGCTTGCCAACTACCTGCATGGCAGGTCAACATATGTCTGGTCAAGCATGTGGTACCCAAGCGGGAGATGTTTTGGCCACGTGAGATACGCTTGAGACATATGTTGCAAATAGCAGCGGTGCGATCTGATGCACTCATCTCAAATCAGGCCCACACCAAAGAACTTTTTGAATAACGCGCAGAGACTGCAGCGCCCTGCACATGCGGAGCTTTGGGGTGTGATGCAGTCAGTGTGCTGCCCTTAGGCTGGCCCCTGGAGGGCATCCTGCCTCGTTGGTGATGTGCCACCTCCTCCTCTCTCCTATCAGGCACCCACGTTGAGTCAGTGACCTCATCATCCCCTCCCTCCTCATCACTGGAGCAAACCTGGCAGTATGCTGCAGCAGGGGGAGCATGACTGCCAGATTGCTGTCCTTGGGCACCCCCTCTGTCCGTGCTCATGTTACTGCCTTCATCTAGCTCAGTATCATCATCAGAGCCTTCCAAACGCTGGGCATCCTCCTGGTGTACCCAACACTGTGGTCAAACAGTTCGAGGGACTTCTCAGGAGGACATGGTGGGGCTAGGGAAGGAGTCACTGATGACATTGAGCCGAGGGAAGAGGCTTTGCCAGACAAAGTACCCTGAGCATGGGTCAGTCCCAAGTCTTCTGCATGTTGCGGCTCAACGCGGCCAGCTGCCAAAAAAAAGGCCAATCGTGTCCCACAGCCACGTGCTGATGAGGATGCACCGTCTCCACGACCAGCACTAGACACAGAGCCTGCTTGCCCTCTTTTATTGGCTTGTGACTGTCTGCCTCTCCTTGTTGGCCTTCCAGACATACTAATGGCCTGTAGCTGCACTAAGCTGGGAGATATAGATATATATATATACTGATACTGCAGCTAGCAAAATCAACTGCCTGCCTGTAGTATGAGACCACCAACCTTCTACAGGTAGCTTTAGCTGAACACTGTGCAGAGCTCGCAAAAAACTAACTTGTAGCTTATTTAGCTGCCTGCGATAGTGATAGGATCAGGAAAACACCACCAACCTTCTATAGGTAGCTTTAGGTGAACAATGTGCAGAGCTCGCAAAAAAATAACTTGTAGGTTTAGCTGAACACTGTGGAGGACGCACTACACTAACTTGTAGTTTTAGCTGAACACTGAGTAGGACGCACTACACTAACTTGTAGCTTTAGCTGAACACTGTGCAGAGGTCTCACTACACTAACTTGTAGTTTTAGCTGAACACTGTGAGCAGGACGTACTACACTAACTTGTAGCTTTAGCTGAACACTGTGCAGAGGTCTCACTACACTAACTTGTAGTTTTAGCTGAACACTGTGAGCAGGACGCACTGCACTAAGTTGTAGCTTTAGCTGAACACTGTGCAGAGGTCTCACTACACTAACTTGTAGTTTTAGCTGAACACTGAGCAGGACGCACTACACTAACTGTAAATAGTCTAGCTGCCTGACTGTGGTACTAATTTTTTTTTTACTGGTTACATGTTTTGAGTTAGAGAGGAGCTCTAGGGCTAGAATTATTGTTCTCGCTGTAACGATTGCGGCAATACCTCACATGTGTGGTTTAAACACCGTTTTCATATGTGGGCGCTTCTGCGTGCAAGCACACAGGGACAGGGGCGCTTTAAATTTTATTTTTTTTGATTGTTAATTTTACTTTTCTTTTTTTAGTTTGACACTTTAAAAAAAAAAAGAAGACATTTTTGATCACTTTTATTCCTATTACAAGGAATGTAAACATCCCTTGTAATAGGAATATGGCATGATCTGTCCTCTTTACAGTGAGATATGGGGTCAATAAGACCCCACATCTCACCTCTAGGCTGGGAAGCCTGAAATAATAAAAAGAAAAACAATCTCGGCTTCCCAGTCCAGGCAGCGCCATTTGTTTGAATGCAGAGGCCGGGCGTGACGTCATAACATCGTGCCCGGCCTCCGAACGATCATAGAGACTCCGGCGACCATCTGGTCCACCGGACATCTCTATGGTAAACATCCGGGGCCGGCGGATCCGTTCTCCGACTCACCGATGGAATCAGTGAGTCGGTAGAAGCACCGGAAGGCAGCAGGAGGGGGCACGTCCCCTCTCGCCGCCCGTAAGAACGATCAAGCAGCGGAACATCGTTCTTATGGTGCAGAGAATCGCCAGCTGAAAAAGACGATATCTGAATGATGCCTGTAGCTGCAGCCATCATTCAGATATACCCGCACAAAGTCAAGGACGTCCTATTGCGTACCTTGGGCAGGAAGTGGTTAATATGTGGAAAAAAATAACACACACACACACAACACATACAGTAAACAATTTCCTAATAATCCTCCAAAAGTGATTAGTGAAAAAAAAGAAAAATTTACATCCAGTGTAATGCTAATCCATCCAGGAACAAAAAAAATCCCTCAACACACCACCACATCCCACAGCAATAAGGATATGCCCTCACTCCTCCACGTTATGAGAGGACTAATATATCAGCGTTACTAAACATTGGGAAATTGTTTGCCATTTTTATTTTTTTTTATTTGTTTCCACATACTAACTGAAAAGTGAATTGTTTTGAGTAGTCTCACCCATAACGCTGCACAATTTATGTTTAGATGATATTTCACATATTTATACACTTAAATGCATGGAGTTTGTATGTTTTTTAACCACTTCAGCCCCGGAAGGATTTACCCGCTTCCTGACCAATCCATTTTTTACGATACGGCACTGCGTCGCTTTAACTGACAATTGTACAGTCGTGCGACGTTATACCCAAACAAAATTTATGTCCTTTTTTTCCCAGAAAATAGAGATTTCTTATGGTGGTAATTGATCACCTCTGCGTTTATCTTTTGCGAAAATTTATCTTTAGGGATAAATTTGGGATAAATTTATATTTATCCCAAATTTAAAAAAAAAAAAACAAAAAAAAACAAAACACATTTCTTCCTCAGTTTAGGCCGATATGTATTCTTCTACATATATTTGATTGGTTTGCGCAAAAGTTATAGCATCTACAAAATAGGGGATAGATTTATGGCATTTTTTTTTACTAGTAATGGCGGCGATCTGTGATTTTTTTAGCGGGACTGCGACATTGTGGCGGACAGATCGGACACTTGACACATTTTTGGGACCATTGACATTTATACAGCGATCGGTGCTATAAATATGCATTATAAATGTCACTGGCAGGGAATGAGTTAAGACTAGGGGTGATCAAAGGGCTAAATGTGTTCCCTGACTGTGTTCCAACTGTGGGGGGATGGGACTGACTTGGGGAGTTGACCGATCGTTGTTCCTATATACTAGGAACACACGATCTGTCTCCTCTCCCTTGGCAGGACATGGATTTGTGTATTTACACACACAAATCCCCTTTCTCGCTCTGTCAGGAGCGATCGTGGGTGCCCAGGGGACATCTCAGCCGCTGGGCATGCGCATCAGCTCCTTAGGGACATAGCGGGCGCGCCCCCTATATACCTTAAATCGCCCTTCTTAATGCTGTGGCGATTTGCGCAGGAGTGCCATTCTGCCGCCGTCGACGGCGGGCAGTCGGCAAGTGGTTAATATAATGCATGTTGCTATAAATTTTTATTTGTTTTTTTTTCAGAATGAGGTAGTTTCTCTATTTTTCTTTCTCCCTACTTCTCTAAATCCCCCTTTACACACACACACACATATATATTAGGGCTACAACTAACGATTATTTTCATAATCGATTAGTTGGCCGATTATTGTTTCGATTAATCGTTAATAACCTTACAAAAAAGTGTGGTGTATAATTTAGTTAATATGTAAAGTTTTAAAAAAAGGACATTTATTCCTAAATATCTTTATATGCAGGGATAAATATAAAATAACCAACTATATGGTTAGGGAGTAAAATCTTTAATCCACTCTGAGAATAACAGACAGAAGAGATATACTCTATATACTATTAGAGGAGATATACTCTATATACTATTAGAGGTTGAATCTTGTAAATATCAACAGACTCAGATCAAATTTTTTTTATTTAAAGAAAAAAAAAAGTTCTAGACTTTTTTGCAGATTTTCAAACAGAACTGTAATAATAAATGCTTTTCTGCAGCTTCTCCATTGAAGTATATTGAACCAAAAAAGCACCGTTTTGCATTGAAAAAGGTCCTTGACCCTTTCCAAATACACAGCAGCTGAAAAAAAGCGTAGATGTGAACGTCAAATGAACTGTAGTGCATTTCTGCAAAAAGCACTAAAAAAAACACATGGGTGGAAACCAGGCCTAAGACATTTAGTAACATAATGGAGTTAAAAAAAAAAAAAAAATTAGCCCTTTGTTTTTTTTTTTACTGTGCAACAGTGAAAGTAATGTTTACAGTAGAGATTATTTGCTCTTTTTGTATTATAAAGGTCTAATTTTAGCTTTTTTTAACCCCATTATGTTACTGGCCGATTAATCGATTATGAAAATAGTAATTGATTAATTTCATAATCGATTAGTTGTCGATTAATCGATTAGTTGTTTCGGCCCTAATATATATACACACATATATGTATGTATATATATGTAAAGGGGGATATAGAGAATGTCACAACTCTGACTATTCTTGAATGGCCCAGCCAGAGCCCTGACTTAAACCCAATTGAGCATCTCTGGAGTGACCTAAAAATGGCCGTCCACCAACGTTTACCATCCAACCTGACAGAACTGGAGAGGATCTGGAAGGAGGAATGGCAGAGGATCCCCAAATCCAGGTGTGAAACACTTGTTGCATCTTTCCCAAAAAGACTCATGGCTGTATTAGATCAAAAGGATGCTTCTACAAAATCCTGAGCAAAGGGTCTGAATACTTAGGATCATGTGATATTTCAGTTTTTCTTTTTTAATAAATCTGCAAAAATGTCAACAATTCTGTGTTTTTCTGTCAATATGGGGTACTGTGTGTACATTAATGAGGAAAAAAATGAACTTAAATAAATTTAGCAAATGGCTGCAATATAACAAAGAGTGAAAAATTTAAGGGGGTCTAAATACTTTCCGTCCCCGGTGTGTGTGTGTTTGTATATATATATATATATATATATATATATATATTAGGGGTGCAACAGATCAAAAAACTCACGGTTCGGATCGTACCTCGGATCAGAGATCACAGATCGGATCATTTTCGGATCAGCAAAAAAACCCCACAAGACAAATAAACATAACCCCCACTGTAATATCCACATCTCCCCCACTGTAATATCCACAATCTCCCCCACTACTGTAATATCCACAGACTCCCCCACTATATACATACCTTACAGAATAGAAGCCAGCCAGATCAGATCCACGAGTTGAGGGGTTGAGTTAAGGGGTGATGACATCAGCACACAGCTCACAGCCGCTGTATTGTCATTTTCCGCTCCCCATCATAGAATGCTCTGGAAGTGACGTTGCGGCCAGAAATTTCGCACTGTGCATCTCAGTTTGCTACGGAAGTAACGTTCCTGCACCCCCATCACTAAGGGGGGGGAAAGCGGACATGTTGTTACACCCACCGGAGTTTTGCATTTGCCACGTATTTATAACAGTAAAGTCAGTTTATATAGTGAAATACAATACTTACAACTCCCTCTGACTACTTAGATCTTGAATTTTAAAAGCAGCGGCAACCTTGCTCATCTCACAGGTTTGCTAATCTGACAGAAGTTTGCTGCTTTTAAAAATCAACATCTAAGCAGTCTGACGGAGTTCAAAGTCCTGTATTTCACTATATAAACTGACTTTACCGTTATAAATACATGTAAAATGCAAAACTCCGGTGGGTGTAACATGTCCACTTTCCCCCTTCTTAGTGTAACCTTACTGTGGATGAGTGTGGGATGTAGCAAGATGGCGGCAACGGAACGTCCCTTCTGGAGCATTCTATGATGGGGAGTGGAATATGACAATACACCGCCGCTGCCGGGTGTACCAAGATGGCCGCTGCTCCGGAGCTAGGCCAAAGCCGCGGCCTTTCCTAAGGCCGAGGCAGCAGAGCGCTCCGTGGAGCGCGTGTGCCGATCCGAACAGGTTGAACCGTTCGGATCACAGATCGGTGACGATCCGTTGCACCCCTAACATATATATACATATACAGTGGGTACTCTTTGGTATATTGCAGCCATTTGCGAAAATTATTTAAGTTCATTTTTTTCCTCATTAATGTACACACAGCACCCCATATTGACAGAAAAACACAGAATTGTTGACATTTTTGCAGATTTATTAAAAAAGAAAAACTGAAACATCACATGGTCCTAAGTATTTAGTCCCTTTGCTGTGACACTCATATTTAACTCAGGTGCTGTCCATTTCTTCTAATCATCCTTGAGGCTGGGTTCACACTAGTGTGACAAACGCTCCGACATTGGGAGCTAATGTCGCATGACGTGGGAAAAAATCAATGTTTCCCTATGGGAGCCATCCTAACTGGTCCGACACAAGTCGATCCAACTTTGAAAATGCTCCCTGTACTACTTTGGTCCGACTTTGATACTACTTCAGCCCATTGACTATCATTGAAGTCGGATCGCCGTCTTGCATGATCCGACTTTGGCATGCGACTTGTGCTCAGATGATCCTGAGGGGGAACTCCGCGCCAAATTTTAAATAAAAAACCGGTTCCCCCTCCAAGAGCATACCAAGCCCTTGGGTCTGGAATGGATTTTAAGGGGAACCCCCTACGCCAAAAAATGGCGTGGGGGTCACCCCCAAATGCATAACAGACCCTTATCCGAGCACGCAGCCCCGCTGGTCAGGAAAAGGGGTGGGGACGAGCGAGCAGCCCCCTCATCCTGAACTGTACAAGGCTGCATGCCCTCAACATGGGGGGGGTGGGTGCTTTTGGGCAGGGGGGCGCCCTGTGTCCCCACACCCCAAAGCACCTTGTCCCCATGTTGATGAGGACAAGGGCCTCTTCCCGACAACCCTGGCCGTTGGTTGTCGGGGTCTGCGGGCAGGTGGCTTATCGGAATCCAGGAGCCCCCTTTAATAAGGGGGCCCCCAGATCCCGGCCCCCCACCCTATGTGAATGAGTAGAAAGAAAACACACTAGACAGGTTTTTAAAGTAATTTTTCAGGCAGCTCCGGGGGTCTTCTTCCGACTTCGGGGGTCTCTTCTCTTCTCTGCGCCCTCCGGTATCTTCTGCCAGGCTCCTCCGCTATCTTCTGCTCTTTCGCTCGCTCTTTTGCTAGCGGTGGCCCCGTCTTCTCCGTCGTCTTCTTCCCTCTTCTCTTCTTCCGATGTTGACACGATGCTCTCTCCCGCTGCAATGCCGCGTGCGCAACGACTTATATAGGTATGGGGCGTGGTCACCGGGTGATGTCACCCGATGATCCCGCCCCTTTATGATGTCACGGCCCGGGGCATGATGGGTGGTGACGTCATAAAGGGGTGGGGTCATCGGGTGACATCACCCAGTGACCACGCCCCATGCCTATATAAGTCGTTGCACACCACGCGCACACGGCATTACAGCGGGAGAGAAGGTCGTGTCAACATCGGAAGAGGAGAAGAGGGAAGAAGACAAAGAAGACCGGCCACCGCTAGTAAAAGAGTGGGCAAAAGAGCAGAAGATAGCGGTGGAGCCTGGCAGAAGATACCGAACAGCGGGAGAAGAACTGGAGACTGGGAGAAGAGGCCAGAGTGCACAGAGAAGAGGCCGGAGAGCACAGAGAAGAGCCGGAGAGCACGGAAGAGACCCCCGAAGTCGGAAGATAACCCACGGAGCTGCTTAATAAATTCTTTTATTGACACTTTTCCCCCAGGTGAATGGGTAGAGGTACGATGTACCCCATACTCATTCACATAGGGTGGGGGGCTTGCGGATTCCGATAAGCCCCCCACCCGCAGACCCCGACAACCAGCGGCCAGGGTTGTCAGGAAGAGGCCCTTGTCCTCATCAACATGGGGACAAGGTGCTTTGGGGGTGGGGGGGCCGCAGGGCGCCCCCCTGCCCCAAAGAACCCACCCCCCCAAGTTGAGGGCATGTGGCCTGGTATGGTTCAGGAGGGGGGGCGCTCGCTCGTCCCCACCCCTTTTCCTGACCGGCCGGGCTGCGTGCTCGGATAAGGGTCTGGTATGGATTTTGGGGGGATCCCCACGCCGTTTTTTCGGCGTAGGGGGTTCCCCTTAAAACCCGTATCAGACCGAATGGCCTAGTATGCTCTTGGAAGGGGAACCCATGCCGTTTTTTTATGTAAAATTTGGCGTGGAGTTCCCCCTCAAGATTCATACCAAACAGTGCCTGGCATTGGCAGGGATCCAAGTCGGATCCCTGTTCATTGAAAGTCGGACGTATGTCGGCTTCAAGTCGCAGGGCAAACTCGGATCCAAAGTAGGACGGCTGTCGTGTCCCACCAGTGTGAACCCGGCCTGAGATGGTTCTACACCTTCATTTGAGTCCAGCTGTGTTTGATTATACTGATTGGACTTGATTAGGAAAGCCACACACCTGTCTATATTAAGGCAAATTGTTGCCCATACTTACTGTAATTTTCCTTTCCTGGATCCTCCCCATGTCAGCCTACTATGGGTCAGCTCTGCCCCCTCTGAGCCCTCCAGGATCACCTTTTTTCTAGCCCATAAAGGGCGGCTGTCTGACCAGCTCGATGTTCAAACACCCTTCCTTGCGACGGAAGATAGGGTGGGAATTCCGTGCTGACATGGGGAGGATCCAGGAAAGGAAAATCACGGTAAGTATGGGCAACAATTTTCCTTATTCTTGGACCTCCCCATGTCAGCCTACTATGGGATGTACCAAGCAACCTTAAACAAGGGAGGGAAAAATAAAACAACTCAGAGTACTGCTGCTAAACACATTAAATGTCCGACAGCCGCAGAAATAACAGAAGAACCAAACATTTCCGCAGGAGAGAGGGCTACATTTAGCCTATAATATTGTATGAAAGTATTGGGAGAGCTCCAACTTGCTCTGCATACTATCTCGGGTGACACCTTTGCATAAGCTGCCCATGATGCTGCCATACCCCTAGTTGAATGCGCTCTGATCTCCGCAGGAGCGGGAAAGCTAAGGGACTCGTAAGCGATCTGGATGGTCCTCACAATCCAGGATGAGACAATCCTAGGTGGAGCCGCCATGTCCTTTTTAGATCCCATAGGAAAGATGAACAGTTGAGCTTGCTTGCGAAACTCCTCAGTCCGCTTCAAGTAAACTGAAATAGAGGAGACCAAGTCTAGCCTCTTCCAATCATCCTGGAACTGATCTAAGGTGAAGGCCGGCAAGACAGTCTCCCAATTCATGTGAAAGGCAGTAGAGACCTTCGGTAGAAAGCTAGGAACTGGTCTGAGAATAATCTTGTCGAGAAAAATTACACAAAAGGGCTCTTTGGATGAAAAGGCGCATGATTCGGAAACTCTCCTAGCGGAGGCTATGGCCGTCAGGAATACTGTCCTCAATGTTAAAATAAATAAAGAACAGGATGATGTCGGGTCAAAAGGAGGAGCCAACAATGCTTTCAAGACCAGTCAGGTCCCATTTGGGAAAGTCAGTCTTTAGGGGAGACCTGATTTTAATGGCTGCCTTCAGAAAATGGACCACGACCTGATCCAATGCCCACCTGGAGTTCGTCATTGCTGAAAGGGCAGAAATCTGGACCTTCAGGGAATTATAAGCCAGACCATCATCCAGTCCCTGCTGGAGAAACTCCAAGATGTTCGAGACGGAAGGAGATTCGGGCTCCCAGCCCTTTTCTGCAGCAACGCGTCAGAAAGCCTTCCATACTCAGTGATAGGTCGAGTTTGTAGATTTTTTACGAGACTGCAACAAGGTGCCCAACACTCGCGCTGAGAGGCCTAAATCCTTCAGAGATCTCTCAATTTCCATGCCATTAGTCTCAGCCTCCTGGGGTTTGGAGATCCCGACAAACTGGCAGTGGGATTGGTTGACACATCTTCATTCTCCAAACCAGAGGAAACCATGGCCTTCTGGGCCAAAACGGTAGAACTGCTATGGCTGTAACCCTCTCCCTGTGAATCTTCAATAGGCTCTTGAGGATTAAAGGAAGAGGAAGGATCACATACACCAGGGGGGAAGTCCCACGGTTTGGACAGAGCATCTTGGCCGTAAGAATAAAAAGATGAACTAGCTGGTCTCCATTGCCTGGAGAATGGCCTGCCAGGCCTGTAGGAACTTGCTTCCTTAAAATTCTCCCTGGACTTTCTTGCCGGGCGAAAGGGCTGCCGCTGTCTCCTCTTTTCTTGTGGAATTAAACCCGATTTACCTCCGGATACACGTTGGATCGCTGACTTCAAGGGTTTACCGAAAAGCAGTCTACCATCGAACGGCACCGAATATAGGCTCTGTTTCGAAGAATTGTCTGCAGCCCAGTGTCTTAACCACAATGCTCTTCGGGCTGTCACGGAGTGGGCCATGATTTTCGCCATCATTCTGACCTGGTCAACGGCCGCCTCAGCCAGAAATTTGACAGCAGTTTTCACGAATTGCAGAGGCTGGGAACCACCAGGTCCAAGCTCCTCCGCAGAACAACCATCCAACTCTGACACCCAAGTCCTGAGAGCTGCTGCTACAGAGGTAAGGGCCAACACCGGCCTGCACACTGCCCCCGCCACCTTAATATAATCACTTTAAATCCGTATCCACTCTCCGACCCATGGGATCTCTAAAAGAGACTGAATCCTCTAATGGTAGAGTGATATGGCCGGCCAGACGCTGCAGTAAGGCATCCACCCTGGGGGTAGTGTCCCATAACTCCGCATTCTTCATACTGAACGGATACAACTTTGAAAATCTGTTGACGTTCAACCTCCTTTCTGGCCTAGCCCATTCATCCTCCAGTATTTCTCGGATCTCAAAAATGAGGGGATAGTACTTCCGTTGTTTTTTTGGGGGAGGAGTCTCCTCCTGCCACTGTAACGCGTCCTTCACTGCCTCCACCAAGATGGGAACCAACGCAAAATCGAAGGTGCGTGATTCAGGGGGTCACCTCGGCCCCTGAGGAATTGGAATCGGACACTGCGCCGGGTTTCCAGATCCGAATCTGCCGAAGAAGATGCTGGACGGGCGATCTTCTTGGATGCTCCTCTTAGCCCTTCCCTGACTGCGGATTTAATACAAGATTTCACCTGACGAGCTTCAGAAGCGTTATCTCGTGCAGCTTCTTTAAGACAAGAAGCGCACACCAATTTTCCTGGAAGGGCTTCAGCCAGACAGGCCCAACAGCCCGCTTCTTCCAATTGACTTGGAGGAGGACCTGGATGAGGAGGACTGCCTCCTGTGCTTGTGACCAGACCTGGTCCCTCTAGAGGCTTTTTGACGGCTTGAACCTTCTTGGCCTAAGTCTGAGCGACTGCAAAGAGGCTCTGAAAAGGAGACCTGGAATATCGAGATCGTGGAGGAACCCGTAGCTGCATGCGACCTGACATGTCGCGACTTCCTCTTGCTTTTCCGAGGCAGTGCAGCAGACTTAGAGCCTCTTTGCGGGCATTTAGCTCGCACTAGGCTTTTTTCTCTGTAAAAAAAGACAGAGGAGGTGCTCTCTTTTACGAACGAACTGGTAATCGACCGCTGGCCTAGGTGGAGTTGTGGAAAGGAATAGCCAGCAGTGAGCCCACTGACCCCCCCCCCTCCACCCCGCAGTATAACAGTATATGGAAGTATTAAAATGAAAACGGCTATAACACCTGTATGCGGAAGTAACACTTAAAGGGGTTGTAAAGTTGTTTTTTTTTTTTTTTAAAATAACAAACATTTTATACTTACCTTCACTGTGCAGCTCGTTCTGCACAGAGTGGCCCCGAACCTGCTCTTCTGGGGTCCCTCGGCGGCTGTTTCAGCTCCTCCCCGCAAGCATTTACCACCTTAATGCGAGGGCTCGCACGGTGGTGAGTGCTTGCGGGCGCGCTCCCGTGATACAGCCGGCGGCTATAGCCGCTCGCTGTATCACTCGGCCCCGCCCCCCGGCGCGCCGCGTCATCGGATGTGATTGACAGCAGCGCGAGCCAATGGCTGCGCTGCTTTCAATCCATCCACTGCAGCCAATCAGCGACCAGGCTGAGCTGCAATGAAGATGACCAGGACGCGCAGCGAAGGTTCGAGGCGTCAGGTAAGTAAAACGGGGGGGCTGGGGGCGGCGCTACTGTCAAAAGTTTTTTCACCTTAATGCATAGAATGCATTAAGGTGAAAAAATTTTTACCTTTACAACCCCTTTAAACATAATATGCATCAACAGCTTCCTGTTAGACAAGATTATATCTTATGTAACTAACAGATCCCATGCAATGACCGAGCCTGATCATGGTAACATTTGTAATTAAGAAAACCCCATTTGACTTAAAGAAAGAAAAAACAGAATTGAAACAGAAAGAGAAAGCTCAACTTAGGACTGCATCCCCAGTATTCAATGTGTGCTCTCCAGACACACCCCTCGAGGGGGAGAGGGCATATGGTAGCAACCTAAAATATGCATCACCTACGTCTTCAGGCAACTCACTTCGCCACAGGGTAAAAGCAATGCATTGCAGGAGTAATTATGTCCCAACTCGTCTCCATATGGTGCATCATTTGCCCAGGACGTACACTCCAAGGCCCCTCCCCCCACACCATCTCGTCCGAGGAGGAATGCTTGATGGGCCTGTTCTACGGAGGAATTGCATCCCTTAAGCTGTGCTAGCCAGTCCAGCATACTCATATTTTCAATAGAGGTCACCGCCAGCTCCCCCTCTTCTCCCCTCGATCCCTCATCTATTGCTCACCCCCCTGTCAGCCGGATCGGCCAGGGAGGAAGAGGAGGTGTCACACAGTTTTTCCAAATAATTTAGTTCTTCTCCATCTCTGAACTTATACGGTGCTGTAGTGACCAAGTGCTTTAAATGAATATATTCCCATTCACGTAGTTTTCCGCCGAGTTTATGCTCTAATTCTTGTGTAGAGTCAATTTTCCCTTTCCTGATGATATCTTTAATTTGTGAATTCTTTATTTTAAATCTTCGAAATAGGTCTTCACCCGGTGAAAATTTTTTTGTACCAGTGAGAGCCATTAGTGGTGAGTTATATACCCATTTTTGTTTCTGGTGTATTGTATCCCAAATTCTGAACACGTTTTTTGTCAGTTCAGGTGTATTTAAATCTAGTGTTCTGTACTTGCTTGCAATCCAAATATTCTTGTGCAGCATGGTTTTGCTTAAAGTGTTCTCTATCTATTTTTTTTCTCTATTTTCCTTTGTCCACTCAAACATACGTGATAAATTTATTGCTTTGTAATACCTAAAAATATCCGGTGCTGCTAACCCCCCGTGCTGTCTTTTCCTAGAAATCAGTGCAAATTTTAATCTTGGTTTTTTATTTTGCCATATAAATTTTGTCAATATTTTTTGTATAATTTTAAAAAAAACTCTGTGGGACCCCTATTGGCAACATTTGAAATTTATACAAGATTTTGGGCAGAATTACCATTTTGAGCGTATTGACTCTTCCAATCCAGGTTATTGATTGTATATTTATCTTCCGAACTTCTGCCTTAATCTCGTTTAGTAATGGAATGTAGTTTGCAGAATAAATTTTTCAACAGATGACGTCAGTTTGATCCCAAGGTAGGGTAGCTCACCCTTTACCCATGTGAATGTGAATTCCTCTTGAAGGGCCAAGATATCTTTTTTTCTTACTCCAATAGGCCTTATTGTAGTAATTGATTACCACTGGAAATTAATATAAATATATGCAATATAATATTGTTAAATATAAAAAAGAGAAAATACGAAATAGGGGAAAGGTAATATTCCTCTATGTAGTAAGTAGTGGAAGTAATGATCATTCCCCTATGGGGGACCCACACATTCTGATATGTCCCTACTACTAAGTCCCCATATCTCCTAACATCTCTAGGTCTAATGGAAGGATTTGTTTAACTTAATGTTAGGGGTCAACTGGGCGCTCAAGACTAGTTCACATTGGTAGCTATCTATTCATTGTCTATGAAAGCAATTTCATTTGTATCAATGTTAAGGCCATATGGGGTGTAACATCGTACCCTATGGATCCAGGCCATCTCTAACTTTGACAATTCTCTAACCAGGGAGCCCCCCCTCCAATGAGCATTATATTCATCTATTGCCAGAAAGAGTGTATTAGCTGGATCTCGGTTATGGAACTTGTCATAATGTTTGGAAACAGAATGATATTTAAAGCCAATTTTGATGTTGGTAATATGCTCTCCTAGGCGGACCTGCATTGACCGCTTGGTCTTACCGATGTATTGAAGCCCACAGGGGCATTGGAGTAAATAAACCACTCCTGTAGAGCTACACATAACGAATGGCTCAATTTTATACTCCTTAGAAGTGCTTGTTGAAACAAAAGACTCAGTTCTCTTTGTCTTACTTCTGTTCAACGTACAGACTTGACATTTGCGACATTGATGGTATCCAGAAAGATTATGGAAAAAGGACAACGTTTTCTTGGGTGAATGCACTACATTAGGGGCAATAAGAAGGGATCCCTTTAAAAATTACCTGTGGTTCATCTGGTAAAAAGGTGTTAATAATTCTATCATTGCCTAACAGATGCCAATGTTTACGTATAATTTTCTTAATTAAATTTTGTTGAGTTGAATAAGTTGTGATGAAAGGTATAGTGGTCCCTCCCTCTTTTTCTTGGGGCCTATATCCAATAAAGTGGATCTATCCAGTTTTGCAACCTCCTCTATGGTGGCCTCTAAAGTGTGCATGTCATAACCCTTTTCGTGTAGTCTGTCTAAAAGATATCCGCTTGGGATCTATAATCAACCATTTCTAAACAATTACGCCCCCATTCTGACAAATTGGCTCTTTGGCACCGACTTCAGCCAGGTGTCATTGTGACAACATTGTGACAATATGTGATTGTCTTAAAACCATCAGCTCCTTTTATAATGTGAGATCCAAGAAATTAATTCTTTCTTGGCTTGCTTCATAAACAAACCTGATCCCTCTCTCATTGTCATTAATAGAGGAGAAAAATTCATCAAGCTGGGAGATGGTACCATCCCATAGGAGGAGGACATCATCTATGTACCTCGCCAAAACACTAGGTGTGGGTTACGGTCCTTAAAGATGACGTCCTTCTCCCACTTGGCCATAAAAAGATTGGCCAAGTTTGGGGCGTATTTAGCGCCCATAGCTACACCCCATTGGTGTCGATAATAGCTATGGTCAAACCAGAAATAATCATGGTCTGCAGCAAATTCCAGCAGATCCATAATATATATAATATATTCCTGTTGCTGTTGAGGTATTTTTGAAAAGGCATTCAAAAAATATTTTACAGCCAAAACCCCCAAGTTATGTGGGATATTGGTGTACAGTGATGCGACATCAGGTGTAACCAGCCTCATATGTTCATTAGATCTTAATTGGGACAACAAATGGATCGCATGTTTAGTATCCTTCAGGTATGAAGGCATTTGTTGCACTAGAGGCTGGAGAAAAAAAGTCTATATACTTGCCCACCCGGGACATAATGGAGTCGATACCACTTACTATCGGGCGTTCCGGGGGGGGGGGGGGGGGCAAGTAAGACTTTTGATTTTTTTGGTAAATAATACATCACTGGAACCCTTGTAGCCTTGGGGACCAAAACTGTTCTTTCTTTCTCTTGAGTATACCCAACTGTTACCAATAATTACAAGGATTCTTTATATTTTTTATATTTGCTAATAGGATTACCTAGTAGGGGAGTATATGTATCCCAATCCCCTACAATTTTATACATTTCTTTCAGATAATCCTTCCGATCAAGGAGCACAATTCCCCCACCCTTTTCAGCTGGGCGAATGACGATTCCCTTATTATTACAAAGTGAATGCAGTCCCTCTTTCAGATTTTTTTTCCATCTTGTGATTGGTAACCTTAATGGATTCCAAGTCCCTGAGGACTACATCTCTAAATACCCTTAACAAGAGTGCCAGAACCCCAGGGGGATTGAATGTAGAGGCATTAGCCATTCCAGAATAGAAATGCGCCTCGAGTTCAAGTCGAACTCATGTTCGACTCGAACATTGGCTGTTCGCAAGTTCGCCGAACAGCGAACAATTTGGGGTGTTCGTGGCAAATTCGAATGCCGCGGAACACCCTTTAAAAGTCTATGGGAGAAATCAAAAGTGCTAATTTTAAAGGCTAATATGCAAGTTATTGTCATAAAAAGTGTTTGGGGACCTGGGTCCTGCCCCAGGGGACATGGATCAATGCAAAAAAAAGTTTTAAAAACGGAAGTTTTTTCAGGAGCAGTGATTTTAATAATGCTTAAAGTAAAAACAATAAAAGTGTAATATCCCTTTAAATTTTGTACCTGGGGGGTGTCTATAGTATGCCTGTAAAGGGGCGCATGTTTCCTGTGTTTAGAAAAGTCTGACAGCAAAATGACATTTTGAAGGAAAAAACCCATTTAAAACTACCCGCGGCTATTGCATTGCCAACAATACACATAGAAGTTCATTGATAAAAACGGCATGGGAATTCCCCAAGGGGAACCCCAAACCAAAATTAAAAAAAAAAAAAAAAAGAGACGTGGGAGTCCCCCTAAATTTCATACCAGGCCCTTCAGGTCTGGTATGGATATTAAGGGGAACCCCGGCCAAAATTTTTAAAAAAAATGACGTGGGAGTCCCCCTAAATTCCATACCAGGTTCTTCAGGTCTGGTATGGATATTAAGGGGAACCCCGCGCCAAAAAATAAAATAAATAATACGGCGTGGGGTCCCCCCAAAAATCCATACCAGACCCTTATCCGCGCATGCAACCTGGCAGGCCGCAGGAAAAGAGGGGGGGACGAGAGTGCGGCCCCCCTCCTGAACCGTACCAGGCCACATGCCCTCAACATTGGGAGGGTGCTTTAGGGTAGCCCCCCAAAACACCTTGTCCCCATGTTGATGAGGACAAGGACCTCATCCCCACAACCCTGGCCGGTGGTTTTGGGGGTCTGCGGGCTTATCGGAATCTGGAAGCCCCCTTTAACAAGGGGACCCCCAGATGCCGCCCCCCCCTCTGTGTGAAATGGTAAGGGGGTACTTACCCCTACCATTTCACTAAAAAACTGTCAAAAATGTTAAAAATGACAAGAGACAGTTTTTGACAATTCCTTTATTTAAATGCTTCTTCTTTCTTCTTTCATCTTCTGGTTCTTCCTCCGGCGTTCTCGTCCAGCATCTCCTCCGTGGCGTCTTCTATCTTCTTCTCCTCGGGCCGCTCCGCACCCATGGCATGGGGGGGAGGCTCCCGCTCTTCTCTTCTTTTCTTCTTCATTTTCTTCTCCGGGCCGCTCCGCACCCATGCTGGCATGGAGGGAGGCTCCCGCTGTGTGACGGCGCTCCTCGTCTGACAGTTCTTAAATAACGGGGGACGGGGCCACCCGGTGACCCCGCCCCCCTCTGACGCACGGGACATGATGGGACTTCCCTGTGGCATTCCCCGTGACATCACAGGGAAGTCCCGTCAAGTCACTGTGCGTCAGAGGGGGCGGGGTCACCGGGTGGCCCTGCCCCCGTTATTTAAGAACTGTCAGACGAGGAGCGCCGTCACACAGCGGGAGCCTCCCTCCATGCCAGCATGGGTGCGGAGCGGCCCGGAGAAGAAAATGAAGAAGAGAAGAAAAGAAGAAGGAGAAGAGCGGGAGCCTCCCCCCATGCCATGGGTGGGGAGCGGCCCGAGGAGAAGAAGATAGAAGACGCCGCGGAGGAGATGCTGGACGAGAACACCGGAGGAAGAACCAGAAGAGCCAGAAGAACCAAAAGATGAAGGAAGATAGAAGAAGCATTTAAATAAAGGAATTGTCAAAAACTGTCTCTTGTCATTTTTAACATTTTTTTAGTGAAATGGTAGGGGTAAGTACCCCCTTACCATTTCACACAGGGGGGGCCGGGATCTGGGGGTCCCCTTGTTAAAGGGGGCTTATAGATTCCGATAAGCCCCCCGCCCGCAGACCCCTACAAGCACCGGCCAGGGTTGTGGGGATGAGGCCCTTGTCCTCATCAACATGGGGACAAGGTGTTTTGGGGGGCTACCCCAAAGCACCCTGCCAATGTTGAGGGCATGTGGCCTGGTACGGTTCAGGAGGGGGGACCGCACTCTCGTCCCCCCTCTTTTCCTGCGGCCTGCCAGGTTGCGTGCTCGGATAAGGGTCTGGTATGGATTTTTGGGGGGACCCCACGCCGTTTTTTTTTTATTGGCGCGGGGTTCCCCTTAAAATCCATACCAGACCTGAAGGGTCTGGTATGGAATTTAGGGGGAACCCCACGTCATTTTTTTTTTTTAATTTTGGTTCGGGGTTCCCCTTTGGGGAATTCCCATGCCGTTTTTATCAATGAACTTCTATGTGTATTGTCGGCAATGCAATAGCCGCGGGTAGTTTTTTGGGTTTTTTTTAAATATTTTTATTAGATTTTTTGAGACAAACAGCAAACAATACAAAAACACATGGCTGCTACAGTACATCAAGTCCGCGCCAGATTAATTAAAACATTTGATAGAACATATGACAACGTGAGTTGCTAGGTTAAATTAACAGTAGTCAAGGTATAAATATGGTTCTCCTCAGAGGAATTTAAGCCGCGGGTAGTTTTAAATGGGTTTTTTCCTTCAAAATATCATTTTGCTGTCAGACTGTTCTAAACACAGGAAACATGCACCCCTTTACAGGCATACTATAGACACCCCCCAGGTACGAAATTTAAAGGGATATTACACTTTTATTGTTTGACTTTAAGCATTATTAAAATCACTGCTCCTGAAAAAACGTCCGTTTTTAAAACTTTTTTTTTGCATTGATCCATGTCCCCTGGGGCAGGACCCAGGTCCCCAAACACTTTTTATGACAATAACTTGCATATTAGCCTTTAAAATTAGCACTTTTGATTATTCATGTTCGTGTCCCATAGACTTTAACGGTGTTCGCGTGTTCGAACGAACTTTTTTCCTGTTCGCATGTTCTGGTGTAAACCGAACAGGGGGGTGTTCGGCTCATCCCTAGTCCAGAATGTAGGTATTCCTGCTGGACCGATCGTCCTGGTTCTGCTGGAGTGCTCGCAAAGTGTCTTTTAATATTAATCCTGCGAACATACTTGTGAACGTCCATATATGTTTAAAATATATTTAATTTCTTAGGGGGTGCAAACTTTAGACCTTTATTTAATAATGCTAGTTCTGACTTGGTCAATACCTGGGTGCTTAAATTAAAAATACCGTCAACTTTTACATCCTTTTCTTTTTTGAGTCGTGTTCTCCTCCCCCTTCTTGTTCCTCTTTGTTTTCTACTCGCCTTTTTAACCCTTGATTGGGTCTGAGAAAACCCCAAGGGTGTGATTCCTGATTCTCCCCATATGATCTATTGGGATACTCTCTGGATGACCTATAGTACTCATAATCACCATTGTCATGGTTACCTTTATCATGGTATATGGGACCTTCTTTATCTCTCAATGGAAATAACCGATTATGGGTGTCCACCCTATAATCAACCTCATTCTCGTCTCTTTCCCTATCGTGATATGGTGGATTATCAAAATGTTGGCTATGACTGGGTTGTACATCATATCCATAGTCATTATATGGGGCCCTATTGTGACCCCTATCAAACTGAGGGACTGGGGGACTGCTCTGTATGTTTGATATTGACTGATTGTACTGTTGTACAATATCAAACATACAGAGCAAACACTCAGTTCGATAGGGGTCACAATAGGGCAATAATTAAATATGCCCCAAGCTTGGCCAATCTTTTTTATGGCCAAGTGGGAGGAGGACATCATCTATAAGGACCGTAACCCACACCTAGTGTTTTGGGCGAGGTACATAGATGATGTCCTCCTCCTATGGGATGGTACCATCTCCCAGCTTGATGAATTTTTCTCCTCTATTAATGACAATGAGAGAGGGATCAGGTTTGTTTATTAAGCAAGCCAAGAAAGAATTAATTTCTTGGATCTCACCATTATTAAAAGGAGCTGATGGTTTTAAGACAATCACGTATTTTAAACAACTGATCGTAACACCTTTATACCCTTGGACAGTTGTCATAATGACACCTGGCTGAAGTTGGTGCCAAAGAGCCAATTTGTCAGAATGAGGCGTAATTGTTCGGAAATGGTTGATTATAGATCCCAAGCGGATATCTTTTAGACAGACTACACGAAAAGGGTTATGACACGCACACTTTAGAGGCCACCATAGAGGAGGTTGCAAAACTGGATAGATCAACTTTATTGGAAGTAGGCCCCAAGAAAAAGAGGGAAGGACCCACTATACCTTTCATCATAACTTATTCAACTCAACATCATTTAAGAAAATTATACGTAAACATTGGCATCTGATAGAATTATTAACACCTTTTTACCAGATAAACCACAGGTAATTTTTAAAGGGGTCCCTTCTCTTAGGGACATGATTGCACCAAGAAAAGGTTGTCCTTTTTCCAGAATCTTTCTGGATGCCATCAATATCGCAAATGTCAAGTCTGTACGTTGAACAGAAGTAAGACAAAGAGAACTGAGTCTTTTGTTTCAACGAGCACTTCTAAGGAGTATAAAATTGAGCCATTCGTTACGTGTAGCTCTACAGGAGTGGTTTATTTACTCCAATGCCCCTGTGGGCTTCAATACATCAGTAGAACCAAGCAGTCAATGCAGGTCCGCCTAGGAGAGCATATTACCAACATCAAAATTGGCTTTAAATATCATTCTGTTTCCATACATTATGACAGGTTCCATAACCAAGATCCAGCTAATACACTTTTTTTGGCAATAGATAAATATAATGCTCATTGGAGGGGGGGCTCTCTGGTTAGAGAATTGTCAAAGTTAGAGATGGCTTGGATCCATAGGGTACGATGTTACACCCCATATGGCCTTTAACATTGATACGGATGTTAATGCTTTCATAGACAATGGATAAATAGCTACCAATGTGAACTAGTCTTGAGCTCCCACTTGACCCCTAACATTAAGTTAAACATATCCTTCCATAAGACCTAGAGATGTTAGAAGTTATGGGGACCTAGTAGTAGGGACATATCAGAATGGGTGGGTCCCCCGTAGGGGAATGATTATTTCTTCCCTGTAATTGGGGATGCTCCCTCGTTTTCATTTATCATTTTTTATTTATTTTTACATTTATTAAAATAATTTGTAAATAATATAGGTAAAAAGGGAAGGAATTCATAATTTCTTCTTTTTTCCTTTTTTAACTTTTGTATTTGAATTTTTCTCTTTTTGTACGAATAGACGAATATTACCTTTTCCCATATTTCATATTTTCTCTTTTTTATATTTAATTATATTATATTGCATATAATTATATTAATTTCCAGTGGTAATCAATTACTACAATAAGGCCTAAAACTGTTATGCCGTATACTGACGTACCACTAGAGGTCACTTGAGTCACGTTCTTGGTCTGTAATTAAGAATGACTTTTTGGTCCAGTATATTTTAAGGTACATTTTAGTTTAAATAGTAAATAGGACATTAATCCTGCATACTTTGATATATTTTTATATCATGGTATTTTCAGTTTTCCCTGAGACACTGGCAGTAGCCCTATTCCAAAATGGTGGCTATTGTGATGGGGACGCTCGGAGCTCAGGACTGGGCGTTTCCTTGTTCTGTCATGAAGCTTAAAAGGTGGCGAGTCAGCACGCCGCCCGTGCCCCTGGACGACATCACCTTTGACGAAACGACGTAGGGAGGAGCGGCGTGTTGACATCACCAATACAATGTGAAGACACAGGCGAGTATCTGAAGAGCCGGCCGGCTTGAATGCTTTATAGACGCTACTTTTTCGTTTATGCTGTAAGTGCAATTTTTTTATGATTAATAAAACTATATACAGTTTTACACTATGGTAGCTTTTCCTTTTTTAATTGGGTTAACTGCTGCCCGTGAGGCCTTCAGGGAAGAATAAAGAGGAGGAGAAGTGCCATTTAATGGATACACACAGAGACCATGGCTGGGATAAAAGCCTAAAGCAGATGTGATCTCCTTAAAAAAGAGATCAGAGCAGCTGGTAAGGGGCAGTCATTTTCCAGGTGGAAGGACTTTCCTATCTCAAATCATTTTTTCTCTATGGTGTTATCCTGTTTGAAGTCACAATTATCTGTGAAGGAGAGATATTCGAGATATTCCTAGAATGTGAACACTCAGCGAACAGCAACAATATCTGTCTAGACAATCTGTGTTAACAATGTTTCCAATGACATTTTTTGACATATTATGTGGATAATTTCTAATACTTCCTGGTTTAAATACTATGATGCAAGTTGTTTATCTATAGGTCTCAGCACTATATTATAGATTGGGAGCAATTATGTCCCTTATAAGATAGGGATATCCCACCACTCGTGGTAATATCATTCACTTGGCCTTTTTTATTTTTGCGCAGTTTTTTTCTTTCTTTGACATGGTACAGGAGATGATCAGAGACTGGGGACATGGTACAGGAGATGGTCAGAGTCAGAAGGATCCCAATCAGCTTTGATTATACCACTGCAGCGCTTTCCTGTGCGTTTTTATGCGCTGCAAATGCACATGAAAATGCACAAACATGACTTTGGCCGGAACCACATGTGTGGTGCGTTCTTTTCCCTGTCACATTTTCTATGCATGTTTTTAGACGTGCTACCATTAGATCAGTATGCATGTTTTATGCAGGCGCATCAAAGAGGTGGTATGCAGGAGTTTGATGCACTTTCATAAAAACATTTAGTTTTACTCTGCCATTGCATGCTGGGAGTTGTAGTGCTACCTTAAACTTGTTGCTCCTCTTCCAGTCAGGGCATGCTGAGACCTGTAGCCTCCTCCACCATCACCTCTCCAAGCAGCCCTCGAGGTCCCAGATCTGGAGTTTGTAAGTCCCTGCACTTTTTTCCTGCGAATCCAATGCGAGTTCAGCCATACAACTGTATGGCTGAACTCACATCTCACAGACATCGCATGTGATCGGCACTGCAGGTGCGAATCACATACGTTGTCTGTGTTTGCAGTGGTGTGAACCTGGGCTAAAGGTAATGAAAGGAGCTTTTTTTTTTAAATCTGCAGTGATTTTTGTTAACCACTTCAGCCCCGGAAGGATTTACCCCCTTCCTGACCAGAGCACTTTTTACAATTTGGCACTGCGTCGCTTTAACTGCTAATTGCGTGGTCATGCAATGCTGTACCCAAACGAAATTTGCGTCCTTTTCTTCCCACAAATAGAGCTTTCTTTTGATGTTATTTGATCACCTCTGCGTTTTTTATTTTTTGCGCTATAAACGGAAAAAGACCTAAAATTTTGAAAAAAAATGACATTTTCTACCTTTTGTTATAAAAAAAATCCAATAAACTCAATTTTAGTCATACATTTAGGCCAAACTGTATTCGGCCACATGTCTTTGGTAAAAAAAATGTCAATAAGCGTATATTTATTGGTTTACGCAAAAGTTATAGCGTCTACAAACTAGGGTACACTTTCTGTAATTTACACAGCTTTTAGTTTATGACTGCCTATGTAATTTCTTGAGGTGCTAAAATGGCAGGGCAGTACAACCCCTCCCCCAAATGATCCCATTTTGGAAAGTAGACACCCCAAGGAAATTGCTAAGAGGCATGTTGAGCCCATTGAATATTAATTTTTTTGTCCCAAGTGATTGAACAAAAAAACAAAACAAAAAAAAAAAAAAATTACAAAAAAGTTGTCACTAAATGATATATTGCTCACACAGGCCATGGGCATATGTGGAATTGCACCCCAAAATACATTCAGCCGCTTCTCCTGAGTATGGGGATACCACATGTGTGGGACTTTTTGGGAGCCTAGCTGCGTACGGGGCCCCGAAAACCAATCACCGCCTTCAGGATTTCTAAGGGCGTAAATTTTTGATTTCACTCCTCACTACCTTTCACAGTTTTGAAGGCCATAAAATGCCCAGATGGCACAACCCCCCCCCCCCCCAAATGACATTTTGGAAAGTAGACATCCCAAGCTATTTGCTGAGAGGCATGTTAAGTCCATGGAATATTTTATATTTTGACACAAGTTGCGGGAAAGTGACACTTTTTTTTTTTTTGCACAAAGTTGTCACTAAATGATATATTGCTCACACAGGCCATGGGCATATGTGGAATTGCACCCCAAAATACATTTAGCTGCTTCTCCTGAGTATGGGAATACCACGTGTGGGACTTTTTGGGAGCCTAACCACGTACGGGGCCCCGAAAACCAATCACCGCCTTCAGGATTTCTAAGGGTGTAAATTTTTGATTTCACTCTTCACTGCCTATCAGTTTAGGAGGCCATGGAATGCCCAGTTGGCACAAACCACCCCCCCCCATGACCCTATTTTGGAAAGTAGACACCCCAAGCTATTTGCTGAGATGCATGGCGAGTATTTTGCAGCTCTCATTTGTTTTTGAAAATGAAGAAAGACAAGAAAAAAAAAACGTTATTTCTTCTTTCAATTTTCAAAACTTTGTGACAAAAAGTGAGGTCTTCAAAATACTCACTATACTTCTCAGCAAAAAGCTTGGGGTGTCTACTTTCCAAAATAGGGTCATTTGGGGGGGGTTTGTGCCACCTGGGCATTCCATGACTTCCGAAACTGTGATGGGCAGTGAAGAGTGAAATCAAAACTGTACGCCCTTAGAAAGCCTGAAGGCGGTGATTGGTTTTCGGGGTCCCGTGCGTGGCTAGGCTCCCAAAAAGTCTCACACATGTGGTATCCTCGTACTCAGGAGAAGCAACAGAACGTATTTTGGGGTGTAATTTCACATATTCCCATGGCATGTTTGAGCAATATATCATTTAGTGACAACTTTGTGCAAAAAAATAAAATAAAAAATGTGTCTTTTTCCCGCAACTTGTGTCACAATATAAAATATTCCATGGACTCGACATGCCTCTCAGCAAATAGCTTGGGGTGTCTACTTTCCAAAATGGGGTCATTTAGGGGGAGTTTTGAACTGTCCTGGCATTTTATGCACAACATTTAGAAGCTTATGTCACACATCACCCACTCTTCTAACCACTTGAAGACAAAGCCCTTTCTGATACTTTTTGTTTACATGAAAAAATTATTTTTTTCACACAGTATTTGCGCAGCGATTTTTCAAACGCATTTTTTGGGGAAAAAACACACTTTTTTAAATTTTAATGCACTAAAACACACTATATTGCCCAAATGTTTGATGAAATAAAAAAGATGATCTTAGGCCGAGTACATGGATACCAAACATGACATGCTTTAAAATTGTGCACAAACAAAATAAATACATTTTTAAAAGCCTTTAAAAGCCTTTACAGGTTTAGATTTACAGAGGAGGTCTACTGCTAAAATTACTACCCTCGATCGGACCTTTGCGGTGATACCTCACATGCATGGTGCAATTGCTGTTTACATTTGACGCCAGACCGACGCTTGCGTTCGCCTCAGCGCGAGAGCAGGGGGAGACAGGGGTGCTTTTTTTTTTTCCTTTTTTTTTGCTTTTTTATCTTATTTTTAAACTGTTCCTTTCATTTATTTATTTTTTTAATCATTTTTATGGTTATCCCAGGGAATGTAAATATCCCCTATGATAGCAATAGGTAGTGACAGGTACTCTTTAAAAAAAATTGGGGTCTATTAGACCCTAGATCTCTCCTCTGCCCTCAAAGCATCTGACCACACCAAGATCGGTGTGATAAAATGCTTTCCCAATGGTGCTGTTTACATCCGGCGAAATCTAAGTCATGAAATGCTCGTAGCTTCTGGTTTCTTAGGCCATAGAGATGTTTGGAGCCACTCTGGTCTCTGATCAGCTCTATGGTCAGCTGGCTGAATCACCGGCTGCATTCTTAGGTTCCCTGTTGAGACAGGAGAGCCAGAGATAAACACGGAAGATGGTGGGGGCATTCCCTCCCACTGCTTGTAAAAGCAGTCTAGAGGCTAATTAGCCGCTAGGATTGCTTTTACATGAAAGCCGACCGCTGGCTGAAAAGAATGATACCAAGATGATACCTAAACCCGCAGGCATCATTCTGGTATAACCATTCAAAGTCGTGAATGGCGTACCTGAAGACAAAAAAATGGTTAACAATAAAACACAGTAAACGGTAAAGTATAAAAAATTGCATACCTGAAAAGCAAACATGATAAACATAACAATAAAACATTGCAGAATAGAATACAGTAAAAAAGAGCAGAACAAGAGTGCGCATGCGCGCGGGCACGGGAGCGGACATGTTCTGACCTGCTCCGCACGCCGCCGGCCTTTCCAAGCCAGAATAAGCCAGAGGGAAGCCACGCACATTGCCATTCCTTGAGTGATCCGCACTATGAACCGGAGAGGAGGGGGGACATCCAAAAAGAAACTTCCAGCTATTCGTTCCGTTCGGGGAACGCTGCAGCAAGGACTCCCCCATCCAAGATGGCGTCGGGCCGGAGGACGGAGACAGACGCTACAAAGCAGGTGAGTGGGACCCAGGGACATCAGGACCCCCCTGCACAAAGACTCTCTCCTCACAACACTGAGACTGCCGGCCTAGATAGAGAACGAGACCCCTTCTCCCAGTCACAGGAGGACAACACAGGGCTGCAGAAAGATGGGTCCCCGCGGTTCTCTCTCTCCCCCTCCCAAACTTATCAGGGGGGAGGAATGGATGGCGCAGATTCCCCTGCTTCCTCCATAGAGAGGAACATAGCTGAAATAGCAGAGCTTGCACTAAGCCAAAACAGCATGGGAAGTGAACAACAGCCTCCTCCTCCAGCAACATATTCAGGGGATTCTGTCCTCCTTGCTCGCTTCTCAGCATTATTACAGCAAGAGCTTACAAAAGCTTGCCAACTAATAACAGCAAAAATGAAACATGACTTTAATGATATAGGTGACAGACTGGATACTATTGAATCCAAAATGGATGGCACAGTGCGGAGGGTAAATCAGAACTCAAGTATGATAGCCTCATTGCAAGATCAATTAGACCAAGCCAACGCCAAAATTGAAGATCAGGAAAATAGATCCAGACAATATAATTTTCAAATCCGTGGTCTACCAGAGGCGGTCACTGATCTAGAAGACGCAGTACATACCCTCATGCAAGATTTGATTCCAGATATTTCCCCACAGCACATGGAAATTGACAGAGTACACCGAGCATTGATGGCTCCAAGACAAGATGGCCCTCTTAGAGATGTCATAGTTAATCCGCATTTCTATAGAATCAAGGAACAAATAATGTCTACAGCCCGGGCTAGGGGCGATAATCTCTTGGGCCACCAGATACAAATTTTCGCTGACATATCACAAATGACTATCCAAAAACAGACCGACCATTTTGTGCCCCACATTATCTTTCTCATTAAGTCTGTGGGATAGATTACAAAAACCTTTTACCTTCCGCTCACCTCATGCTCCTTTAGCCCCATTAACGGGCAACCCAGACTTCACCCCGGGTCTTAATCTTCAAAGATTATTATGGTGGACCAACAAGGGCTTAATTTGTATAGCTGACTTATGTGACCATAGGGGTATATCATCAAAACAATCTCTTATAAAAAAAAACACTAATTACCTAACACAGAATTCTATCACTACCTCCAGATAGTACACTTCCTGAAAACTCTACAGCGCAAATCTGATATTATGACGTTTTCTCCAATGGAATATCTATGCAGGTCCTTTGATAAACACAAAGGTCACATATCCAAAATCTATGGCATTTTATCCTCTAAGACAGAAAAATTATCTTGTATGCAAAAGTGGGAACAAGATATGGAGGTAACGATGGAAATGGAAACATGGTTTAATACGGCTCAATTAGCCTCAAAAGGTTATATAAATACCTCCCTAATAGAGGCGAATTATAAAGTCCTATTACGGTGGTATATGGTCCCGGCGAGAATTGCTACATACATCCCTGGTGCATCCCCACTATGTTTTAGGGGGTGTGGAGAGGTGGGTTCAATATATCATACTTGGTGGTCCTGTCCTAAAGTTAGACTGTTTTGGATACGTATCTATAACTTTATCTACTCACTGACCCAAGTTAACCTAACCAAATCCCCACAACAGGCGCTACTGGGAGGCCCAGTGGAAGGAGTGCCTCGGCACACAAAAAAACTTATATCCTTTGTCTTCACAGCATCTAGAATTGCGATTGCTAGATCCTGGAGAAAGCCTCTGATCCCATTTGAACTGGTAAAAGCTAAACTGACATGGATCATGATTAATGAACGCCTGTTGGCGATCCTTTCGGATAAACAGCAGGCTTTCGACAGGATCTGGGAACCATGGTGGACATACCTATCTGCGGGCTTTGATACCTAATGGATCTTAAAGAAGATCCCTAGAGGTGCACTCAACCTCAATTTCCCCCCCACCCCTCTTTTTTCTTCTATCTCTCTCTTGCCCTTTATCTCTCCCCTTTATTTTTTGTTAGTCTTCGCAGGTTTTCCTGCCTAGTGTTATTGCCCTTGCAATATTGCAAAGAATCAAGAAGCGATAGTAGCATTCCTGCTTGTAAGTCGGGGGGGGGGGCGCTGGGGGCCTCCCGTCCACAGAGTAGATCCCATAGGGGGTGGACGGGCGGGCGGCGCCACGCCCTCGCGACAAGGCATACATAAGCGATATGATGATGATTCTGGGGCAACTAAAATATAAGGACAGACAGATGTAGAGATGTTATATCCAACCAGTAAAACTGTTACATTTTGCTACAGATAATGTGTGCAGGCCATGCTGGCCGAGTGCTGTTTTTTTTAATCTCTCTATATATATTATATTCAATAAAAAATATTGGAAAAGAAAGAGCAGAACAATAGAGAGAGAGAGAGAACAATAAAACAACAACTATTTTTTTTCTATTTTATATATATATATTTTTTCTTTTTTACACTTTTTTTTGTAACTACCTTTTATAACAGTAACCGGTTCCAGGTTCGGGTCTCTCAAAATGCGATGGCATCTTGGGAGACCCTGTGAAAGTGTGCCTAGTCTGTGCAGTGCTGTACCCTACGCTAATACTCAACTAGTGAATGGTAGCGTTCAAAACATTCACCAATGCAAAGACCAGGATTGTCAGGACAGGAGGGACAATAATAGCGGGTGTCACGCCTATATCCGCGCTTGCTGCAGACACGACATGTTTTTTGGGGGGTTCGTTGGGTAGGGGTACTCGGGAGGACATAAAGAAAATGCCTCTCATGCAGCCGGCTGCATTTGGTTGGGGATGTGAATGGGGGAAGTACGGGCGCTGCAGAAGTGGTGGGTTCCCAATTAAGATTGGCGAATGCAGCAGGAAGGGCACTATGGGCACGACGGGCCTGTTTGTCTTCTTCTTGGTGGCAGCGGGACACTACTTGTGCTTGCCACCTCACCAGCTTGAACTGCACTTATGGGACTCGCCATGTCACCAAGTGTTACTGCGGTGCTGGTTTGACTACGACCGGGGTGTACTAGACCGCTGATGCTTGCCAGTTCACCAAAACGCTACCAAAAAAAAAACTGTTAGCGATCGCAGGGATCAGGCCTGACTCAGCGAATGCTGCAGTTATGTGTTTAGTGTTTTGTAAGTGACAGTGATCGATCAATACTGCACTTGGGTGGGATGGGCCGGGCGGAGGGGCAAAACGCAGGTGCTAGCAGGTATCTGGGCTGATCCCGCTAACACTGCGTTTTTGGGAATCCTAAACCGCTGGGGACGCTAGAATAGATCTGATCAGATATTGATCCGTTCAGATACTATACCACTAAGGGAGGTGTACAGTGCGTGCGTGGGTGTTAGCGCTACTGGCGCTAACCTGACGCTGCTTGGGGCTGGTGCTTACCAGTTCACCAAAATGCTACCAAAAAAACTGGTCAGGCCTGATCCCTGCAGTTATGCGTTTAGTGTTTTGTAAGTGACAGTGATCGATCGATACTGCACTTGGGTGGGCTGGGATGGGCCGGGCGGAGGGGCAAAACGCAGGTGCTAGCAGGTATCTGGGCTGATCCCGCTAACACTTCGTTTTTGGGAACCCTAAACTGCTGGGGACGCTAGTATAGATCTGATCAGATCAGATATTGATCCGTTCAGACACTATACCACTAAGGGAGGCGTATGCTGCGTGCATGGGTGCTAGCGGTACTGGCGCTAATCTGACGCTGCCTGGGGCCACGCATATCACCGCCGGGCGATCAGGGGGCTAAACCTTTATTCGGTAATAAACGGTGGGTGCCCTGACACTATAAAAAAAACGAACTAACCAGTGTCACCCGTAACGGTTATACGGTGATCAGTGGTGAAAGGGTTAACTAGGGGGCAATCAAGGGGTTAAAACCTTTAGTAGGTAGTATATGGGGGTCCCTGACGCTATAAAACGCTGACGGCGAACCTAAATATTTACCTCCCTAACTAGCGTCACCAGTGACACTAATACAGCGATCAGAAAAATGATCGCTTAGTGACACTGGCGACGGGGGGTGATCAAGGAGTTAAAACTTTATTAGGGGGGGTATCCTAGACCTAAAGGGGGCTAACACTAACTGCCCTACCACACTGTCACAAACTGACACCAATGCAGTAATCAGAAAAAAAGGGGGAGGGGCGATTGGGGGTGTAATGTGTGCCTGGCATGTTCTACTGTGTGTGTGTTATGCACTCACATTGATGTGTTCTCTCCTCGGAGCCGGAACGGAAAATACCGAGCCGAGGAGAGATGACATTTCCTTTGCTGCTGTTTAGCATACAGCAGCAGAGTAAGAAGCTGATTGGCTGGGAGCGATCACGAGGGGGGGCCACGAATGGAAGGTCTCCCCCTCGCCTCTCACCGCTCCCAGTCACAAGCCGACCGCCTCGGGCACCGGGTACGTGATTCTGCCTGCCTGTGCCATTCTGCCGACGTATATCGTCGTGAGGCGGTCGGCAAGTGGTTAATATGGGCCTCCTTAACTGGAACATAGGAAGTTTTTTAAAGGTGAACTAACCCTTTAATGATACAACACTAGTTAAACTATGCTTGTTTTAAATAAATGTCACACCCCTATTTAAAGTAATTCTCCACCTATAGTGGCTTTCTGAATGCACAAAAGGTATCCCTGGAAATGTTTTTAACCTCCTGGTGGCTTTCCCGAGTGTGGCTTGGGGTTAAATTTCAGTACCATTAGCGGTAACCCCGAGCCACACTCGGGATTGCATTGCAGGATCCTGGTGCAGTGTACTTACCTTGTCCCCAGGATCCTGCGATGTCCCCCTGCTGTGTCCGCGGGCTCTGTCCTCCGCCCGATGCCTCTCTGTGCCGGGCTCCATTCCCTGTGAGCGTCGCAACGCACGGGAGCGGAGCCCGGCGGCAAATGCATAAAAGTGAAAAATCATAATACATAAAGTACAGTAATCTTACAGATTACATTACTGTATGAAATTATTTCACATCCCTTTTGTCCCCAGTGCTTTGTCCAGTGCCCTGCATGCAGTTTTATATGATATATACTGTTCTTTCTGCCTGGAAACTGGAGATTGTCCATAACAACCAAAAAGTGTCCCTTTACGTCAAAAGTGGTTTTAGACCAGCTAGAAAAGAGCGATAGTAAATTAGAACACTTACATTATTGAGCGATAGTGAATCGTGGGGAAATTAATTTTATTATTTTTATATTTATATTTTTTATAATTATTTATATTTATTTATTATATTATAATTTATGATTTTGTGTTTCAAACTTCATCATACCCGGGATATCTACTAGACTCTTGTTTGAACAAATTTAAGTGTGTTATTGCTAAGAATTAAAGGCCTACAATATAAAACGCCAAAGTTCTATGCAAAATAATTGTACCGCTTTGAGACGCAAAAATCTGACATAATCATACCGACAGGGAGGTTACATGTTGGCAATTGTGCATTTATGCTGCAGCCATCATATAGTCTTCCCTGAATATGGTCATGTTGTGTCTGTCCTCAGTAATAATCAAATCCCTTACCTTGCCAAATCCTCCTGCTCCAAGTACTGCATGAAAAACAAAGCTCTCCAGATTCAGGGGAGCCATTCAGGGGTTTGCATTGTAGAAAGACGCTCTGCTCAGTGCCGGTTCACACTAGACGCGGCACGACTTGCAGGTCGCCTCACTGAGGCGACCTGCACACGACTGCCGGGGCGACTTGCAAGACGACTTCTGTATAGAAGTCTATGCAAGTCGCCCCCAAAGTAGTACAGGAACCTTTCTTCTAAGTCGGAGCAACTTGCGTCGCTCCGATTAGAACGGTTCCATTGTACAGAACGGGAGGCGACTTGTCAGGCGGCTAGGTCGCCGGACAAGTCACCCCCGTGTGAACCGAGCCTAACTGCTACACAGAGGATAAAAATATTTCTGAAATTTAATGAAAGGAATCTCCTGGTCTCGCTGCTTAATATGTATTACAATGAAAAAACAGCCTGATACAGAGAGAACTGTTTTCACGTTAACCAGTGACAGCCGCTTCATTAGGGACGCCACCCCCCCCAATCCATGCGCCCGGCCCCTAATCTGCATGCAGGGCGCCGGACGCATGGATTCCATTGGGGGTTTATTTTTATTTTTTTTTAGAAGCACATGATTAGAGCCTGAGGCTCTAATTGTCTTCAAAAAAGGGTGAACCTGGGGAGCAGAGTACTGGGTTATGTGGTTGGTTGGTTGGCTGGCTGGGGCGACATGGGCCGCCCCCCTAAGAAAACTGAGCACCAGTCGCCACTGATTTTAAGCTTCTAAACGTAAACATGCACCCTAGAAGCAGACACCCAAGGTTCTTTTGTGGGTCTCATGAGTTTGTTTTCATTTTCCTATTAAAAGGTTTCAATATGTCTAATGCCTCATCCATACTATCAGGTTTTTCATTCATTTTTCACACAGTGGGCTGAACCTAAAAAAAAAAAAAAAAAGTTGGAGCTCAAGAGGAGCTGTTGTACTAATAATCCAATGTTCGTACAGCGATCTCCCCACTGGGCTATTGTGTTCTGACAGAGGGACTGCCCCCCTCCAGAACACACCAGTCATTGGCTGAGAGTGCTGATCTGATACCGATCGGCTGATGTTTTTTGGCCATGCACCTTTGAAAGAAGCCAGACATTTGGCCAGCTTCTGTCAGACAGGCTGCTGTACACATGGGCCGAATGTCAGATGGCTTCTGTTAAAGTGGTTAATATTCGGCCCATTTGTACCAGGCTTAACTCTGGGGATGAGCCCCATTCCCCAGTCCAGTGAGAGCTTTATCTGTAACCAATTAGAGACCTCTAACTGGAGAGGGAGGCATATTTATTTAGCAAGGTTTAAATGAACTGTTGCCAGTATGTCAATGTCTGCTAGATCATTCAGACATTGATAATTGGTTAGTTCACCTTTACCAAAAACTGCCTGCGCAGGTAATGGGTGTGCTGTAGGAGGAAAAAAAACTGTGCAGCTTTGACCAAAGTTAATCACTTGAAGACCAGGCCTTACAAGTAAAAGTCAGTAATTTCTTGCTAGAAAACTACTTAGAACCTCCAAACTATACAAATGGCTCAATACAAAGTATAATTAAAAACTTTCTCTACTGTAGTTTAGCCCTCGTTCACACTGAACGTGGGTTGGAAATCGTGCAAGTTCAGCTGAACTCGCACAATTTCAAACCCGCATCTCAGTGCGGGTTTGGGGGCGTTGAAAAGACATCTGTGCAGGTTCATGCACATATGTCTATTGAAATCGCCCCCAAAGTCACCAAAAGTAGTGCAGGAACTACTTATGGAAATAGGTGCAGCGCCGCACCGATTGGGACAGTGCCGTTGTAGGCAATAGGCTGCGATTTGACATTTTAAATCACGCTGTTGTGAACGGGGACTTAAACCTGTTTTCCACACTGCATAGCCAGATAAGTGATGCATGTAGTTTATGGTATTATACTGTGATCGTGTTGTATTTTTAGATATCTTGTGTGACCTTCAGGTAGCGTTCACAATATTGCGATTTGGATGCGTATTTCTCCGCATCCAATTCGCATACCAGGAGATTGTGACCATCTCTCTATGGAGCAGGTGCAAATTACACAGCAGTCCTGTGCATCTTTTGGTCAGTTTCAGGTCCAAATTCAGCAAAAATTAGGGCTGAAATCGGACCTAAATCGGTGAATGGAGATTCACCGGACTCCTGCAGTGAGCCGCTGTGTTCTCCAGTGTGAACCAAGCCTTATGTTTTGGGATGGTGACTATGTA
Organism: Lithobates clamitans; assembly: GCA_037952925.1. Classification (NCBI taxonomy): domain Eukaryota; kingdom Metazoa; phylum Chordata; class Amphibia; order Anura; family Ranidae; genus Lithobates; species Lithobates clamitans. Next base: position 1,008,138 of record JBBGZY010001422.1, read on the forward strand.
TGAGGGGTAAAATACTTTCTGGTTAGCCAGGACGAGTGTCCATTGTGTAACACTGGAGGGACAGGTGTACCCTGGGAAAGGAGGAGATGGTAGTACAAATGTCAGGACCCTTCATAAACCGAAGAAGAAGAAGAGCGACACCAAGAAATCAAAGTTATCTGTTGAGACCCCCCGAGCGTCGCCTGCAAAAGAAGATTCATGAGGGATTGCTGCTCTCTACAATCCAGGGACAATTGTTTCTTTTTATAGCTAATCTGTACATGGATTCTTAGCCACATGCCGACCGCCTAACGCAGATATACTGCGGCAGAATGGCACAGGCAGGCAAAATCACGCATCTGATACGGGATTTGCCTCCCACGGGAGGTGCCCGAGGCGGTCGGCTTCATTCCAGGAGCAATCCATACTGAGGGGGAGGCCATTGATTCATGGCCACCCCCTCGCGATTGCTCCCGGCGAATGAAAATCTTCCTCTGCTGCTGTAATGTAAACAGCGGCAGAGAAAGTGATGTCATCTCTCCTCGTGAAGCCTTTTCGTTCCGGCTTCCAAGGGGAGAAGACATCAAGTCACCAACACTACACGTACAGTAGAACACTCTAGGCACACTTTTCACCCCCTGATCACCCCCCTGCACCACAGGTTTTACAGATTATTCTATTTTGGCCTCAATTTTTTGGTTTCATATGTTGAAATTAGCAAAGCATTTGCACGAGTAAGAAGTCCTGTCTGCTGTTTGATAGAAGCCATGTGGTGGACACAGCAAATATGTGGAAGAAGGTGCTCTGGTCAGACGAGACCAAAATTTTACTTTTTTGGCCTAAAAGCAAAACACTACGTGTGGCAGAAAACTAACACTACACATCACCCTGAACACACCATCCCCACCGTGAAACATGGTGGTGGCAGCATCATGTTGTGGGGATGATTTTCTTCAGCAGGTACAGGGAGGCTGATCAGAGTTGATGGGAAGATGGATAGAGACAAATACAGGGCGGTCTTAGAAGAAAACCTGTTAGAGTCTGCAAAAAACTTGAGACTGGGGCTGAGGTTCACCTTCCAGTGGGACAACGATCCTAAGCATACAGCCAGAGCTACAATAGAATGATTTATAAAAGCATATTCATGTTTTAGAATGGCCCAGTCAAAGTCCAGACCTAAATCCAATTGAGAATCTGTGGCAAGACTTGAAAATTGCTGATCACAGACGCTCTCCATGCAATCTGACAGAGCTTGAGCTATTTTGCAAAAAAGAATGGGCAAAAATGTCACTCTAGATGTGCAAAGCTGGTAGAGACATACCCAAAAAAGACTTGCTGCTGTAATTGCAGCGAAAGGCGGTTCTACAAAGTATTGACTCAGGGGGGCTGAATACAAATGCACCCCACACTTTTCATATAATTATTCGTAAAAAATTTTGAAAACCATTTATAATTTTCCTTCTACTTCACAATGTGCCACTTTGTGTTGGTCTATCACATAAAATCCCAATAAAATACATTTATGTTTTTGGTTTTAACATGACAAAATGTGGAAAATTTCAAGGGATATGAATACTTATTCAAGGCACTGTATGTGAACCGGGGCTGAAAATAGGTATCGGTAATTGATACCGGCGAGTACTCGAGGAAAAGTATCAGTACTCATATTCTGTATTAAATTGGTATTGGTGCATCCCTAATTGAAATAATAAAATATTGGGGGGGAAACCATGGCAGGTTTGCTTTGTTATAAATACAGTGAAGATTTTGGTACCATCCACATTACAAGCGGCCTCTGTGTATCATTACTGCAGTTCCTAAAACTGGATGGTGTGAAAATATTCCTCTACATGGTTTTGTACCTCAAATAGTCCTAGTGCTCACATATGAGGTTTTGGTGAGTTTCTAGAAAATATCCACACCTATGCAGTTTTAGTGCTTTTTGCATTTTGCAGATTTGCACTACAGAACGTGTTCCATAGGAAACCATGTTAAATGGACTGTAGTGCAAATCTGAAAAATGCAAAAAGCACTAAAACTGCATAGCTGTGAATCGAGCCTTAGTCCTGGTTCACGCTGCCCGCAACTTCCATGCAACTCTGAAGTTGGACCCCAGCGTGACTTTGCCATGACTTGCATGCGACTTCTTTAACAGAAGTCAATGCAACTCGGACCGAAGGGAGTGCAGAAACCTTTTTCTAAGTTGATTAGAACAGTTCCATTGCATCGAATGGGTTCCGACTTCTGATGTGACAAGTGCTCCAAAGTCGGAGCGATTGTCACATCAGTGTGAACCGGGCCTAAAAAATAGCTACTTGCGGCAGATGATTGGCTGCTGTCCAGAAGTAAGATTGTCACACACACACAGCAGAGGTGGGTGCTCTAGATCAATTATTCTCAACTCCAGTCCTCAAGTACCCCCAACAGGTCATGTTTTCAGGATTCCCATTTTTTTTTTGCACATGTGATTTGATCAGTTTCACTGCCTTAGTAATTACCACAGCCATTTCATCTGAGTGAAATCCTGAAAACATGACCTGTTGGGGGTACTTAAGGACTGGAGTTGAGAAACCTTGCTCTAGATAAGTTTCAGTTCTTAGGCCCCTTTCACACTGGGGCGGTAGGGGGCATCAGCGGTAAAACAGCGATATTTTTAGCGCTGTTTTACCGCGGTATTCGGCCGCTAGCGGTGCGGTTTTATCCCCCCGCTGGCGGCCGAAAAAGGGTTAAAACCCCTCGTATAGCGTGGCTATAGCCGCGGTATTACCGCGGTATAGCCGCGCTGTCCCATTGATTTCAATGGGAAGGAGCGGTTTAGGAGCGGTGAATACACCGCTCCAAAGATGCGGCTTGCAGGAGATTTTTTTCTTCTGCCAGCGCGCCGCTTCAGTGTGAAAGCCCTCGGGCTTTCACACTGAACAAACAGCGGAAGCTGTTTAGGGGCGGTATGCAGGCGCTATTTTTAGCGCAATAACGCCTGCAAACCACTTCAGTGTGAAAGGGGCCTTAGTGGGGTCTCAATGATTTCTTTAAAGGAGATCTGTATTGGGAGAAGGTTGGAGGCTGCCATTGGGGACCTGGATAAAGCATGTCTATCACGAGACCCTTAATCTCTGTCTTTACAAGTCATTGACTGAAAAAGCCTAAGCTTTGCTGGTCAGAATGACCTGGTAATTGCCTGTGACTGGAAGCTCCTGAAGATATGTGCATATCTAGGCACTTGCATTTCATCCCTGCCTTTTATTCATATCTACATAGGTCCCCATTCCTGCACCTTTTTTCCTTTGTTCGGTGATTTCACATAAGCATGCAGAAATGTATGCTGATGTAAACTTTAGGGAAACGGGTGGGGGAGGGTCCACTTTACCCACTTCAGCTCCGCAATATTTACCCCCTTCCTGACCAGGTCATTTTTTGCAATATGGCACTACATTACTTTAACAGCTAATTGTGCCGTCATGCGACACTGTACACAAATAAAATTGATGTCCTTCTTTCCCACAAATAGGGGCTTTTTTTTGGTGGTATTTGATCACCTCTGCGCTTTTTATTTTTTACGCTATAAACAAAAGAACGGCAATTTGGAAAAATAAACAATATTTTTTTACTTTATGCTATAAAACATATCCAATATTTTTTTTTTTTAATCAAATTTCTTCATAAATTTAGGCCAATATCTATTCTGCTACATATTTTTGGTAAAAAAAAAAAATCCCAGTGAGCATATATTGATTGGTGTGCACAAAAGTTAAAGCGTCTACAAACTATGGGATATATTTATGGAATTTTTATTTTTTTTCTACTAGCAATGGCGGAGATTGGCGACTTATAGCGGGATTGCGATATTGCAGAGGAAAAACTGGACACTGACACTTTTGGGGACCACTGACATTATTACAGTGATCAGTGCTAAAAAAAAAATGCACTGTCACTGTACTAATGACACTGACTGGGAAGGGGTTAACATCAGGGGTGATCAAAGGGTTAACTGTGTGCGCAGCTGGTGGTTTACTACTGTGGGGAAGGTGCTTTTATTAGAGGAAGGAATAGATCTGTCTGTGCTTTGCAGGAACAGAGAATCAATGCCTTCCTTACTGACAGAATGGCAATCTGCCTTATTTACATAGGCAAATCGCCGTTCTGCCCATACACAGAACAATTAGCGGGTGCTGGCGGACATCGGGTCTGGAGAACCCGCTGATCAGCTCCCGCTGTGTATAATCACAGTGGGAGCAAGCTGCTGGAGGGGCACATTCGCACCTTATACCTGGAAGTGCAGGATCACAGAGATTATATATATATATATATATATGTGTGTGTGTAACGCTATCGGTAACCAGTCCTGGCACATTTGGCTCTACTGGTGCTAATAGTGATAAATGTCCCAGGCACATTCCTTGTCAGGGTGAAAGTCCTTTTTTCGGGTGGTGGTGGATTGAGGGCGCCAGTCACTTTGAATACATATTAGATGTTTTAATAATGCACGTGCTTGAAGAGTGGGAAGGAGGGTGGAGGGAACACAGGATACCTGAGGGTTCCATTTACAATACACAGTCTCTGGTCTCATACATGGTCTTCTCACCAATATCAATCCTTCTTTAACAGAACTCTGCTGGATGGAATACATCTCATAATTGTGGCTCCTTGTCAACTGAGGTTCCTGTGTATTCTCAGTCTTATGCCCTGTACACACGGTCGGATTTTCCGACGGAAAAAGTGTGATCGGATTGTGTTGTCGGAAATTCCGATCGTGTGTGGGCTCCATCGGACTTTTTCTATCAGAATTTCCGACGCACAAAGTTTGAGAGCAGGATATAAAATTTTCCGACAACAAAATCCGATCGGTTAAATTCCGATCGTGTGTACACAAATCCGACGCACAAAGTGCCACGCGTGCTCAGAATAAAGAAATGAAAGCTATTGACTACTGCCCCGTTTATAGTCCCAACATACGTGTTTTACGTCACCGCGTTCAGAACGATCGGATTTTCCGACAACTTTGTGCGACCGTGTGTATGCAAGACAAGTTTGAGCCAACATCCATCGGAAAAAATCCATGGATTTTGTTGTCGGAATGTCCGATCAATGTCCGATCGTGTGTGCAGGGCATTAGGATACAAGGCAGGACAGCAGTAGGAAGGTTCATGTGATGTTTCCCAGCTCGGTCAGTCACTCACCATCCCTGTGGTAGGATAACCGCAGCTTTGCTTCCCCAGACAGCCAGTAGCACTTCATCTCAGCCAGCAGCTTAGGGACACCTCCCATGGCAGGAGATCCCTCAACACTCCATCCCTCAACACTGCATCCCTCAACACTGCATCCCTCAACACTGCATCCCTCAACACTGCATCCCTCAACACTGCATCCCTCAACACTGCATCCCTCAACACTCCATCCCTCAACACTCCATCCCTCAACACTCCATCCCTCAACACTCCATCCCTCAACACTCCATCCCTCAACACTCCATCCCTCAACACTCCATCCCTCAACACTCCATCCCTCAACACTGCATCCCTCAACACTGCATCCCTCAACACTGCATCCCTCAACACTGCATCCCTCAACACTGCATCCCTCAACACTCCATCCCTCAACACTGCATCCCTCAACACTCCATCCCTCAACACTCCATCCCTCAACACTCCATCCCTCAACACTCCATCCCTCAACACTCCATCCCTCAACACTGCATCCCTCAACACTGCATCCCTCAACACTCCATCCCTCAACACTGCATCCCTCAACACTGCATCCCTCAACACTGCATCCCTCAACACTGCATCCCTCAACACTCCATCCCTCAACACTCCATCCCTCAACACTCCATCCCTCAACACTCCATCCCTCAACACTGCATCCCTCAACACTGCATCCCTCAACACTCCATCCCTCAACACTGCATCCCTCAACACTGCATCCCTCAACACTCCATCCCTCAACACTGCATCCCTCAACACTGCATCCCTCAACACTGCATCCCTCAACACTCCATCCCTCAACACTGCATCCCTCAACACTGCATCCCTCAACACTGCATCCCTCAACACTGCATCCCTCAACACTCCATCCCTCAACACTGCATCCCTCAACACTCCATCCCTCAACACTGCATCCCTCAACACTGCATCCCTCAACACTCCATCCCTCAACACTGCATCCCTCAACACTGCATCCCTCAACACTGCATCCCTCAACACTCCATACCTGTAGGCCCTGAGGCCTAGATAAGTGGATCACACAGACATCCTCTCAAGGGAAATTCCTGGAGGGAAAGAGAAAGAGCAGGAAGTGGCTCAGATATTTAATAGCTTTCCCAGCATGCACAGCAAGCTCCCCAGGCCTGCTGATTGGCCAGGTATTAAATATCTATAATGTGCAGTAATCTCTCCAGCACACCCTGCTGGAGAACACTCACATAGCATGTGACTGAGAATGATCTCTGGACACTAAAGCCTCGTACACACGATCGGATTGTTGGCCAACAAAACCTCGGACTTTTGTCCGAAGGGCGTTGGCCCAAACTTGTCTTGCATACAAGCGGCAAGGAATTGTCGGCCAACAAACACGACCGCAGTGACGTACTACGTTGTTTTTCAGCTCTTTGGCGCCACGCTTTGGGCTACTTCTGCTAATTTCGTGTTAGTAGACGTTTGGTGAGTGTTGATTTTACGCTTTGAATTTCACGCTTTTCAGTTCGTTTCTAAACGGCCGTTCGTCAGCAAGCCATGTTGCTGAATCGGAGGAGATAAAGTGTTATTATTGGCCGTGGAGTTATTTTCTTTGACATTATTTTTTTGGTTGAATAATGATCTATGGTATTTTTGGATGCATAGAATGCACTTTTTGGTTGAGTTCTATTGGCAGATAACATGTCTAATTTTATTGGTTTTCTTTTTTTAATGCACAATAAAAAAATAGTGGAGAATAATACTTGGCTATGTGTTTTACTTCAAATGACAGTTTGGGAGTAGGCAGTTCCATTTTTTGTAAAATTGACAAGGGACACCAACATAGTTGTAATAATGGTGGATAATGGTGTTGTGGTAACTTGCCCACATAAAAAAAAAGCATAATAATATTATTCTTGATATCACTAGAAAAAAAAAGCCTTCGAAAAGACCGACCACTTCTGGCTTGTCCTTGCTTCCGAGCATGCGTGTTTGTACTTTGTACTTTGGACTTTTGTCCGACGGACTTGTGTACACACGCTCGGAAAATCCGACAACAAACATTTGTTTGCGGAAAATTTTAAAACCTGCCATCCAACATTTGTCCGCAGAAAATCTGACAACAGTTGGCGGAAAATCTGACCGTGTGTACGCTCCATCGGACAACAGCCAACATTGTCCCCATGTTGATGGGGACAAGATCCTCTTCCCGACAACCATGAGCGGTGGTTGTGGGGGTCTGCGGGCAGGAGGGGATTATCAGAATCTGGAAGGGGTCCCCCAGATCCTGGCCCCCTCCCCCATGTGAATGAGTATGGGGTACATTGTGCCCCTACCCATTCACCAAAAAAAAGTATAGGGTTACAAAAAAGAGACGGTTTTGGAAAATAATTTATTAAAAAAGAAGAATGTCCCATCATAGCTCCATGTCTTCTTCCTCTGGTCCTTCTTCCACCGCGTCTTCTTCCACCGCGTCTTCTTCCTCCGCTTCTTCTTCCACCACTTCTTCTTCCTCCAGTCTTCTTCCTCTGCTTCTTCTTCCTCTGCTTCTTCTTCCTCCAATCTTCTTCTTCCGCCCAATTGTCATTCAAAGTGTGACATGGCTGAAAGCTGAAAATTGGCCTGGGCAGGAAGGGGGTAAATGTGCCCATTAGGTAACTGGTTAACATTGCAGTCTATGACACTCAGTAGTGCAGAAACTTTTTTTTTGAGATGCAGCAATTAAGATGGCACCCATAGAAATAAATGTGTTTTGACTTGTAATGCGACTTTCTGTGTTGCACATCGCAGCGAGTCGCGTGAGAAGTTGTGCGAACCAGGGCTAAGCCAGCCAAACACGACTCATTGAAGTGAATGGAGAAGTGGGGCAAACGCAATGTGTTGCTGCTGGAATTATGGGGTTAAAACAGGCGGTGAAGAAGGGGCACCATGTTGCCTCCTCGCTGCCTGTCAAATGCATTTGAAAAGCGGTCCAAATGCAGATCGCTTTTCATAGTCTTGGTGGTTTTGACGAAAGTTTATCAGTGCCCATTTTATTTCACATTGCAGACTCCTTCTCACTCCACCAACAACAAAGGCGGGAAAATGATTAACTCCATTTCCAGTCATCATTATTTCCCCTCAGCGCGCTGCCTGCTGTCAGTTGCTTTTTTTACCACTAGATGTCAGCAGAGCGCAGCCCCCATCCCCTGTAACGACTCCTATTATGGGATTGATGTGGTGGGCGTGTCTCTGTGTGATGTACATCGTGTAGGAATCCATCACTCTCCGTCCTTCACCCCGCCCACCGCTCAGGGGTTGCTATGGTGACAGTTTCCCCCTCTCATAAAGTAGCCCCTCACTTGTTGCTATGGAAACACCGCAATTCTCCCCCCTCTGATCTCCCCCTGAAGAGATTCCCGGCTCTCGCGGTACCTCCCCTGCCAGCTCCGGACACCGGCCACACAAAGGGACCGGACACTGGAGGGGAGGCACTGACACTGTGAGTATACCGACACCACCACACTTCCCTCCCCGGAGTCCCGACACCACTGTGACACCATTCACACCTTCCACCGTCCACAGCTCTGTATACAAGGCAGGGGAGCGACCCCAGACCTGCACCCCCCCCCCCTCCATTACCAGACACACTATTATTATTATCAGAGGAAACCTCATCCCAGCCCTGTGTACATACAATACACCACAATACACAGCCTGGGGGACTACAAGTCCCAGCATTCACCACAATACACAGCCTGGGGGACTACAAGTCCCAGCATTCACCACAATACACAGCCTGGGGGACTACAAGTCCCAGCATTCACCACAATACACAGCCTGGGGGACTACAAGTCCCAGCATCCACCACAATACACAGTCTGGGGGACTACAAGTCCCAGCATTCACCACAATACACAGTCTGGGGGACTACAAGTCCCAGCATCCACCACAATACACAGCCTGGGGGACTACAAGTCCCAGCATTCACCACGATACACAGTCTGGGGGACTACAAGTCACAGCATTCACCACAATACACAGTCTGGGGGACTACAAGTCCCAGCATTCACCACAACACACAGCCTGGGGGACTACAAGTCCCAGCATTCACCACGATACACAGTCTGGGGGACTACAAGTCACAGCATTCACCACGATACACAGTCTGGGGGACTACAAGTCCCAGCATTCACCACGATACACAGTCTGGGGGACTACAAGTCACAGCATTCACCACAATACACAGTCTGGGGGACTACAAGTCCCAGCATCGACCACAATACACAGCCTGGGGGACTACAAGTCCCAGCATCCACCACAATACACAGCCTGGGGGACTACAAGTCCCAGCATTCACCACAATACACAGTCTGGGGGACTACAAGTCCCAGCATTCACCACAATACACAGTCTGGGGGACTACAAGTCCCAGCATTCACCACAACACACAGTCTGGGGTCGTGGGGGACTACAAGTCCCAGCATTCACCACAATACACAGCCTGGGGTCACGGGGGACTACAAGTCCCAGCATTCACCACAGTACACAGTCTGGGGTCGTGGGGGACTACAAGTCCCAGCATTCACCATAATACACAGTCTGGGGTCGTAGGGGACTACAAGTCCCAGCATTCACCATAATACACAGTCTGGGGTCACGGAGGACTACAAGTCCCAGCATTCACCACAACACACAGTCTGGGGTCGCGGGAGACTACAAGTCCCAGTATTCACCTCAATACACAGCCTGAGATGGGGACTACAAGTCCCAGCATTCACCACAATACACAGCCTGGGGTCGCAGGAGACTACAAGTCCCAGCATTAACTGCAATACACAGCCTGGGGTCGTGGGGACTACAAGTCCCAGCATTCACCACAATACACAGTCTGGGGTCGTGGGGACTACAATTCACTGCAAGCTGTATGGATCAATAAATAATGATACATCATCCTCATCATCATTTCTTATACTCTGTATGTCATCATAAATACACCAGTGAGTAATGGAGCAATAGGCAATTATAATAACAAATATATAGTAACTAACAATAAATATATAATGGCAATAAAAATAATAAATATATAGTAATAGTAAATATATATATATATATATATATATATATATATATATATATATATATATATATATATATAATAAAACAAAAAAATAAATATATACTAATAGTGACAAAAACTAAATATATAGAAACCAAAATAAATATATAATAATAGTAACAAACAATAAATATACAGTAACCAAAAATAAATATAGAATAATAGTAACAAACAACTCATATATAATAACCAATAAATAATAATAAATCTATAATATCAATAAATAAAAAATATATAGTAATAGTAACAATAAATATATAGTAACCAATAATAAATATATAATAGTAATAAGTAATAAATGTATAATAGCAATAACTAATAATAAATATATAATAATAGTAACAAATAATACATGTATAATATCAGTAACTGATAATAAATGTATAGTAATAAATATATAATAGCAATAACTAACAATAAATTTATAGTAATAGTAAACAATAATAAATATATAGTAACTGATAATATATAATACATTAACAAATAATAAATTTATAATAGCAATAACTAATAAAAATTATATAATAGTAACAAATAATAAAAATATAATAACGATAATTAATAATATTTATATAGTAATGGAAATAAATAATACATTTATAGTAAGCAATATAGTAAATATATAATAGTGATAAATAATAATAAATGTATAGCAGCGGGAACAAATAATACATTTATAGTAACCAATAATAAATACAGAGTAATGGGAATAAATAATAAATGTATTATAGCAATAACTAATAATAAACATATAGCAATTGTAACAAATAATAAATATATATTAATAGTAACAATAAATATATAGAAACCAGTAATAAATATACAATAATAGTAAAAAATGATAAATATATATCAGGGGTCTCCAAACTTTCTAAACAAAGGGCCAGTTTACTGTCCTTTAAATTTTAGGGGGGTCGGACTATAGCCAGTTGGAGAAGAAAATGTCCTGGTGTCAGTGGAAGGAATAGTGCCCCATCATTGGTGTCAGTGGGAGGAATACTGTCTCATTGTCAGTGTAAGTGGCAGGAACTATGCCCCACAATGTAAAGTAGTGAGTGTACAGCTTGTATAACAGTGTAAATTTGTTGTCCCCTCAAAAAAACTCAACACACAGCCATTAATGTCTAAACCGCTGGCAACAAAAGTGAGTACACCCCTAAGTGAAAATTTCCAAATTGGGCCCAATTAGCCATTTTCCCTCCCCGGGGTCATGTGACTCGTTAGTGTTACAAGGTCTCAGGTGTGAATGGGGAGCAGGTGTGTTACATTTGGTGTTATCGCTCTCACTCTCTCATACTGCTCACTGGAAGTTCAACATGGCACCTCATGGCAAAAAACTCTCTGAGGATCTTAAATAAAGAATTGTTGATCTACATAAAGATAGCCTAGGCTATAAGAAGATTGCCAAGACCCTGAAACTGAGCTGCAGCACGGTGGCCGAGACCATACAGCGGTTTAACAGGACAGGTTCCACTCAGAACAGGCCTCACCATGGTTGAACAAAGAAGTTGAGTGCACATGCTCAGCGTCATATCCAGAGGTTGTCTTTGGGAAATAGACATATGAGTGCTGCCAGCATTGCTGCAGAGGTTGAAGGGATTGGGGGTCAGCCTGTCAGTGCTCAGACCATACGCCACACACTGCATCAAATTGGTCTGCATAGCGGTCATTCCAGAGGGAAGCCTCTTCTAAAGATGATTCACAAAAAAGCCTGCAAAGGACATGGATTACTGGAACCATGTCCTGTGGTCTGATGAGACCAAGCTAAACTTATTTGGTTTAGATGGTGTCGAGCGTGTGTGGCAGCAACCAGGTGAGGAGTACAAAGACAAGTGTGTCTTGCCTACAGTCAAGCATGGTGGTGGGAGTGTCATGGTCTGGGGCTGCATGAGTGCTGCCGTCACTGGGGAGGTACAGTTCATTGAGGGAACCATAAATGCCAACATGTACTGTGACATACTGAAGCAGAGCATGATCCCCTCCCTTCGGAGACTGGGCCGTAGGGCAGTATTCCAACATTATAACGACCCCAAACACACCTCCAAGATGACCACTGCCTTGCTACAGAAGCTGAGGGTAAAGGTGATGGACTGGTCAAGCATGTCTCCAGACCTAAACCCTATTGAGCATCCGTGGGGCATCCTCAAATGGAAGGTGGAGGAGCGCAAGGTCTCTAACCTCCACCAGCTACGTGATGTCATCATGGAGGAGTGGAAGAGGACTCCAGTGGCAACCTGTGAAGCTCTGGTGAACTCCATGCCCAAGAGAGTTAAGGCAGTGCTGGAAAATAATGGTGGCCACACAAAATATTGACACTTTGGGCCCAATTTGGACATTTTCACTTAGGGGTGTACTCACTTTTGTTGCCAGAGGTTTAGACATTAATGGCTGTGTGTTGAGCTATTTTTGAGGGGACAGCAAATTTACACTGTTATACAAGCTGTACACTCACTACTTTACATTGTAGCAAAGTGTCATTTCTTCAGTGTTGTCACATGAAAAGATAGAATAAAATATTTACAAAAATGTGAGAGGTGTACTCACTTTTGTGAGATAATGTATGTATATATAAGGTTGGCGTGTATATAGCATAATAAATAATGATATATGATATATAATTATAGTTATAATAACAAACCCCATTCTCCAAACCGTGTCTGCATTTTCTAACCAACAGTGTCTGCTTTACACAACCTGTGGCTTGTCAGGCAATGGAGAACTACAAATCTCAGCATTCACTGGTTGTTTGGTGTGTATGTATGAAGGACTTAGGCTGGCCATATATTAAACAATTTTCTTGTGCAATTTTCCTTTAAATTTACCAAAAACATATAATATGGGGTCAGACCTAAACACTTCCAATTTGTATGCAATCAGGCAGACCCTTACATTACATAGGTGAAGGTAAATCTAAAGCAAATTGAATAAGAAAATTGTATAATGTAAGGCCAGCCTTATGCCCCGTACACACGATCGGACATTCCGACAACAAAATCCATCAGATTTTTTCCGACGGATGTTGGCTCAAACTTGTCTTGCATACACACGCTCACACAAAGTTGGTCGGAAATTCCGAACGTCAAGAACGCTGTGACGTACAAAGAGCCGAGAAATAGCTAGTGCTGCTCTGCTGCTTGATTCTGAGCATGCGTGGCACTTTGTGCGTCGGAATTGTGTACACAGGATCGGAATTTACGCAAACGGATTTTGTTGTCGGAAAATTTTAGAGCTAGCTCTCAAACTTTGTGTGTCAGAAATTTCGATGGAAAAAGTCAGATGAAGCCCACACACAACAAGCTCCGATCGCACATTTTCCGTCGGAAAGTCCGACTGTGTGTACAGGGCATTAGAAGGAGAAAATTGGACATTTATTTGGAAACTATAACCAAAAGTCATGGAAGGATCCCACAATGCCCACTCATGTGCTTTTTGTTGACATGGTAAAAGATGGACATGGGTGGTGATGCTCTTTTTTTACACAGTAACATAATGATGTACTCCAGGGGGGTCTCCAAACCTTCTAAACAAAGGGCCAGTTTACTGTACTTCAGAATTTAGGGGGGCTGAGCTCAAGTAGAAAATTGTCCTGGTTGCAGTGAGAGCAAAAAATGCCTTTTCTTTGGTGCCATTGGGAGGAATAATTCCCCATCATTGGTGTCAGTGGGAGGAATAGTGTCCTATTGTTGGTGTCAGTGGGAGGAATTATGCCCCATTGTTGGTGTCAGTGAGCACAATAGTGCCCCTTTGTTGGTTTTAGTAAGAAGAATAGTATCCTATTGTTGGTGTCAGTGGGAGGTATAATACCCCATATTAGGGAAATAAGGAGGAATAGTGCCCCAATGTTGGTGTTAGTAACAGGAATTAGGCCCCATTTTTGGTGTCAGTTGAAGGAATACAGCCTCATTGTTGGTGTCACTGGAAGGAATAATGCCCCATCTTGGTTGTCAGTGGCTGGAATTATGCCCCATTGCTGGTGTCAGTGGATTGAATAGTGCCCCATTGTTGGTGTCAGTGGATTACATAGTGTACCAATGTTGGTATCAGTGGATTGAATAGTGTCCCATTGTTGGTGTCAGTGGATTGAATAATGCCCCATTGTTGGTATCAGTGGATTGAATAATGTCCAATTGTTGGTATCAGTGGATTGAATAGTGCCCCATTGTTGGTGTCAGTGGATTGAATAATGCCCCATTGTTGGTATCAGTGGATTGAATAATGCCCCATTGTTGGTATCAGTGGATTGAATAGTGCCCCATTATTGGTATCAGTGGATTGAATAGTGTCCCATTGTTGGTGTCAGTGGACTGAATAATGCCCAATTGTTGGTATCAGTGGATTAAATAGTGCCCCATTATTGGTATCAGTGGATTGAATAGTGTCCCATTGTTGGTGTCAGTGGATTGAATAGTGTCCCATTGTTGGTGTCAGTGGATTGAATAATGCCCCATTGTTGGTATCAGTGGATTGAATAGTGCCCCATTATTGGTATCAGTGGATTGAATAATGCCCCATTGTTGGTGTCAGTGGATTGAATAATGCGCCATTGTTGGTGTCAGTGGATTGAATAGTGTCCCATTGTTGGTGTCAGTGGATTGAATAGTGCCCCATTGTTGGTGTCAGTGGATAGAATAGTGCCCCATTATTGGTGTCAGTGGATTGAATAGTGCCCCATTGTTGGTGTCAGTGGATGGAATAGTGCCCCATTGTTGGTGTCAGTGGATTGAATAGTGCCCCATTGTTGGTGTCAGTGGATTGAATAGTGCCCCATTGTTGGTGTCAGTGGATTGAATAGTGCCCCATTATTGGTGTCAGTGGATTGAATAGTGCCCCACTATTGGTGTCAGTGGATTGAATAGTGCCCCATTGTTGGTGTCAGTGGATTGAATAGTGCCCCATTGTTGGTGTTAGTGGATTGAAAAGTGTCCCAAGAGCTGGACAAAGGCAAACAAAGGGCTGCAGTTTGGAGACCACTGATGTAGACTAGACAAGGTGCATTTAAATTGGCTGCGCTCTAGCTGATAAAGTTTTTTGTTTCAAACACTCTGTATTAATCCCCCCAACACGTTTTTTCAGATCTGGGGGGGGGGGGGGGGGGGTGAGGCAGCATTACAGTGTCAGTGTATACTAGTCGGTGCAATTTGCGCACAGTCCCTGTAGTTTTCAGATTTGGCCACTCAACCCAAATTAGTTTCGGTGGTTATAATGGTCGTCCATTCATAGTAAGTGACCGCTTTTTGTCAGCACAACCATAGTGGACTCCATAGGAATATATAACGGATGTTACCTGGGGAGTGGCATCCTGCTGTCTTGGAGTGTGAGAACAGCTTAATAATTGTCACCACTAGAATATAACATGTACATGTAACATATTCCAGGTTATTGGAGGCGGACCTTTCATTCATCTGCCTGTCCTCCATACATAGAGAGTCTTTCATTCATGGAAGTTATAGTACAGCTTATATGAATGCGGGATGGGACAGGCATAGCACTCTTGGCAGTCCAAATTTCAAGTCCTTTGGCTCCTATTAACCCCAGCAGTACTGGAAGATTGATTGTAGCATTGGGCACGGGGGGGAGTCAGAAAACAGAGCATTTCAACTAAAACCACAGCCAGCAGCACGAGACACTTCTCAGTAAGGTAGGGTATAGCCCTCTGGTAGTGTGTCCCATCAGAGAGATTTCCCACCACTTCATGTCCCATAGCCACAACTGGAAGTGAGAGGAAATCCCTCCAAAGTGAGGAAAATCCCTTTTTGGTACCATAATTAATGTCCCCATTGAGAGATTTCCCCTCTATTCCTGTTCTTGGGATTTTCTTTTAATTTGGTGAGAACAGTCAACAGAACAAATAGGGAATGGGAACACAGACCCTAATAAAAGCCTGACAGGTGTTCCAAACCCTCTCCACTCTATATCTATAGCGAGCAGGTGGGCTTTTATAGCAGAAAGGACATGTGCATGCACAACTCTGCTTTTAGTGCTGGGCCGATCTCTGTGTGCCGGCAGTGCTCCTGCGCATGCACAGGAACAACGACATTGGGCACCGGCCAAGGAATATGGCTGAAGACCGGCACACAGAAGAAGATGGGACCATTGGAAAGGTATTAACCCCTTTAGTTCCATTTTAAATTAAAACAAAAACAAAAAAAACAGTTAATTATAAACCTAGCTAATATTTGGATACTGATTGAAGCTTGGTACAATATTGGGTATGCCCTGTACACGGTACCCATACAAAGTTTAAGCAACCTTTACATGTTCCTAGCAGAGAAGCTACCTAGAGTCCTCCATTGGTAGGATACAGGCAACTTCTCAAGGAACTTGCCTAGCATCTTCTGTTGCTAGGGTGCAGGCAACTTCAAAGAACTTGCCTAGAATCCTCAGTTGCCAGGACGCAGGTGGCTTCACAAAAAACTTGCCTGACATCCTTCGTTTCTAGGGCACAAGCAGCTTCCCAAGGAACCTGCCTAGCATTTTTGTTTCTAGGGTGCAGACAGCTTCTCAAGGAACTTACCTAGCATCCTCAGTTGTTAGGATGCAGGTGGCTTCGCAAGGAATTTGCCTGGCATCCTTCATTGCTAGGGTGCAAGAAGCTTCCCAAGGAACCCGCCTGGCATTTTTCATTTCTAGGGTGCAGGCGGCTGTTCAAAGGAACTTACCTAGCATCCTCATTTGCTAGGATGCAGGTGGCATTACAAGAAACTTGCTCAGCATCCTCAATTTCTAGGACACAGGCAGCTTCCCAAGGAACTTGCCTAGCATTCTCCATTGCTAGAATGCAGGCAGTTGCTAGGATGCAGGTGGCTTCACAAGAAACTTGCCTGGTATCCTTCATTGCTAGGGTGCAGGCAGCTTCCCAAGGAACCTGCCTAGCATTTTTCATTGCTGGGCTGTAGGCAGCTTCTCAGGGAACTTACCTAACATCCTCAGTTGCTAGGAGGCAGGTGGCATCACAAGAAACTTGCTCAGCATCCTCCATTTCTAGGACACAGGCAGCTTCCCAAGAAACTTGCCTAGCATTCTCCATTGCTAAAACGCAAGCAGCTTTTCATGTAATTTTCCAGCGTTCTCCATTGCTAGGATGCAGGCAACTTCTCAAGGAACTTGCCTAGCATCCTCTGTTGCTAGGATGCATTCAGCTTTTGAAGGAACCCGCCTAGTCTCCTACTGTTGTTAAGATGCAGGCGGCTTCTGAAGGAACCCGCCTAGTGTCCTTCTGTGGCTAAGATGCAGGTGGCTCTTGTACTCCAGTACATGTACACTGTACACATTAGCACAAATACATACAGCATAAAATACAGTGCGTACGCAGGACCTCAGTTGCAATTTTTTCAGGTTTTTTTTTCTTTTATAGAACTGAATGCAGCAAGAATACTGATCTTTACACAGCTATGCTCATGGGCCCATAGAAAACAATAAACCTAGGTTCAGCCCTGTATAAAGAAAATTTTACTAATAAAAATGCAGTTTTTCACAGCTGTGTGCGTGAGCCCTTATCTGTAAAGTACATACACACTGTTATTATCAGCAAAATAGATCTGATTGTCTTCATCTGCCCAATTATCAGAGTGTAAGATGAAGTATCTGCTTGCATATGACTTCTATTATATCTTCACAATGCAGAACACAGCCTGCTGACCTCTGCCGTGTCCTCTGCGCCTTTCTAGTGGAATCTCTAATGACTGCATTCTGCTAGAAAAGTCCAGCACTTCTTTAGTGACCAGTTCCCAGCTACTCATGTGGAACTCTCTGTTCCGCTGCGTCTTGATGTTTATGTTTGTTAATTATTTCTAGGTGAATTCTGTGCCGCTCTGACTTAGAACAATGGCAACGCCAGCAGCAGTGAACCCCAGCGGTGAGTACATGTAACATTTCCTTCAAAGCTATCATTTACATAAATGTTGTTTTTTTAACAGCCCAGAGATGTTGACAATGTAATGGCGAGCCTTCGTCATCACACTTGAGATAGTTTAGTAAATCTTGTGGTTTGGTAGACTGTGGGTGGTAGAGATTCTTGCAGTGAAGGGTGTTTACCGGAGCCGAGCAATGCTGGCATTTAGTAAATGAATGTTTTTCCAGGGATGTAGGATTTCCTATGATTCTATGGTGTGACCATAATAAACCATCTCAATACAGGTCATGTAGATCAAATGTTCTTGTAAAGTTCACAGAGAAAAAAACTTGACAGGCTTAAAACCTTTTTTTTTTAAGTTTGGATAGAGTTGAAAAAGGGAAGCGAACGCTACATCGAATGTATTTTTTTTTTTTTGCTGTGTTCCCAATGCAGAGATTCATCACTGCTTATTTTGATGACTACAACAAAAGGTAAACGGGAATCTTCCAATAGGTGTTTCGGAGACAACTGTCTAAATTTGGCTATAGATGATTCAACTTTTTTTTTTGCCGTTTAGTCAGCACAGGGCACACAGGAGTTCAATCGCTCAGCATAGCCTGCATTTACAGAACACCTCTCACTGGATGCAAAGTAACCTCTCTTGATGTCACTGCCGTGCCTCTCTACCTAATCCAGTCAAGGAATGCTTTTATTCATTGATAAAATGCAAAAATGTTCTCTGAATGGGTCCTGTGCTTAGAGAGCGACCTCCTGTGTTCACCATTCAGCAGTGCATCCGCTCGGCTCGGACCCAGAAGCTAACGATGATCACTGTATTAGTGATGCCTGCTACAGGGATCTCCAGTTTCCCTGGGGATTCCACACTTATGACAAATGCATATTTACATTGATAAAAGCTGGACCAATGTAACTGTTTAAAAACTGCTGTAGGTGGAATTCAGCTTTATGCAGGTAGGTGAACTCTTTTAACTACCAAAGGATTTGTTGTTCTGTTTAGGCTACCTAAGAAACTTGGTATCGCTGTCAGATGGTACAGCCAGGTCTTGCTCCTGTTTGTTAACTAAACTGGTGTTAGGCCTTATTCACATGGACATCAGCTTGTATACAAGCTTTTAGTAAAGTTCTAGCAACTTTGTTAACCACCTCCTGCCCCCACGCTATAGCTGAAAGATGGCTACAGCATGGGCTCACATTTCTGGGAGGGTGTCCGTTGGATGTCCTCCTGTGATCGCGCTTCCCACGTTCCCCCTGCAGCACGGATCTGTGATCGTTGTGTGCTTCGGACACAGTTGATCACAGATTGGGGTAAAGAGCCAATCACAGCTGATCACAATGTAAACAGGATTTGTCGGTTATCGGCTATCCTTGTCTCACTCTGATAACACGTGAGGAGAGGAGAACCGATAACCAACAAATCCTCAACATCTACACTGATAATCAGACACTGATCATCAGTGTCCTGATGATCAGTGCAGCCCCAACAGTGCCCACCAGTGCTGCCAATGTGTGCCCATCAGTGATGCCTGTTAGTGCCCATCAGTGATGCATGTCAGTGCCCATCAGTGATGCCTATTAGTACTGCCTATCAGGGCCCATCAGGACCGCCTAGCAGTGCCACATATCAGTGCAGCCTCATCAGTGTATCCTGAAAACAACGGAGAGTCATGAAGCAAACACCCAACAAGTAGTTGTAAAGGAGAACCAGCCGCGGTATCATTCATTAGAAAAAACTTTCATGAAATACAATACGTAGCAAAAAAGTGGCCAAGTTGGCCATTACCCCTCCAAACACCAATATTAAAATCAAAGTGGACAATGTTGTCACTGGTTGCATACCAGCAATGGCTCACTCAGCAAATTTGAAGCAAAGGGTGAGACAGGGCTAGATCACACAGGCAGGTGGATTGATGCCTTCCTGTCCAAACTCAGACATTGAGTAAGGATCAAAATCGTCCTATGGATCCACCTGCACTTGAGTATGTAGCCAAGAGGTGAATAAGAACTTACCTAATTCCCATACAATTGTAGACTGGACTGGTGTGATCATGAACTAGCATAGCACTCCTCTTGGTGAACAGGGGAATGAACGATCATCCTGCTCACTGACTAATTTAGCAAATACTGGCCCTGCTGCATTGCATGGTGAACGGACATCAGCAGCAAGTTCATCCTGCCTGTGTGGAATAGGCCTGTCTCACCCTTTGCTCCAAATTTGCTGAGTGAGCCATTGCTGGTATGCATGTGTATGAGTCTGGGCCCTGTTGTGTGTTTTATATAGAGTGACAACGTTGTCCACTTTGATTTTAATATTGGTGTTTGGAGGGTGTATATATTGTATTTCAATAACGTTTTTTCTAATCAATGATACCGCGGCTGGTTCTCTTTTACAACTACTTGTTGGGTGTCCGCTCCATGACTCTCTGTTGTTTTCAGGATATACATGTCCAGTTGTTGAGGTACCCCACCATATTGGTGAGTCGGTGATTTGACCGCTAGAGGCGGGATTATTTAAAGTGTAACAATTTAGGGGAATGGTGCGCTGATTCTACCAGTGTAAATCAAATGAATAATGTGACAATAGACATATCATATATAACATAAATACTGCATGCATGAACAAACAAAAAGTGATCAGTGATAAGTAATGAATAATTAGATGTAATTGTCCCACATAATAATAAATTGGAATCCTCCTTTAAACTTTGTGCTTCGTTAAGTGCCTCCTCACGGTAAACTTCAGTGATAAATACCACCACCAGGTGAATTGCCCGCTCACCTTAGGAAGCGACCCCACTGGGTCTAATCACGCCTTTTAGCTGGTATATCTTTAATGTTCCTGACGGGGAAAACGCCACTGCGTCTTGTTCTCTTTAAGTCTCCGATGAAATGGACAGACTATTTCTCTGGAGTGGCTCAGAGTAAAAAGAAAGCTGGTGGTACTGCCACAAAGGTCCTTATTCAGGTTCCTCCTGTTACTGGGTAACAAGTGTTCTGTCCCTGTATCCAAACGTTGCTGTGTTGTCACCCTCTCTGGTCTGTGTATCAGAGAGGGTGACAACACAGAAGCAAAATTTGTAAGATCTGTGCTTGGAGAAATACTGTCACTTGGTGAAAAAATGCAACATAATACATTTTTAGTATTTTTGTTTTTACGCCCTCCTAAAAATATAAAATAAATACCTGCAAAGTAGAGGATTGCACTGCAGCCAGTTCCTCTGGTCTTCATTCTTTTGCAGAGCAGATGCAGAACAGTGGCCTTTTGACAGCTGATACACTTCTATGTGTGTTGAATGGCTGGTCCCCCACTGCAGGCCTTGGTTCCTTCCAATACATGTGTAATATGCCCGGCGGACTCTGCGGGGGATCGCTCTGCTGATCCCCGCTGAGCAGGCGGATGACAGGTCCATCCCTGCTCAGTGTGCAGAGACGGACCTGTCCGAACTCCGTTGTCCTCTATAGGGAGATCGGATGAAAATGGACAGCTTGGATGGAAAATAGGGTCACCATCCATCTGGATTTCATGGACAGGATCGGATTGGATAGCAGCGGGTGTCAGCGGACACGTCACCGCTTACATCCGCCGCTCCATAAGAGTGAATGGAGTGTCCGATCAGGTCCGCCTGAAAAACTGACAGGCGAACCTGATCGGAAAGCCTGTGTGAAAGGGGCCTACAGGACACAGTAGTCACATAGGGGGTCAGAAGACGGTACCACAGCATGCATTAGGGGACACAGGCATCCCAAACTCCTAGGAGTGTCGAATGTGAAGATTGTGGCCGTAGTTCTTGAACAGAGCAAAGACTGATAAAACTGGCACCGGGTATGGAGAGTATAAAGCTTTTTCTTTTGAAAGTGGTGCTGTGTTACATTTATTTAACTGTACACACTACTCTTCTACAAGTTAAAGCCTTTGTGAGCCTTTAAAGATGATGTAAACCATAATGGAATGACATTTAGTTTGCTAAAGCACTGTGTATAAACAGCTGCCATTTTGTTTTATATAAATTACCTGTTTTTGTGTTTTTGTCATCTCAGTGCTTATGATCCCTTCCAGCCTCTTTGCAGCCACTTCTTTACGTTCATGTGCTCCAGTGATGGCTGCATGGCTTTTCTCAGGGTAGTTTTCTGATGGTGGCAACAATGAACCATGAAAAACCACTTACAAACTTCTTTGAAGCCTATTTGACAAGGTGACACAAAAGAGGTACAAGTGGAGGGCAGAGTATTGTCACGCCATAACAAGAATTGCAAAAAAAAAATTAATAGAATTTTCAAAACCTCTTTTGCCAAAAAAAAAAAAAAAATCTTTTCCTATAATTTTTTTCTCTTCTGTGCTCACTGCCCTTTTGTATAGATGCTCTATACTGTGTACTTCCTGGCTATTTCTCTGAAGCCAATAATAGATCTTAATGCTGTGAACCATGAACCATACACATATGGCAGCTGCACCCAGGTGTAAGAAGCTGCAAAAAGAAACATGAAAGAAAGGGGAGCGCCATGTAAGTGTAGTAAAACCAGTCCATTTATTAGGCACACAGTGTAACAACTCGCATAATAAAAAGATATCTCTCTCTTATCTGTGGATACACTGCTATGGTCCCTGCCATATAGGTCCCGCTCAATGGATAAGTCACGGTGGCTAGCTGTGGATCAGAGATGGAGTCACCCAGCATGGAGCCTGGAACCGCCGTGATCAGCTTGGAGCGCACAGGGCAGAAGCGGAAGTGACGTCAAACCAGGGGAAGAGCGATGTGATCTGCCTAAGCATGTGCATGCGCCTTCCTCAGGCCAACATGGGCACTTAGATGGCACCCCCCTTTCTTCCTTACATGTGGCCTCCCGTGGATCTAAATACAATCACTAAAATCTCATAAATGCTTAAATGTTAATTTAATTTCAATGTTTAAATATGTAGCTTTTATTAAAATCATCAAAACTATACCTAGTGATGCCTAGTGATTCTACCATCAAGGTCCTTGTCAGACTTTACCTGTCTCCAGTCACACTGTCATGCACATCCCTGGTAGAGACTTTAAGCTGCGTGGGCATAGCACATTGTTGTCACTATCAGGAAGCCGGTCCTGATTACACTTATGTGGAGCTGGACAGTGGAGCAAGTGCATTTGGACAGGAAGTGGTTGAAAGTGACCAAAGGAGATCAGCTCCTGAGATGCAAATAGGTGAAAACAAAACATGAGAACAGTTTATGATACACATAGCTTTGGCAACTGTTATCCAGTCAGGATTCACTTCTAAGCAATGAGGGAAGGAGCAGCAGAATGCTGATGAAGTTATCCCTCTGCTCTCCCTTCAAGTAAATATGTTCACAGTGTGACTGACAGGAAAGTCTTAATAGACACAGTTTTCTTTCCTAGCATCTGTGCTGCTATGCATGAAACTACAGGGTTCAGATACTGAGACTGGTACTTACAGTTCTTTAAAACCCAACTCCAGGAAAATAAAAGATTATCCATGGCAGTGAGGCTGCGCCTGCACCACGAGGGTAATTACTAATTTTGTCGAGGGAAGAAGATAAAAAGCTTTACTTACCTGATACTCCGCTCTCTCGGCAGGTGGCGCTCCCCACAATCTAGTGGTGGACTGTCTGTCGGTGTCCTCACGTCCAGTGCAGTACTGTGGACCCAGCTCTGGTTTTCATGAAAACAGGACCCTAGACCGCTAGAGCGCAGGGGTGCAGAAGTTGTGGGAACCAGTCTAGATGCAGGCAGGAGCAGAGGATCAGGTATGTAAAGACGGCCATAGATGGATCGAATCTTAGTCGTTTCAGCAAGGACTGGCTGAGATTCGATCCATCTGTGGGCAGAATGGTTGTATTAATGTCGATCCATCGATCTGCTACAGTACAACCAACCTGTTGGATTTTCTGTATGCGATCACTGCCAGTGGCTTTAGCAGATAGCCGTGATCATTGTGTTCTGCTGGCAGGGTAGGCTCTCCAAAATAGCTCAACGGGAGGCATTCCTTCATCAACACTGACTGTGTTGATGGGGGAATTGAGAGATTTTCTATCGTTCCGCCGTGGAAGGAAAGAAAATTTTATCATCTATGGCCTGCTTATATTTCCTTTTATTATTCCCCTAGACATAAATGACCAATAAACCCTTGCAGTGCAGGCACAGCCCCACTGACAGGGATATTTTTTTTTATTTGCCTGGAGTTGTGCTTTGAGTGTTAGACATTTTACTGTGTTATTATGATGGCCTTTTGTACAAGCTTTGCCCCTGGTGTCAGGCCTCTGGTTTGAAATATTCGCACTTACATTGGTCCAAGCTGGACCAAAATAAAGATCAAACCTAGACTTGAGCTGTAACTGTAGCTGTATTTGTGCACTTCTTACAACACGGTTGAGTATTGTCCATGATACAGTTTTAATTGTACTAACAGTTACATTTTCAGGACAAGCTTTCTGGGGTCAGTTCCCTTCTTTCAAGGTTCAAGGTACTGCTGGATCCCTAGAAGAAGGGAGCCGACCCCATAAAGCTTGTACTGAAAATGTAACTGCTGGTGTAAATAAAAAATAAAATCATGGACAATACTCAACTGTGTTGCTTTTATTATATTTATCATTGAACTGCTAAAATAGTTCACAATACCTCTGCGGATTTGCATAGACCAGGTAGATGGTAAAAGAGTAGGTACACTGGTGGTGAGGTCGCTCTGCTGGATCTAGAGATAAGAATTCAGTGTGTAATTTAGGCCAGAAGATTATACCAATAGCAAAATATCAATTTTAGGTGGACTAAGGTTTTATTTGGCAAGGTACCATTTGGCTGGACATTGTTGGTATTCATTCAACACCTTATAATTCACTGCAAAGGACTAGTAGTCTGTACACCTGGACAATTAGGGCTGGTTAACACCACGTGGGTGCTGTAGTGCTCCCCTATTTTCATGCATTGAACTTAGTCTCAATGGGGAAAAAAAAAAGTTCCTGAACTAATTTTTACTATGCAGCACACCATAACGTAAGATAATTTATATCTGTGCCCTGTGGTATGCTAGAACACACTGGGGGTTATTTACAAAAGGCAAATCCATTTTGCACTGCAAGTGCACTTGAAAGTGCTCTGAAAGTGGATTTTCTTTTAGTAATTACCCCCACTGTGTATGCGTGATGAGGTGCAACTCCCATATACAGTACATTGCTGTATATTGCAGTAACACACACTGTAACGCACATTATAATGTACATTACCATTTTTATAAAGTCACTTTATTTGCAGTTCATGTTTCCAGATTCTGATTTAGCTGTGTATTGGTTTTTATTGCATATCCCCATTACATTGCTCTAAATACCACCAGCTAAATTGGGACAGCATTATGTAAAATAAATCCGTAATTTATGAAAAAATGTGTAAAATCCTCAATAACAGGTCAACCCTGGAACAGATTTATTCAAACAGAAACAACATCATGTGTGTAAGGTTTACTTTGGCAGCGCTCTTCCATGAAACTGGCAAATAAAGCGGAGCAAATTAAATAATTGAACATGACATATGTGCGTTCTTTGACAGTGTTGTCTATGTTTGTATGGGATCCAAATGCATAAATATATTCTCAGATGCTTAAGCCTATTACATAATAGCTTATCGGATTGCCATTTCTGTCAGTGTTCTGATTTCACATAAAATGCAGCAATTTTGTGCTGTGGACCAGTAATTAGCCGGCTTCAATAGTGGAATGAGGCGCTCTGTTCTTCACGATTCAGGAGCGTCACTGGTTTCTGCTCATTATATTGGTCACATAAAGAAAGAAAACAAAGAAAGCAGCTGATCAATTCATAAATAGTGTGTAAGGTGCATGTTGGGGGAACCGTATATTGCATGCACCTAAAGCAGAGACATGATGTGATGGTGAAACTTACACAATGTGGAGGTTCAGTCCTACAAGGTCTTGTGCAGTACAAGTGACGGCCTGTCCATAGGGGGCGCCCAGGCGCCACCCCCCCCCCCCAAAGCTAGTAACAAAAAAAAAAAGGGGGGGCCCTTTAAAAAAAAAAAAGTTCTTTAAGTTCACTGTGCTCGGGCGCCGGCCACATTGCACTGTGGAAGCGTCATGCCAATCCAATCCTGTGATTGCAGGCGAGACGCTACATTTGCGGGGTTTTGTGTTGCTTTGTGGCGCAAACCTAAGCGCCTCTCCACTCTCATTGGGTCGGTCTTCTGTTTGTCTGCCCATCTGACCATTAGCACCGACGTAGGACTTGGGTGGTGCTTTAACCCGGGCAGCCGTGTCACTTTCGGTTTCTGTGCCAGTGGGAAGTCGGCTCCATGAAGCAAGAATCAAGGTAATGTGATCTGACGGTCTGTCAGTGTCTGTCCCTCCACATACCTTGTAATGTTCTCATCCTGTGATGATGATCTGTGATCGGACAGTGGAGGGAGGGGGAGGCGGTGCCCTGCTTCTTTTGTGTTCGGGAATTAACCTCCATTCACCCAGCAATCTGCAGGTGCATTTATGTGTACCATGAGGGGTCTTAGCACTGTGTCCTGCTACAGCCATCGTATACAGTATCCTCACCTTCACCAGGTCTCTATCTATCGCTCTCCCTCTCTCTTCTCGCTCTGTCTGTCTGTCTGTCTGTCTGTCTGTCTGTCTGTCTGTCTATCTATCTATCTATCTATCTATCTATCTATCTATCTATCTATCTATCTATCTATCTATCTATCTATCTATCTATCTATCTATCTATCTATCTATCTATCATGTCTGTCTGTGTACCTATCAATCTGTCTGTCTGTGTACCTATCGATCTGTCTGCCTATTGATCTGTCTCTCTGGGTACCTATCGATCTGTCTGCTTATTGATCTACCTGCCTATCTATCTGCCTATCGATCTGTCTGTCTGTGTTCCTATTGATCTGTCTGCCTATCGGTCTGTCTGTGTACCTATCTGCCTTCCTATCAATCTGTCTGCTTATCGATCTGCCTGCCTACCTATCTGCCTGCCTATCGATCTGTCTGCCTATCGATCTGTCTGTCTGTGTACCTATCTGCCTGCCTATTGATCTGTTTGTGTACCTATCTGCCTGCCTATCGATCTGTCTGTGTACACCTGCCTGACTATCGATCTGTCTGTCTGTGTACCGATCTGCCTGCCTATTGATCTGTCTGTCTGTCTGTGTACCTATCGATCTGCCTGTCTGTGTACCTATCTGCCTGTCTATTGATCTGTCTGTGTACCTATTGGTCTATCTGTATGCCTATAGATCTGCCTGCCTATCGATCTGTCTTTCTTTGTACCGATCTGCCTGCCTATCGATCTGTCTGTCTTTGTACCTATCGATCTGTCTGTGTACCTATCGATCTGTCTGTCTGTGTACCTATCTGCCTATCAATCTGTCTATCTGTAGGCCCTATCAAGGGCGAGTGACGGGGGGTGTTGTTGGTTGGGGCTATGTTTGCGCCCCCCAAAAAAAATTGAGCACCAGCCGCCACTGTGCACCACCGTGTGTGCTGGGCTGCCAGATGTCCCATTAATAAATGCAATCATTTAGAATTCTTCGAAGATCAAACACTTTAAGTAGACTGCCCAGGTGTAAAGCCTCACCTTAATGTCTAAGGATATTTTTTTTTTTCGCTAATTACATTTTTTTTTACTGCTTTAAACATTATACAGGCTGTCCCCGGGTTACAAACAAGATAGTGTCTGTAGGTTTGTTCCTAAGTTTTATTGCTTGTAAGTCAGAACAGGTACATTTTTTAAGTGTAGCTCCAGCCACAAAAAAATTTTTAAGCTTTTTGGATAGCATAGGGAAGGATTAACACCCCTGTAACATTTGTTTTGCTGTCTGTGCTCCTGTTCAGAAGATTTCACCTCACTTCCTGTCCCAATGACAATTGGATTTTGAAAATTTTGGGTTGTTGTGGAAACAAGCCTTGGTGATAAAGCATCAGTGGATGTACCCTTTTCCCATACTAATTCTTACATGAGTGAATTTTCCTTCCTAGGGGTAGATTCCCTCTCACTTGCTGTTGTCTCCCTTTGTTTGTAAGTAGGGGTCGTTTGTAAGTCGGATGTTTTTAACTAGGGGACTGCCTGTAATGCACAGAAACAACAAGAATCAATTATACACATGACTGCATTTACTCACATTTCACACCAGTTTATTCCACCTTCAGGATTAAGATTTAAATGGAACTTTACCCAATACAACTTGATAAAAAGTAATGCTTTTTAGCAAGGAACATACATTCCACAAAAATTATGCTACCAAAATTAGTGTGTGCTGTAAATAGCCTCCAGCATTGCTCCTGTTTCTTCTTCCCAGAGGCTGCCATTTTGCTGAAGCCCCTGAGCAGTAGTAAATCTTTAGACTGTCTGGAGATCGGCATGTACATTTTTGGCACAGTGCCAAAAGATAGCGAGCAACTGAGCATTTGCAGAGCAGGGTGAGACTGTCTACTACTGGATTTTGAATGTTTTACATAGCTATACCTGCAAAAGGGCCAGCCTAAAGTGATCTAGCAGGTCTTAACCTCCCTGGCGGTATGATTATTTCTGATTTTAGGTGCTGAAAGCGGTACAATTATTTTGCACAGAAATTTGGCGTTTTATATTGTAGGCCTGTAATTCTTAGGAATAGTTCACTTAAATCTGTCCAAACAAGAGTCTAGTAGACATCCCGGGTATGATAAAGTTTGAAAAACGAAATAAAAAATTATAATATAATAAATAACTATAAATAATTATAACAAATAATAATATAATAATAATAAAAATTATATAATAATGTAATCAAATCAAAAACACTGAAATTTGCTCAGTTGCAGAATTGTCGCTTTTGTTACTTTTAGTGTTTGGTGATGGATTTCCCCACAAATCACTATCGATCAATTCTGCGAGTGATTCTAATTTATTATCGCTTTTTTCTAGCTGGTCTAAAAGCACTTTTGATGTAAAGAGACAGTTTTGGTTGCTATGGACAATCTCCAGTTTCCTGGCAGAAAGAACAGTTTTATATATATAAAACTGCATGCAGGACACTGGGCAGACCACTAGGGACCAAGGGGGATGTGTAGTTATTTGATACAGTACTGTAATCTGTAAGATTACAGTATGCTGTATCTATACTATGTGTTTCACTTTTGAATTTACCGCCGAACTCCGTCCCCGTGCGTCGCAACGCTCGCAGGGAACGGAGCTCGGCACTGTGAATCGAGCGAGACACAGCGGCTCGCTGATCACAGCGGGGAGACATCGCAGGATCCAGGGGACAAGGTAAGTATGCTCTTCCTGGATCCTGCGATGCAAGCCCGAGTCTGGCTCGGGGATACCGCTTTTGGTATGAAAAATCCAACCCGAGCCAGACTCGGGAATACCGCCAGGGGGGTTAATTTTCTGACTAAAGTTCCACTTTAAATATAGCTACAGCAGCTTCATATTAGAAGTGAGACCAACCATTCTCAACCAGGGTACCATGGAGTTGTTAGGGCTTCCTTGAGTCATGGTTCCTGGACCAATGCCACAGCAGCATTGCACCAATGATCTTTTTTGCTGTCTGTAAGGGTTGTGTTGTGACCACCACTGTAAGGCATTCTTCTCACTGACCACCAAAACAAGGGGCATTCTTCCCAGTGTCAGCGGGGAATTGATTTTATAATGGTCCGCTGAGACCTAAACATTATTGCAAGGATTCCTCTGGGGTAAAAAGGCTTTTAATGGCTAAAAAAAGTTGGGCCTTAGGGCTCTTTCACACATGTGGACAGTTCAGTTCCGCTTGTCAGTTTTTCAGGTGGACCTGAACAGACGCCCGATGTACCTCTATGGAGTGACGGATGTGACATCTCCGCTGACATCCAATCCGCTCCGATCCTCTAAATGCAGATGGATGGAAACCCTATTTTCCATCTGTCTGACGGACCGGATGATAATGGACAGGCGGTCCGTTTTCATCTGATCCCCCATAGAGGAGAGCAGGGCTCTGGCAGGTCCATCCCTGTATAGTGCAGAGATGGACCTGTCATCTGCCGGCTCAGCGGGAATCAACTGATCGATCCCTGCAGAGCAAGCGGAATCCATTAAAACTGACATCAATGTGTGAAAGGGGCCTTACACTAGTAGAATTTTGTTTGAAAATTTTCATTTTAAGAACATTTGTTCAATTTTCTAATCATTAGTGGGATCAAATCAGTAATTGTTTTCGATTGCAGTGCTAAGAAAATTTGAAGAAGCAAGATAGAAAATGTAATCTTACATCATGGGACACAGAGCCATAGTAATTACTATGTGGGTTATAGTCCACCTTCAGGTGCTGGACACTGGCACACCCTAAACAGGAAGTTGCCTCCGTATATAACCCCTCCCATACCGGGAGCATCTCAGTTTTTTTGCCAGTGTCTAAGGTGTTGGTCACGAGTGAAGATGTGCTGAGCTGCACTGGAGCAATCCTTGCTGGGGCTAGCTATGCCGCCAGATCCATTCAAAGTGTCTTTTAGGCCAAATTGAATGGTGCCTGGGACTCGTATGCGAAGAAACAAGGTTTTGCTTGTTTCTCTTTTTAGAGAGCTGGACCCTGGGATCCAGTACTTTTGGTATTAAGGCCATAAAGTTTTACTGGCGGGGTGCTAATACAGGTCCAGGATTGTGGGTTCCTCGAGGGTCCCCGGTTCCTGAAGGTTTGTTAACGTAACCCACCATGAAGGGTGAAGATTGGGTCTGTTGGTTTTACCACGGAAAACCCTGCGGGGGAAAGGTAAGTGGAGTTTTCTAAGGAATTTGTAAATTTTCTTATGAAAAGTCTCCTTTACAGTATAGTGTCACCACTGGGGGCTGTATGGAGCATGTACCTTCTCATGCTTTGCTCAGAGATCACGCTGTGTCACAGAAGCAGCAAACTTTTTTTTCCTCCAGCTAGTAGGCAGACCCCCGGTAAGTTTGGGTGGTTTTGCTTCCTCCAGACACCCCCACCTGGGCTAAACTCTTCCCCTCTTCATGAGGCTGATTATAAGGGAGAACTGAAAATGATCAGCAATGCTATTTTCTTTCACCCCTACTCGGCGGAGGCTTCCAGGTCTCCTCCATGCCATCTCTCCCTCACTCACAAGCCAATCCATTCGGATTGGAGGCCCGTGCTTGCGTGGGAAAACTCTTTCTTTTTTTAAAGAGAAAGGGGGGGCGCGGTGCGAGGTGGGGGCGGGGCTTAGCGCGGCGTTGGCATTCTCCAACGTGGGAGTGTGTTTTAAAAAAAAAAAGAATCCATTTGTGCTGGCTGCAAAATTGTCAGAGAGACATAAGAGCAAAGAGGAGCATGAAAGAGGTTTTGATGACACAGGCATTTCTTATTTGACACATTTACTATTTGCATCAGGGTTAGCATTAATAGCAGTGGCAGTGGCTGGACTATTGCTCAAGCAGTGGATGCGATCTCTTCTGGTAGTACCTCTGCTTTGTGCATCGGGCTAAGGTCAGAAGGGGGGTTGAAACACCCTCCAAAAAAGAGCTAAAAGGGTCTCCCTCAAGCTCTGGAAAGCCTACTCATCTCTACAAATGGCATCCTCCTGTCCTCTCTGAGAGGGAGTGGCTGGTCAGAGTGAGCATCGGGGCCATAAAATGTTTGCAACTGTTTTCAACACTGCAGCCCAAGTTTATTTTAATAAAAAGATCTTTGTTCCTCAGCCATAATAGGTTTAAAAAAAAAAAAAAAAAGTTTAATCGCATCCCAGTGTGGGTCAAAATGCGACAGGTTCTCTTCCATTGCCCAGGACCCTCAAACTGAGGAACTAGGGGCTGGAGAAGACAAATTCCCTCAGGGGACCATGGTGAGGCTGATGACTCCTCTTCTGAGGTGTCAAATGCGGGAGAATCAGCTGTTTCAATCTTAAGATTGATGGTGCAATGGTCCGCTCCACATTTATGCACCCTTAACTGAGTGTTTGGGTTCGCTAAAGCCTCCTCTAGCTGTGCATGCCTTTTCCTGTCCATTCATCGTTGGAAAAGCTTTTTTGTATCTGAGAGGATCACCCAGATAAGCATTATTTTCCCTCCTAAAAAGTTTTCACACTTTATCCTATGGTGGAGGAAATTCACTAAGTAGGGTATACCAGACAATGCTCAAATGCCAATGGATTTTTCTCTTGCAGATTGAGTATCTCAGCCTGTGCTGACAGTAATTGCTTAATCGTTGAGAGACCCGTTTAAACAGGTGTTCAAGGTTATCCTGCTCAGCAGGCCCAGGATCTGGCAGCTTTATGTTTGCAATAGTTGCTGTGAGAGATTCTATCCTTCAGGCCTTGCGCCGTTCGCTAAGCACCATGCAGAAACTCCTGGCTAGTCTTCCTTTTGCAGTGAAACAGCTATTTGAGGATGATAATACATCCAAAGAAATTCTAGTGGAAAAAGTACCCCTTTTTCCTTTTAAGAAATGTATTTTCATTTTTAAAGCTCCTTCTTCTGTGCCAGGGGCATCAGCCTCCAGACAGTCACGACGGCTTCCGCCGTCAGGTTCAAAAGATAATCCTCAGTGTTAACCTCAGGGACAAAAGAGGTCTTGGGGGAGGAAACATACAAGATACTGAAGCCTCCTTATGAGGTGGCACCCCACCTCACTCAATAGGGGTAATTCTTCTGCAGTTCTCAAGGATCTGGCAGGAAGAGTGTCAAGACGATTGGGGAACTTCCTCAATAGCTCCAAGGTACAAACTGGAGTTCCAAGAGTTCCCGTCTCCTCGTTTTCTCAGATCAAACGTTCCTCATGGAGTCAATCCAATCAGTTATCTCTATCCTACAAGGAGGAGAACTTCTGGCGTCAATCGACGTCAGAGATGCATACCCCCATATGCCTATTTCCTCGCTCACTAGTAATATCTACTTTTGAAGGTGGAACACCTTCATTTTCAGTGTGTAGCTCTGCTTTCTGGTCTAGCTACTGCACCTTGAGTGTTTACAAAGGTTCTGGCCCCTCTTCTAGCCAGATTAAGGGCCCAAGGTATAACGATTATGGTTTACCTGGACGATATGTTGTTGATAGTTCAGTCGGTAGCCCGCTTAGACCAAAGCATGGTCACCACATTCAACTACCTGAAATATCTAGGTTGGATTCTCAGCCTAGGAGAAATCTTCTTTAACCACTTCAATACCAAGGACGTCATATGACGTCCTGGGCTTTGAGCAGGTAAATCTGAATGATGCCTGTAGTTACAGACATCATTCAGATATTGCCGGTTTCAGCCGGCGAATCTCTACACCATAGGAACGATCATAGCGGCCGTTCTGCCGCTTGATCGTTCCTATGGGAGGCGAGAGGGGACGTCCCCCCCCCTCCCGCCGCCCTCCGGTGCTTGCTCCGACTCACCGTTACGATCGGTGAGGCGGAGAGTGGATCCGCCGTCGCCGGATGTAGATCATAGAGATTTCTGGCGGAGCAGATGGTCCCTGGAGTCTCTATGATTGTCGGAGGCCGGGCGCGATGTTATGACGTCACGCCCGGCCTCTCCATTCAAAAAAACGTCGCCGCTTCGACTTGGAAGCGGCGATCATTTTATTTTTTTTTTATTTCAGGCTTCCCAGCCTAGTGGTGAGATATGGGGTCTTATTGACCCCATATCTCACTATTAAGAGCACCTGACATGTCATATTGCTATTACAAGGGATGTTTAAATTCCTTGTAATAGGAATAAAAGTGATCATTTTTTTTTTTTTTTCAAAAAAGTGTCAAAATAAAAAAAATAAAATATAATTAACAATAAAAAAAAAATTTTTTAAAGCGCCGCTGTCCCCGTGTGCTCGCACGCAGAAGCGAACGCATATGTAAGTCCCGCCCACATATGAAAACGGTGTTCAAACCATACATGTGAGGTATCGCCGCGAACGTTGGAGTGAGAGCAATAATTTTGGCCCTAGACCTCCTCTGTAACTCAAGACATGTAACCAGTAAAAAAATTTCAAGCGTCGCCTATGGGGATTTTTAAGTACCGAACATTGGCGCCATTCCACGAGCGTGTGCAATTTTGAAGCATGACATGTTAGGTATCTATTTACTCGGCGTAACTTCATCTTTGATAAAATGCAAAAACATTGAGCTAACTTTACTGTTTTGTTTTTTTTTAAACACAAAATAGTTTTTTTCCCCAAAAAAACGTGTTCAAAAAATTGCAACAACCGCCATTGTATTCTCTAGGGTCTTTGCTAAAAAAAAATATATAATGTTTGGGGGTTCTATGTAATTTTCTAGCAAAAAAATGATGATTTTGACATGTAGGAGCAAAGTGTCAGAATTGGCCCGGTATTGAAGCGGTTAAAACCATGAAAAGGGCTAAGATAATTGGGTCTGATCATAGGTACACCCAGAAAAGGGTATTCTTGCCCCAGGCAAAGAACAGCGCCATAAAGGAACTGATTTAGGTGGTCGAAGCACGATGAATTCTTCTATTCAACTTTGCATTAGGTTGTTGGGAAAGATGGTGGCTTCATTCAAGGCCGTTCCTTTTGCTCAGTTTCATTGGAGACTGCTGCAAAGCAGTATCCTATCAGCTTGGAACAAAGGGTTCAAGCTCTAGATTCCCAATGTGTCTGACTCCAAAGCCTACGTCCACATCACCTTGAAAGCGCCCGATCTCGTCTGATCTTGGAGGCTAAGCAGGGTTGGGCCTGGTTAGCACCCAGATGGAGCAGCTGGAAATAGGCCGCAGCCTCAGTTTATGGTTAATATCCAAAAATCTGCAAAGGGGAAAATCCTTCCTTCAGTTACCACAGAAGTGGCCCAGATAAGAAATGACCTTGCCCATTATCAATCTAGAAATTCAGACAGAGCACTTGGTTCTGAGGGCCTGAACGTTCAGTTTACGGTATTGTCCTGCCAGTATTCAATCCGACTATGCTACAGCAATGTCCTATATTAATCACCAAGGGGGCACAAGAAGTTGTGCGGCCCAGAGTAAGGTAAATCATATCCTATCTTCGGCAGAAAACTATGTACTTTGCCTATCGGCAGTTTTCATTCTAGGAATAGAAAATTGGCAGGCGGACTACTTGATTCGCCAGCAGTTGTTCCTGGGAAAATAGTTCCTTCACCCCGATATCTTCCTGTCAATATGTCAAAGATGGGGGAACTCAGACATAGATCTGTTTACGTCCAGGTCCAACAAAGAAATCGACAACTTTGTGTCAAAAACAAAGGATCCGCTAGCATGTGAAACAGATGCCTTGCTATTCCCATGGAATCGGTTCTCACTGATTTATGCATTCCCTCCTATTCTGCCTGCGTCCACGACTTCTTCGCAGGATCAAGCAGGAAGGGAAGTCAGTGATTCTTGTGGCCTCCAGCGGGGCCCAGGAAATCTTGGTATGCAGGGATCGTAAAGATGGCAGTAGAGGACCCATGGACCCTACCACCACGGCCAGACCTTTTTTCGCAAGGTCTGGTATTCCATCCTACTTTACAAACGCTAAATTTAACGGTTATTGAGACCTACACTCTGAAGAAACGTGGGCTGTCAGGTTTAGTGGTTTCTATCTTGGTTAATGCAAGGGAGCCGGCTTCCATAATTATATATTATGGAGTCTGGGAAGCATATGTCTCCTGGTGTGAAACCAGGGGTTGCACCCCAGGAAATAGGTCAAAGGTAGAATCCTTGACTTTTTGCAGATGGGGTGAGAAATAAAGCTGGCCTTGAGTGCTTTCTAAGGACAGGTCTCGGCCTTATCGGTATTATTTCAACGACCACTTGCTTCCCTTTCTTTGGTTCGTAGCTTTATTCAAGGGGTAACATGGCTTAATCCCCAGTTAAGTCACCCCTGAACCCTTGGGACTTGAATCTAGTTTTTGGCGACATTACAAAACAGCCTTTTTTTGGACCAATACAACATATTCCCTTGGTCCTTTTTTGACAAGGAAACTATTTTTTCTGGTAACCATATCTGCTGCAAGAAGGGTATCAGAATTGGCTGCTTTTTCTTGTAAAGAGCCATATTATTATTCACAAGATAAGGTAGTATGGCGTCCTCATCCTAACTTTTTACCGAAGGTAGTATCAGGTTTTTATCTAAACCAGGATATTATTCTGTCTTAATTTTTTCCAGAATCCTGTTCTATGGAAGAAAAATCACTACATTCTCTTGGTGGTGAGAGCAGTCTACTTAAAGATGACTGCTCAGATTCGGAAAACGGATGTTTTGTTCGTATTGCCTGAAGGTCCTAAAAGAGGACAGGCAGCATGGAAATCTACTATTCTAAATGGATTTGACAAGTAATTGTTCTAGTTTATGGTTTAAAGAGGTAGTTTCTACCCTCTCAAATCAAAACGCACTTCTCTAGGGCTGTTGGTGTTTCCTGGGAAGTGCATCACCAAGCCTCCATGGCTCAAATCTGCAAGGCCGCAACTTGGTCTTCAATCCATACATTTACCAGATTCTATCAGGTGGATGTAAAAAGACACAAGGATGTCGCCTTCGGGCGCAGTGTACTGCAGGCAGCAGTATAAGTCCTCTGATCTCATGGTGCCCTAATTTTGTTGTGTCTCCCACCCCCCAGTTGGCATTGCTCTGGGACATCCCACATAGTAATTACTATGGCTCTGTGTCCCGTGATGTACGATTAAAGAAAATAGGATTTTTATAACAGTTTACCTGTAAAATCCTTTTCTTTTGAAGTACATCACGGGACACAGAGGTCCCGCCCCTCTTTCTAGTATACACGTGTATTGCTTTACTACGGAACTGAGATGCTCCCAGTATGGGAGGGGTTATATAGGGAGGCAACTTCCTGTTTAGGGTGTGCCAGTGTCCATCACCTGAAGGTGGACTATAACCCACATAGTAATTACTATGGCTCTGTGTCCCATGATGTACTTCAAAAGAAAAGGATTTTACAGGTAAGCTGTTATAAAAATCCTATTTTTTCTCGAATGAACGATTCTAACAGTAAATGTGTTTTTCATTTTGGAAAGTTCATTCATTCTAAAATCAGATGGTCATTGGTCATGTCATCGAGTGTACTAATGATAATTTTTTTATAACTGTTCATAGGAACGTTCTATTTAAAATTTATGGCCAGCTTTGATCATCAACCTGTTTGACTTACACCAAGTATTCCATAGTTTTTGGAATTTATTAGGATGTCTTCTACTTTAACTGGTAATTCTTATTACGTGAGAACTGTGTGCATATACATTTAAATCCCAGATGACTCAGAATCTTTCCAATTTATGTAAATTCTTCTGTAAATTATATTCATGTTTATGCCATTTTTGCTTATTATGCCAAGTAAGTGAATCTCGGGAGGGCTAGGAACAAAGCAAAATGAATGAATGCAAAGCGTTTTCTGATTGGGTGAGGTGGAGAGACAGGGTGGTGACATCACATTTTTTGCCTTGTCTAATCAGAATATGCTTTGCATTCATTCAGAAAACACAAAGCATTCTCTGAATGGCTCTTGTGCCAAGGGTCCAACCTCCTGTGTTCACAATGGATAAGGCTGGCCGCTTTGCACTAGACTCAGAAACAAGTGGAGATCACTGGAGGAGCAGTGTCTACTTCAGTGATTTCCAGCTTCCAGGGGCATCGGCCAGGCATGGTATAAACATAGTTACATTGGTGCAAGCTGGACTAATGTAAAAATATCCCATTTTATTTCTAATATCAATGTTGGATGAATTTAGCCTTTAACTACTTCCTGACCGCGCTATAGCCAAAAGATGTCTACAGCGTGGTCGTCCAGTTCTGTGAGGGCGTCCATGGACATCCTCCCAGAACCCCGCCTCCCGTATGCCCCCTGGGGTGCGCATTGGGTGCGCTCTGTGAAAGCTGTGTTCGTTGGACACCGCTGATCACAGGCCGCGTTAAAGGGTTAATCACAGTGGCCCTTTACCATG
Source organism: Lithobates clamitans (assembly GCA_037952925.1). Lineage (NCBI taxonomy): Eukaryota > Metazoa > Chordata > Amphibia > Anura > Ranidae > Lithobates > Lithobates clamitans. The sequence continues at coordinate 1,046,071 of JBBGZY010001422.1, forward strand.
TGATCAGCTGTGTCCAGTCACAGCTGATCGCATGTAAACAGACTTGCCGGTATTTCTGCATTCCTTTCCTCACCCTCTGGGGGTAATTTACTAAAGGCAAATCCACTTTGCACTACAAGTGCACTGCAAGTGTACCTGGAAGTGCAGTCGCTGTAGATCTGAGGGGGACATGCAAGGAAAATAAAAAACAGCATTTTTGCTTGCACATGCTTGGATGATAAAATCAGCAGAGCTTCCCCTCATTTCAGATCTACCCCTCAGATTTACAGCAATCTGCAGTGACTGCACTTACAAGTGCACTTACTGTATAGTGAAAAATGGATTTGTCTTTAGTAAATCAACCCTATTGTGTCTGTGAGAAGAAAGAATTGCGGAAAGCCGGTGTCCTGTCGAGAAAGGTCACCCGTCGGATAGTGTCCGCCCTGTACTGCGCAGGCGCATCGCTTCCGCAGTACGGAGGACAAAGGAGACGCCGAAAGTCTTCGAACACGAACAGCTGTCCATCAGCTGTACACGGCGCCTGCGCAATTAAGACTACATTGTGCCACACGCTCCCCCATGCTCCCGATGCTCGTGCAACTCTGCAAGGGGCGGGTGTAGGGGCGGATGACTACAGAAGAGGCCCTATTTTACAATGATGGGCAGAGCTGCTAAGTTGGGGCTGGTTTTATAAATAAGCTACACGTCTTTGTGGGGGCGTGTTTACACAACTGAAGGGTGTGTTTTTTAAACATGTATCATCTCTTCTGTATGCATCCGCCCCTACACCCGCCCCCTTGCAGAGTTGCACGAGCATCGGGAGCATGTGGCAGAATTTAGTCTTAATTGCGCAGGCGACGAGTACAGCTGATGAACAGCTGTTCATGTTCGGACACTTTCGGCCTCTCCTTTGTCAAGCGCTGCGCCTGCGCAGTACAGGGTGGACACTATCTGACGGGGGACCTTTCTCGGCAGAACACCGGCAAGGCTGACAGTACATTGTTTACATTGATAATCAGGGCACTGATCATTAGTGCCCTGATTATCAGTGCAGCTTATCAGTGCTGTCTCATCAATGCAGCCTTATTTGCAAAATTTTATAACAGAAACTAAGAAATACTTTTTTTTTTTTTTTCAACATTTTTTGTCTTTTTGTTTGTTTAACACAAAATAAAAGCAACAGTGGTGCACGGGCATTATTCAACTTTAGTCAGAGCTGCAAAGTTTGTTTTTATCTACAGCCCGCTCCTTACCTGCATAAGCAGCATTTGATAAAGGTGCACTAACCCTTTAAACAAACGTTATAATATTTTTATATGGTCATTCATATGCTCTGTTGGTATTTTCCTTTGGGAAAAGACATTCTTTTCTTTTTTTTTTTTTACCAATTACTACTAATGGGCCATAGTTACTCTGTGTTTCTTTGTCATGAAGGTCTTCTCTATCAGGGGGTGGAATGGTCAGTGTACTGGATATAAGTGTTCCCTTTGAATCGGCATGTTCTGTCTGTGACGCCGTATATCTGTGTTCAACCTGTTTGATTCCAGAGCTGTTGGAAGTGCTTGGTGTGGAATTGTTGCTGCGATTGTTCCTCCTGCAGGCAGCTGAATCACAGATCACGCTGAACACAGGCAGATAGGGATGTTGCCTTGTTCTGAGCTGAATACAAATTCTCTCCCCCTCCTCCATCTCAGCCATTGCTGCCAGATTTCTTGCATACTGATGATGCTTCGGTCTCCATCCAGGTTCCCCTGCTAGGAAGAAACACCATCAGCTCTATTACGTTTTCTATTAGAGGTAAAAGTTTGAAGGGTTTGCTTATCAAGAAAGTATTCTTAGGTTAAATGTGCCAATTTTAAACTATTGTAAATGTCATTTCACTTCGTCATAGCTAGATCTCAGTCTTTGTCTTCGGGGCTCATCAACTGATGGCGATCAATCTGAGCTTGGCTTCAGCAGAGGGATTAAGCCTTTCAGCACTATAGACAATTCATTGTGGTAATAACAGAGCTTCTTTCACAAAGGACACATGTGTAAACCAAGCGGGTGTTAGATTTACCCCTTCTTTTGGATTTTCTTATTTCCTTCTGGGATTACAAGAGGACTCATTAATAAGATTGGCGTGTGTGTGTTCTTGTCACTACGTAGAGTTAATTTGGGACTTCTGTGCAAAGCAATGTGACTACCATTCCAAACTGCCTAATGATTGGTGAACAGTCATTTTACAGACAGGTACAGCTTTAAAGATTTGCATTATATATGGTGTCAGAAGTATCATTTGGTACAATGTTTCTCAATGTGGGTTTAGTTTTGATTCCCCCAGGGTGTCATGAGCATGGGACCTACTTTGCCCTGGATCTGGGGGGGGGTAGAAGGTCCTGCAATATGAGCACTATGTGATTGGGAGGGCTTTGTCATGGGGGTACTGTGATGTGATAGGCGCCTCTGATGTGATGGGGTGACCTCTCATCTACAGGGGGACTCTGATATGGGGGGGCTCTGATGTGAAGGGGGGGGTTTGATGTGATTGGGAGATCTCTAATGTTAAGGGGGGCTTTTCATGTGAAATTAATTACATCGAGGCGGTTGTGTGCATCATCCCAGGCTCAGGTTTCCATCATCCCAGGCTCAAGTTTCCTTCATCCCAGGCTCATGCTTCCATCATTCCAGGCTCAAGTCTCCATCAGCCCAGGCTTCCATCATTTCAGGGTCAGGTTTCCATCATCCCAGGCTCAAGTTTCCTTTATCCCAGGCTCAAGTTTCCTTCATCCCAGGCTCAAGTTTCCTTCATCCCAGGCTCAGGCTTCTATCATTCCAGGCTCAGGTTTACATCATTCCAGGCTCAGGTTTCTATCATCCCAGGCTCAGGCTTTTATCATCCCAGGCTCAGGTTTCTATCATTCCAGACTCGGGTTTCCATCATTCCAGGCTCAGGTTTCCATCATCTCAGGCTCAGGTTCCTATCATCCCAGGCTCAGGCTTCCATCATTCCAGACTCAGGTTTATGTCATTCCAGGCTCAGGTTTCCATCATTCCAAGCTCAGGTTTCCATCATCCCAGGCTCAGGTTGCCATCATCCCAGGCTTAGGTTGCCATCATCCCAGGCTCTGGCTTCCATCATCCCATGCTCAGGTTTCCATCATTTCAGGCTCAGGTTTACGTCATTCCAGGCTCAGGTTTCCATCATTCCAAGCTCAGGTTTCCATCATCCCAGGCTCAGGTTGCCATCATCCCATGCTCAGGTTTCCATCATCCCAGGCTCAGGTGTCCATCATCCCAGACTCAGGTTTCCATCATCCCAGACTCAGGTTTCCATCATCCCAGACTCAGGTTTCCATCATCCCAGACTCAGGTTTCCATCATCCCAGACTCAGGTTTCCATCATCCCAGACTCAGGTTTCCATCATCCCAGGCTCAGGTTTCCATCATCCCAGGCTCAGGTTTCCATCATCCCAGGCTCAGGTTTCCATCATCCCAGGCTCCGGTGTCCATCATCCCAGGCTCAGGTTTCTATCATCCCAGGCTCCGATGTCCATCATCCCAGGCTCAGGTTTCCATCATCCCAGGTTCAGGTTTCTATGATTACAGGCTCCAGTTTTCCACTGATAAGCAAAATTTTGTTTTTACATTTTAGACTGGAGTGTCTCAAGGTGCTGCAACTGAAAAAGGGTTGAGAAGTGAGTTTGTAAATACTGCATATTCTAATTAAACATTGATAAAAAGGTTAATTGGTAATGCTTGATCAGGGGTCTCAAATTGGCGGCCCTCCAGCTGTTGTGACTACAAGTCCCATGATGCATTGCAAGGCTGCCAGTTACCAGCATGACTCCCTCAGGCAGAGGTATGATGGAACTTGTAGTTCCGCAACACCTGAAGGGCCACCAGTTTGAGACCCCTGTGCTTGATGAATTGTTTGGGCAGTTTTGTGACTCACACACCTCTCCCACATTGCTCAGCCAGGCAGGTGACAATCTGATTTCCTAAATAAGCATTGTCCAAAAAGAAGATAGGTGACATATGAAAACATGGAGACATCTTCCTGGCTCGGAGCGTGGTGGTGTTGGGGGTATTAATCGCAATAATTGCTTAAAGTGTAAGTTCAACCTTACAGAAAATCTGTAAGGTGAACTTACACTGGACCCCCTTCCCATCGCACCTGGTCCTGCTAACCTGGAGTCCGGCGATCACCCGCTAGCAAGTCTTTTAAACAGTTCACATGTATGTAATTCAAGTATATTTATATGTTTGCATGGAGTCTATTACAGATCCTATTGAAACGTTTCTCAAGGTATAAAACACTCTGCTCAATTTAAGCTTCCATTTAACCTTCAGAGGGCTTACCGTAATTTATCTTGCAAATAAATAGTTGTATTACTCCTTGTGTCAGGTATAACAAAAAGGTAAAGTAGCCCGGGAGCAGATTTGTACTTTCTTTGTAGAGTGGGTCATGTTGGAAGATCTGCTTTCACTGTCACAAAAAAGTAATGTATGTTGCTGAATTTGTAATTTTATATTGTAGTACAGGGTTTTCAATGGGTGAAGCCATGTTGCATAAACCTGCACTATAATCCACACATTTGATAATTGTGATGTTGAAGATTAATAATGATTTTGATGAGTTGTTTGTGTTCCCAGAGATGACCACAGACATCCCAGGATCTGTCACTATACCAGGTGCTGCCATGGCAACAGGGCAGGTGAGGATGGCGGGCCAAATGTCAGGACGTGGAGGAAAGCGAAGGTCGGGGTAAGTCAATGATGTTTCTTTGGGACAGGTGTAAAGGAAAGTATTGGCATGTGACCTTTATGATTTTAAATTTTGCTGTTCAATCAGAATAACGTTTCTGCTGTTGTCAGTAGACCTAAAGGGTAACTCCACTTATGTGAAAAAAAATATAGCCAATAAAAAAAATTATATAGTGTATACAATGGTCAAATAAGCCATATTGTAATTTAGGGTTATTAAAATGTACATGTCCTTTTCAATCTGCAGCCACTGTCATTTTCTGTAAAAAATCAATGCAATATGGCAACCTGGAGGTGTTCTGTACACAGTTGGTGTACACAACTTCCCCAGAAATTTAATTTCCGGGTTGTGTGATTGGCAAACTGATTTTCCCAGAAATCTTCACTAATATACAGGTAGCAAAGAAATTATATTTTTGGTGAGATACTCCTCAAGGTTAATTACTTTTAAAAGGAAAGTATGGCTTTGAAAAAAATCATACTCACCTGGATGGAGCACTGATCTTGGCTTCATCTGTCACCCGCTGCCTCTAAGGCGGAGAACTGAGCGATCAAAGACTGGTGATTGCTCAGTTCTCAGTCTACAGTCTGCAGAGAACCAGTGACTGCCCCTCTAGCGCTCACTGGAGCGCTAGGCTATGGAGAGGGTGGGAGCCTAAGCCAGCTGCCAGTCCAGGCATCTGGGTGAAACCCTACTGTAAAGAGGAGATCTTTCCTTAACCTGGACCGGCTGGGAACTTTAGCCCACTGTCGGCTGATACCGGGTTACAGGAGTGCAGACGTAATTCATAGGAGAGGTAGGGCCAAAAGAGCTTTAGCTATACTTCTCCTTTAAAGAGGAAGTAAACCCTGGTGGTTTTTACTTCCTCTTTATTTCCCTGAAAAGGTAAAGCATAATGGGCATCGCATTGTAGCCCATTATGTGTCACTTACCTGAAACCGAAACCTGCGATGACTCCGCTGTCCCCATTAGCAGCGAGCGCCCATCTTCACCCACATAGACAAACAAACAGTATTTTCTCAGAGAAGAAACAGGTAGGGCTACAAAGTTTGCTAAAATCCTTGCAATGTGCATAGATCACCCAGAGGTGATTGTTTTTTCTCAATAAAAGTGAAGTTACCCTGTAAGTTTTTTTTGTTGGAACAATTTGTACCTGTTTGATCATAGCATAGCAGATATATTTACATACATTTCCATTTGAGCTGCAAAAGGTTATGTGATATGTGTACATTAGAAGTCTGCATTACGGGAAAATAGGGGTGGCTCAGACTGCCATTGTCTCGGCTTTACATAGCATAGGAGTCATACATTCATATGGAGCAACGTCTGTATACCAGCTGACAACGTTTTTTTGATTGACAAAACTGTAGAAAAGGTCTTGTGATATGAACAAGGACTATGCTGATTTATACTACAGTATAACAGTTTATGCACTGGTCAGTCATAATATTATCGTGACCTACATAATATTGAATAGGTCCCTCTTTTACCACTAAAACACTAGAAAACAAAACTAAAAATCAATCTGTGCAGATCTTACATAAATATAGTTGCAAGCTAAACACTAGGGATGGGCTCAGTCGTGTTCAGATCCTAGTCCCAACCCACCTGAGCAGTCCCGCCAGGAAGCTGTCACTGCACACCTCCAATCATAGACAGTGAGGCCTTTCCTGGCACGCAGCTACACATACACACCGCCCTGACTAAGCTGCTCATGATTGTGTGCAGTGACAGCTTCCTGGCAGGATTGCTCAGTTGGGTTGGGACTAGGATCTGAACACACCTGAGTCCATCCCTACTATATACTAACAAGTGATTTCATTCCACCCAAAACTGAAATTATTAAATTAGACCTCTGAATGTATGCTGTGGTATCTGGCACCAAACCGTTAGTAGCTGATCCTTTAGTAGTAACTTATCCTTTAAGTCCTGTAAGTTGGGAGGTGGGACCTCCATGGATCGGACTGATTTTTCCAGGACATTGCACAGATGCTCGATCTGAATGAAATCTGGAGAATGCAGAGCCCAAGTAAACACATCAAACTCGTTGTTGGCTTCCTCAAACAATTTTTGCAGTGCAGCAGGGCACAATATCCTGCTAAAAAGGCCACTTCCATCAGAGAATACCATATCCATGAAGGGGTGTACTTGGTCTGCAACAATGTTTAGGTAGATGGTATGTGTCAAAGTAACATCTACATGAATGGCAGGAACCAAAGTTTCCCAGCAGAACATTGCCCAAAGCATCACACTGCCTCCGCCGACTTGTCTTCTTCCCATACTGCATCCTGGTGCCATCTCTTCCCCAGGTAAGCAACTCTTATGCATTCTGCCACTCACATCATGTAAAATAAAATGTGATTTCTCAGACCAGGCCACCTTCTTCCATTGCTCCGTAGTCCAGTTCTGATGCCCTCAAGCCCATTGTAGGTGCTTTTGGCTGTGGACACGGGTCAGAATGGGCACCCTGACCGGTCTGCAGCTACACAGCCCCATACATAACAAACTGCCAATTTTTTCTGCTTTCAACACATCAGCTTCAGGACCAACATGTTTACTTGCTATATACAGTATATTGCACAGCAATTGGCTCGCGCTGCTGTCAATGAAATCCAATGACACAGGGCCGAGTCCTGCTGTCTGTGTCAATAGACGCAGCAGCAGGAGTAGGGAGCATGCCCGCATGAGTGTCCCTAAGGAAAGCGATTCTCAGAAGAGGAGGAGCCACCAGCGCCGCTGAGGGACCCCAGAAGTGGAGGATCGGGAGCCACTCAGTGCAAAACCAACTGCACAGTGGAGGTAAGTGTGATATGTTTGTTATTTTAAAAAAAAACAAAAAAACGAGGGTTTAGTAACCCTTTAACAGGGACACAGACAGCAGTAAAAACCTGACAGGTGTTCTAATCCCTCTCCACTCTATCCAAAACTAGAAAAAAGGTTTTGCCTCTAATTTGGGTGGGCCGTTCTCCCCTGGGGTTTACTTTCCCACTGACACCAATGATATGAGGAGCTATTCTTCCCTGTTGATCAGTCTATCAATGACACAATTGATTGGGGGGGGAGGTATTTTCTGCTAGTGGCCACTATGCCATGGATTGAGAGGCAATTCTCCCCTGGGGGCCACACTCCCACCCACAGCAATGAATTGAGGAGCTATTCTCTCCTGGGTGCCATGATCCCACTCACACCAATGATTTGGATGGCTATTTTCTGTCATTGTATCTGTTATAATTACAGTAACTCATACTTTTTTTTTTTTTAGATAACTAAAGGTATATACAGGCATCTCTGGGTAAAACAATTCCATGCATCAGATGTGCTTGTAAATTTCCATGTTTCTTATTGATATTATTGCAAAGAGTCCTTGCTATCTAAAGGCATATTACAAGTCTAAATGGTTACTGTTACTACACTCAGGTTAAATAACCGTAGTAATATAAAGAGCAGGTTCATTAAAGCTTAAAATCATACTGCACTGAAATGTGAAACTTTTTAAAACTTCGGTGATTAGCCAAACTTTGCTGGTAAATGAAACATCTGTTTTGCTTTTTTTACCATGGTAAAGCCAAGAAGAGTTTTGTGTTTTACGACTCTCTGGCTTAGATGAAGAGGAATAGTGATGATTAAGAATTTATGACCTATGGGGATGTAAACAGAAAAGTGACACCCACCTGTTTTCCAAATCCTCCAGATCAGTTAAAGCTGAACTCCGGGATAAGTAAATATTGTCTAAATATAAGATGTATGATTGTTATTACATGAATCTTGGTGTGCTTTGTGTAGTACTTCCCGATCTGTGCAGTATTCCAGTGTGAGAATTTCCCTCTCTGCAGGAGCTTCCTGTAATAAAGACCGGCCACTGCTGCGCTCCCTCCCTTGTGCAGGGACACTGGTCTTGTCCTCACCCACTCCTGTATGTAGTTTTCTGCAGGCAGCCTGTAGTGGGTGGACCAGTTGGGTACCTCCTACAACTCTGTTCTCTGTGTAGCACAGTAATTATGTCAATACTACTTTTATAAGGTAATAACTATGTTTGCAAAGACATTTGGTGCACACAAAGTGGATGTATATCCTTTGTGGCTATTGTGAAATATATTTAAAGGAAAGATTTTGTTTTAAGCCTGAAAGTTGAACTATGGCCTCCCTGTTATGGTGCCCCCTGGCAGGTGACTTGGATTCACCCAAGCTGCGGACTCAAAGTTGGACCAGAAACCCTAGTGGCTCTGTATTTATAGTACATATAACATTTCAGTAAGTGTGGACCTCTTTTTTTTTTTTTTTTAATGAGATATTTATTTTAACATCAATTGATGTTATAATAAATATCTGCTACTTTAGTAGCATGCAGCAGGGGTCCCCAACCCCTGGGCCGCAGACCAGTGCCAGTCCGTGCCCTGTTTGCAGTCAGGCAGCACAGGCTGCACTAAAGGAGCTGTGGCGGCCAAGCAGAGAGATTGCGCCATCACCTCTCACCACCTGCCCCGCATCACCGCTGCTGGGTCCACCTTCTCACATCTCATAGGCTAGAACCCTGTTGATATTAACTGCGCATGTGCCGGTTTCCCCACTCCTGAATGCCAGACTGAATGCCAGAGAGGCTTCAACTGTAAGTTCTTTCACTACTGTCAGGAAACCCACTCAAATTGTCCTTACATTTTTAAAAAGTGTCAAGCTGCATCTGCTGGTGGCAGGCTTCTGTGGGAAGCTGTGGTAGGCTACGATGGCAAGTGACATGTTGCATCTAGTGGCAAGTGACGTGCTACATCTGGTAGCAGGCTACAGTGGCAAGCAACACACTATATCTGGTGGCAAGTGACACGCTGCAGCTGGTGGCAGGTAATGGTGTCAAGTGACATGCTACATCTGGTGGCAAGGGACACTCTGCATCTGGTGGCTGGCAATGGGGGCAATTGACACACTGTATCTGGTGGCAGGTGACACAATGCATCTGGTGGCAAGTGACACGCTGCAGCTGGTGGCAGGTAATGGTGGCAAGTGACATGATGCAACTGGTGGTAGTGGACACTCTGCATCTGGTGGCAGGCAATGGGGACAATTGACACACTGCATCTGGTGGCAGGTGACACAATGCATCTGGTGGCAAGGGACACACTGCATCTGGTGCCAGGCTACGGTGGAAAGTGACAAGCTCAGGGCTCCCCCTGATTCTGCATTATGGTGAGTTTAACTATTTCATTATATATTACAATGTAATAATAGAAATAATGCTCTTCAATCATCCTGACACCATACAACCTTGGTGTCAGGATGATTAAAACACTAACGCCTGCCTCGCCAAACCCCCCACAACCCATCAGTTCTCTATAATACTACACCATAAGGGCTTTATCTGCTGTCAGAATACAATGTGCCCGTGGGGGGTGGATCGGATTCCTCCATGCCACCTCGCTTGTGTGGATGGACAAATGATTTGTTTTTTTCCACATTTTGTGACAGGCCAGCTGTCCAGCAAAGAAAGGGTTAGTTCTGTAGTGCGAGCGATACGCAGTGGATCTCTTGTCAGGGGGTGTTTGACAGGGGATGAGGAAGCAATATGTTGCCTCCTTACTGCTTGTTGTGACCCCTAAAAGCTTGCACCACTGTGCTGCAGCAGCCTACATTGCACGAGGTTGCAATGTGGCATCAGACACTTGGGTCATGTTTGGCGGACAGCATGTATATACCTCCGTAAGGCTGCCTTTGCAGCTTAAGGGGATGGTAAAAACAAGGCTCAACTGCCTGTTTTTACCAACATAGTCATATGGCTTAATCCTCGTTTTCCAAAAGTAAAGAACAGTTTCTGTAACTACCTATAAAGTTGTAGCTGGAGTTCAGCTTTACATTGTTTGTTTCTTACGTGAATTCTTTTACTTGAACTTTTTAAAACTACAAGTCCATCTGAGACAACTTTCTCCACATGGTGGCACCACTGCTGGGCTATTTCACTGCAGAATTAACAGCGTTGTTACCTTGTTAACAGAAATGTAAAAACAACAGATATACTGGTAGGATCAACTGGTGCTTTTAAGAAAAGGGGAGCACATATGACTGAGGGTGTGGTTGCCGTCATCTCCTATTTGTCAACACAGTATTATACCTCCTCACTTCGTGGGATTTTAAAGACAACCCAAAAACAATTATAATGTATAAAAAAGTATTTTATTCTTTTTTTTATTATTCTTTAAAAATACTAAAAAGTAATAAAAAAAAATCTTTTGTACAACCACGGTTTTACATATAAACATGAACAGTATACACCATAATATCACATCTGAGTACAGAAAGTGGTATTCCCCAGCTACTTGCGGTTCAGTCCCATCACCATATGAAAACAGTAGATGGTTCCAAGAGTTGGGGATATCCAATGAGTTTCAATATAATTTTTTCTTCAGGGTTTTTATACCACTATAGTATACTTCAATCTGTAAGAACCCTCTAGCCCAAGACAGCATACTATAGTGGTATAAAATCCCTGAAGAAGAAATTATTTGTACCTTATTTCGAAACGCGTTGAATATCCCCAACTCTTGGAACCATCTACTGTTTCCATAGGATGATGGGACTGAATAGCAAGTAGCTGGGGAATACCACTTTCTGTACTCAGGTGTACTGTTATGGTGTATACAGTTCATATTGTGGTTTTACAAAATATTTTTTTTTTAATTAAATTTCTTTTTAGTATTTTTAAAGAATAATAATAAGGAATAAAATACTTTTTTATACATTATAATTGTGTTTGGGTTGCCTTTCAAATCCCATTAAGTGAAGAGGTATACTGTGGGATCAACTGGTGCTTAGTATACGTAAACCTGTTCCCACCCCCATTCTAAGCCCTATTATAATTACTATATATATATATATATATACTACCTATTCTGAGAGTGCTCTGGTCTGGTCACATGATCTCTTCAATGGCCAGCTTCTGTGTAGAGGAGAGATCGCTGACACGGCCTGCAATACCTATGTGGAGATGTTATTTATAGGCTTATTATGGGGCATCCATTGTCGTCTGTCCCTCTTCTACATTGGAGCCGATCTTGTGACCGGGCCGGAGCGCCCTCACCTCACGTTTGTTCTAAATAACCATATTTCCATGAATCTATTAATTGTAGAGAATTAGGGATTATATTGTGACAGTGTTTCAGTGTCTGATTTCCCAGATTGTACCTTGTAATCCAAATAAATGCCTTTTTCACAGTCATTTAGAATAAATATTAATTATAAATTAGAAGAAAAATGTTCTATTGCGCACAAGAATTATTGCACATTTAATTCCATTATTCATATAAATGTATATAAAATGTAAAACATAATATTTAATACCAATTATATTTGCAGGTTGCTGAAGTTGCCCATAGCATTATGATAAAACGAGCTTGCTAATGAGGTGTTATACCAAATACAACCACATGATGGCACACGAGTTCCATTACAGGAGAATGGGCCATGTATTTATTCTGCAGAATGACAAAGTTAACGTCTGTTCTAGTGGGCAATAGGGAAATGCAGAGGGAGATGAACAACAACAACAAAAAAAAATATTAATGTCCCCCAAAACTGTTTTATCCATTGGAAGACAATGTATTCCTGCATTTTTCACGCTCAGTGTGATACACAGCTTTTGTTATGTATGTACACCAAGCTACACAAGCTGTAACTTTTATAATTATTTACCAGAAATTTAACTTGACTGCACTCTGTTGTCTTCCTATTAGTATGGCCCTGTTCATGCATCTGTGTTCTCAGATACACCTGTATATAAGATACAGCACATCAGCATATTATTTTAACACTGATTGAGCAGTGTTTTACTTTTTCTCTTCTGCGTTTTATTAAAAAACGAAATTCCATTCCTTGGATATGTTAAACATGTTCACAAACACGATTCATATACTTTTCTAAATTTCTATGAATCCCTATGGGCTGGAAAGCAGATGTTAGTAAGGTCAAACTGCATCAGAACACTGCAGACCAGTTATAAAAAGTGTCTTCACTGATTACAATTCATTCTGCCAGCAGTTTTACCTGCAGTTTATTCTCAGACTACATTCATACAGTATATACATTTTACTAGTAGTGCAGCTGCAGTTTTTAGATGTGTTTTACACACATTTAAAGTGTAACTAATGTCAAAACTTTTTCTTTTCATTTTGGGTAGAGTAAGGAAGGTTTTTTGACATCTATGGGAGATTTACTCAAACTGGTGCACACTGAATCTTATTCAACTGTGCATAGTAATTTAAGTACAAAATATAAGTGCAGCGCAATCACAATTAAAACATAAGACAAACATAATCCCAAAGCTGAAATAACTAATGTAGTATCAATAGTATAACAGTCCCCAATATCAGGATTCCACCAAAGTGTGATTATTAAAGTGACAGTCCTTAAAAAACATCCAATGTGTTCGGTGCCCACCACCTCCAGATAAAATGCCTGCTCACCTCCAAGATATGACCCCACCACAGAGTCACAAAGGCCTCAGTGAACTCCACCCAGGATGGTACTGGAAGACTCCTCAACTGGCGTCTCTGAATCGTGCTACTCCACTTCTTGAGTCTCAATCAAATGTATAACATACCAAAAAATAGAAATAGAGAAACCATAGTGCTCTCTACTACAAATTTATTGAAAATTGGATCAAGGGACTTTAGTATCAGCATGGTGAGCTGAATACATGCTTGTTTTACACATATTTATGTGAGTGTTTTTAATCCCTTGATCCAATTTTCAATACATTTATAGCAGAGAGCACTATAGTTTCTCTATTTCTATTCTTTGATATGTTATACATTTGATTGGGACTCAAGAAGTGGAGTAGCGTGATTCAGGGATGCCAATTTAGGAGTGTTCCTGTACCATCCTGAGTGGAGTTCACTGGGGCCTTTGTGACTCTGTGGTGGGGTCATACTTTGGAGGTGAGCAGGCTTTTTATCCGGAGATGGTGGGCACCTAACACATTGGATGTTTTTTAAGGACTGTCACTTTGATTATTACACTTCGGTGGAATCCTGATATTGGGGACTGTTATGCCCTGTACACACGACCGGTTTTGCCGTCGGAATAAACTTTGAAGGTTTTTCTGACGGAGTTCCGACAGAATTCCACTCAAGCTGTCTTGCATGCACACGATCACACCAAATTCCGACCGTCCAGAACGCGGTGACGTACAACATGTACAACAGGACTAGAAAACGGAAGTTCAATAGCCAGTAGCCAAGAGCTTCCGTCTCGTACTTGCTTCAGAGCATGCCTCGTTTTTGGTCCGTCAGAACAGCATACAGATGAGCGTTTTTTCCGATAGTAATTTGTTCCGTCGGAAAAATATAGAACATGTTCTCTATCTAAGTCCGTCTGAATTTTCGACAGAAAAAGTCATATGGGGCATACACGGAATATATGATGAAAATCAGACTCTTTCTGTCGGAAATTCCGCTCGTGTGTACGCGGCATTACACTATTAATACTACATTAGTTATTTCAGCTATGGTATTATGTTTGTCTTATGTTTTAAATGTGGTTGCGCTGCACTTTTATTTGGTACTTAAGTTTTGGAAGTTGAATGGACACATATCTAGGGTGTTAGCAGCAGTCTTTGCCTTGTTTTTTTTGGCAAATGATAATATTGTTTATTATTTGCACACAGATTAGAGTGGTTGTTTGCACTGATTATACTTCACATATACATTATCTCACAAAAGTGAGTACACCCCTCACATTTTTGTAAATATTTTATTCTATCTTTTCATGTGACAACATTGAAGAAATGACTCTTTGCTGCAATGTAAAGTAGTGAGTGTACAGCTTGTATAACAGTGTAAATTTGCTGTCCCCTCAAAATAACTCAACACACAGCCATTAATGTCTAACAAAAGTGAGTACACCCCTAAGTGAAAATTGGGCCTAAAGTGTCAATATTTTGTGTTGCCACCATTATTTTACAGCACTGCCTTAACCCTCTTGGGCATGGAGTTCACCAGAGCTTCACAGGTTGCCACTGAAGTCCTTTTCCACTCCTCCATGAGAACATCACGTAGCTGATGGGTGTTAGAGACCATGCGCTCCTTCACCTTCCGTCAGAGGATGCCCCATAGATGCTCAATAGGGTTTAGGTCTGGAGACATGCTTGGAACGCTACTGGAGGGCATTACTGGTAAGCACTGGCGGGCATCACTGATGGGGCTGCACTGATAATCATTGCACTGATCATCAGCACAGACCCCCCTGTCAGGTGAGCCAATTATTGGCTCTCCTCACACGCTGTCAGCGTGAGTAGAATAATGCCGATAACCAGTACTTTCTATTTACACTGTAATCAGCTGTGATTAGACACAGCTGATCACATAGTAAAGAGCCTACGTTATAGGCTCTTTACTGTGTCCGAGCGGCACACTCCCCCCACCGATCACCGTGCTGCGTGCCCCCGGGGGGGGGGGGGGGGGGCGCGCACAAGCAGCATGTTGTGAAGGATGTCATATGACATCCAGTCACAACAATTAAACCACCGCCCGACCATCATTATGTTATAGGCTGGGCGGATGTGGTTAAGGTGTATCTCCAAAAATTCACCTGGGTGATCAGTGTACATTGCAAGGATTTTAACAAACGTTGTTGCAGATTGCTACCTGTTTCTGTTCTGAAGGAATAGCTGTTTGTTTCATCATGTCCTTTGCGGTCTGATTTTAAATGGGAGGATTCGGTTCACTATAATCACCTGGTGCACTTTCAGTGTTCTAATGAGGAAAGTTGCAGTGTCTGTAAGTATTTAACGCCTGGGGAATATCTCACTGAAACTGAATTTCCTATTGCAGGGGATGCCAAAAATCTGACTTGCATGTCAGTGCAGACTTCTGGGAAAATCAGTGAGCCAATCACACAAGCAGGAAATTACATTTCTGGGGAGGTTTTGTGCATCAGCTGTGTACAAAATGCCTCCAGGTTGCCATATTACATTGAATGTTACTGAAAATGATGGCTGCAGGTTGAAAAGGAAATGTAATTTCTATTAAAGTATGAGTAAAGATACAAGTTTTTCTTGTTTTAGACAGGTTTTTATTGCTGTCTGTGCCCCTATTAGGATGATTCCACTTCTCTGTTTGTCCTGTTTATCATTACCACCAAAAGTGAAAGAAAATCTCAAAATTTTGGTTGTCCCCAGAACACTAATAGAGGGGAAGTCTTCCAATGGGGACAACCAGGGATTCCTTCACTTTGTAAGTATTTCCTCTCAATTCCTTACTTCTCATCTCCAAATGGGTCACAGTTGGCAAAGAAGGGGTTATAACCTTCCCTTTCTCTACACAGAATAAATAAAAAGGCTATAAATAACAATGTGGCTTGTGTGACAATTGTATATGCAATTTTTTTTTTTAAACTGACAATTTTATTAATTTTTGCAGTGCAACTGTGCAGCATGAGTACATAGATTGCAAAACATAAGGCACCAAGAAGTAGCGTAACAGTAGAATCAATCAACATGGGTCATTCAAAAACAAACAATAGATCTGCAACTGATGGCTAAAAGGAGCTGCAAGTCTAAAATCAGGTAGTAAGGTAGCACTAGTATCTATGCAGGTGCTACAGATAGCTATCAATAGGTACTCAGCTCCACAAAGACAAGCCCAGTGCCAGTAGTGATAAGAAAAAAAAAGGGGGAGGGGAAGGGGAAGCTGACTAAAGCCAGCCATAGACAGAGAAGTTTTCTTTCCTCCCACGCAGGCACAGGAAGAACATGCAAACTCCAGGCAGGTAGTGTCGTGGTTGGGATTCGAACCAGCGACCCTATTGCTGTGAGGCAAGAGTGCTAACCACTACACCACTGTGCTGCCCAACCACTACACCACTGTGGCTTAAGAGGGAAAGGGAAAGGAAAGGGGAGAGGAAATAGAGCGCCTAACTTCCAAGACCAGCAAAACAACCCGAGGCCGGACCCCACCGCATGGCCCCCAGCAAGGTCCATACTAGATATAAGGGAGTAAGTCAGGTGAGTGGAGCTTCCAAAAGGTTCTATAGTTCCCAGACATGATTGTGTTTGTCCAAGGAGTTGTGCAGGAAAGCTGTAGGGTTTTCCAACCTCTTTATATCCTGGATCCTCACATGTAACTTAATCAATGAGGGAGGCTCCTCTCTTTTCCACTTAAAGAGGTAATAAACTGCTGGCTTTTTTTTTTTTTTTTTTAAACCCTGAAAGACAATATCATAATGTGCTAGTATGCATTGCATATTAGCACATTATATGAAACTTGCCTTAGATGAAGCCCTCCAGTGTGGCGTGTTACCACTGAAGGAGCTTCCATCTTCACAGGAGGGTTGATTTACTAAAGGCAAATCCACTTCGCACTACAAATGCACTACAAGTGCATTTGAAAGTGCAGTCGCTGTAGATCCGTGGGGGACATGCAAGGAGAATAAAAAACAGCATTTTTACTTGTACATGACTGGATGATAAAATCAGCAGAGCTTTCCCTCATTTCAGATCTTCCCCTCAGATATACCGTGACTGCCCTTCCAAGTGCATGTGTAGTGCAGAGTGGATTTGCCTTTAGTAAATCAACCCCCCCGGTCTTCCTTCCGGATTTGCGGCTCTGTGAGTAGCTGGAGCCGAGATGACATCACTTCAGTGCATGCAGGTATGCCGTTCCTTCAGAGCGCATGCACCGGTGATGTCAGTGACTGCATCTACATTAAATATCTCCTAAACGGCGCATGTTTAGGAGATATTTACAGTACCTATAGGTAAGCCTTATCATAGGCTTACCTATAGGTAAAATTTTATGCATGGGAGTTTACTTCCACTTTAAGGGATAAAACCCCTTTGGAAACATGTTACACTCGTTTTTAGGGTGGAACGTGTCGAATATTCCTGCTTCTGCAGCTCTCCTTCCAATCCCCCCACCGTGACAGCAGGCCAGGGAACTTCTCCCTGCACCCACGTTCACATTTTGAAAAGAGTGTGGCTGTGTGGGCCGCCATCCACATGGCCGAGTCATTCATTCACAGAGTTCAGTGAATGCCTTCATATTTTGCAGCTTGTAGTTCTTAATGAAGTGCTAGGGTGCTGGTGAGCATTTTCATAGTCAATTGAGCTTCCTTCCAGTAACTGCCCCTTTTGGAGGTATGGGAAGACAGCTACACTGCAGAGGAGCCTGACATTGCACCCGTGGTCAGCTGATCGCAGATGCACTGCTTTACAGGCTCCTAAGAAAAAAAATAGTAAATGCACAAAATTTTTTTACATGCAAAAAAATGTGCATTTATTTAGTTTTTTTTTTTTTAAAGATGAACTTATCCTTTGAGAGCCATTAAGCAACATGCTGCTATCAGCACATGGGCTAGGTTTTTTTTGGAAGTTTTAGAAAATGTTCAGGGGAGTCCCAAAGGGACTTTTAGGAAGGGGTATTTTTTTAAATTATCTTTTAACAAAAGTAAAGCTATCCTTTAATGTCTGTAGTCTATGTATTGTTTCTGCCACTAGAGGTCACCAAATTATTACACAAAAAGACATAAACTGACTTTGTTATTGTGAAGTACATACAGTATATATACTGTATATAATAAATGCACAATTCCTGCAAAATGTTACCAACAATTTATTGTATTTGCTAGGCTTGATTTCAGGGAAGTGGACAGGGGACTTAAGGAGAAGCAGTTTAGTTTAAATGTACTTTTGTATGTTAACGTGTGCACGAAGGAGTAAGGGCTGGGACTTCAGAGCCACAGCTTGTGTTGTATATAGTAATTATGTGGTTGTGCGACAGTTTAACAAATATAATGAGCTCATAGCAGGAAGCACGCCGCATAGAATCAGCAGCATCTGCGATCGTCTGATGAAGTGTAAACGGTCCTTATTACATCAGTTGTAAAGATGGCATTTCATTTCCAAAGGCCTCTTTCAAGCCAGGGCTGGCTGTCTTCCCTGGCCTTAAACTTGCTTGGATGATAGCTAATCCCAATCAGTACATACATCTTATTATGGGAAAGGTATATGCTGACCTTGGAGACTTTCTTCATTATCCGTCTACCAAAACAATTTAGGAGATGATAGAGATTCAAACGTCATAGTCTCAGGAGGAGAACCCTTATATGGTTTTGCAGAAACCGATAGCAAATAATCCCACTCACCTTTTACTGTTGTATGTGAATAAATTGTAAGGTCTGAGTGGTTGTTCTGGGTTATTGCATATCCTAACTCCTTGCACAAACGTATTAAATATACCTTCAAGAATGTTGCCTGTGGTTTTATTTTTTTCATGATATCATCCTGCCATTTTAAGCTTTTAATGGTGTGCTGGCAAGACTTTTCTTCACCATCCCAGCAAAAAACACCAATTTACATGCCCAGTGTTTAGTAGAATGCCAGCTTAAATTTTTTTGTTTTTTTTTTAGTTTTGGGTACAGTGGCAAAGCATTAGAGCCTTGGTCAGGTTTATAATTGTCTGCCTTCCCATTGGGGAGAGCCATTCTAACTTTCTGTTCTTTGACTATCGTCTACAGCAGGGGCCCCCAATCTTTCTAAACAAAGAGCCACTTTACTGTACTTCAAACGTTTGGTATGCCAGACTGTGGATAGTAGGAGTAGAAAATGCCCTAGGGTCAGTGGGAGTAAACAGTGCCTCATCATTGGTATTAGTGGGAGGAATAGTACCTCACCGTTGGTGTCAATGGGAGGAATAGTGCCTTGTCATTGGTACTATTTCAAGGTAAATTGCCCCATCACTGGTATAAGTGGGAGGAATTGTGCCCCATAATTGTTGTCAGTGGGAGGAATTGTGCCCCATAATAGGTGTCAGTGGGAGGAATTGTGCCCCGTCATTGGTGTCAGTGGGAGGAATTATGCCCCATCATTCGTATAAGTGGGAGGAATAGTGCCCCATCATTGATATAAGTGGGAAGAATAGTGGCCCATCATTGATACAAGTGGGAGGAATAGTGCCCCATCATTGATATAGGTGGGTAGAAAAGTGCCCCATCAGCAACAATAAAAAAGTTTGGCTGTAGTTTTGCTTTTAGGATAACATAATGAAATTCAAAAAGACTGAAAGGGGTCTATTTATGAAAAACAAATTCTCATACATTTGCACAGCTGTCACTAATAATTGCTGTAATCGCCTAATAATCACCTAATAATCACGAATAATTGCCAGGCAGTCCAATTCATGTCATATGGGACACAACAGTTGCTTGGACACAGCTGCTGCTCCCAAATTTACATCTGTGTGGGTGCAGGTGCATGTTTCTGAATGCAGACAGTGTGATTTTGTAGACACACACCCACATGCACTCCGCGCTGGACCCACGCGGATGACAAATTCGGATCAGTAGCTGTATCCTGTGACTGCCTGCACGCGTTTGCAGGGAACACCTGTGCATGCAAAGCGTTTGCCTTTTTGCCTACAAACGTTTATGTACACCCATGTGAACAAGGCCTTTCTTCCTACAATCCTCAGGTCCATCTAGTGGACATAATGCAACCTTTTCTTCATTGGGGTATTTCCGAAAAATACAGCATAATGTCCACTAGATGGAAACCCAGTCCTTAAGCTGTTCCCTTGGGTTTAAACATATTATGCACAAGCACCTGTATAAGGGACAGTTTATCTGTTTTCATAAATTTTTCATTAATATTTTTATAAATGTTCCTTCCCCTGTTTGACAGTATAGCCCATCTTTGATGATTTGTACAGTGCACTGGCATTTTTTTTCCATGTGCAGTCGGATTAGATCAATTTTATAATGTATTTTATATTCTATCAAGTTTTGTAAATACTAAAGTGAGGTAAATGAACGTTTGGTCCAAATTAAACCAAAAACTAAACTATATTGTAGGATTCAAACAGTAATGTCCAGGAGCTACTGGAGAAATGTCCAGGAGCAGCTGTCTCAAAAAGCTTTACTAGTGGAGCCTACTGTACTTGGCTGCTGTTGCTCCATAGGGCTTTGGAAGCTCATCTCCACCTTATTTGTGCCACTCGGTGCCACATTTTCCCATCGGTGGACTGAACTGAAGTGACAGCCAGAAGGGTGTGCAGAGTGAACTGGAGACCCGGCTGAACACACCTAACAAAACATATGGCAATCAGAAAGGTGGTGTGCGAGATTAGATTATTTTACATAGCGGGCAGAGCCCAATGTGTGCAGAGAGCTACATTAACATCATCCTGTATGTTATAGAGGGAAATGCAGCATCGCCTTGCTGGTGGTTGCTGAATAGGATGTGAGCTGTCAAACGCTTTTCTACCTTTGAAAGATTCATTTGGGAATGAAGATCTCTCCTCCCTTCCGTGTGAGTGAAGAATCGTCCGGTTATCAATGGGAAGAGAGGCGTGTGTTTGTTTTAAATGAGCCCATGTCTCACATCTCCTCGTTGTTTCCTGTTTCCTGGGCCAGGATGGTGGGAAAAGTCACATCACTGGCACATACTGTGTTTTCTACACGATTGTACGACTGTACTTAGTCACATATCCTTCAGCTAGTCCCTATTCTCACAACACAGTAGTCTTCTTCTGCACAGAACACGTTTATAATATTAGTTGTTCCTGATCTTCCATACTGTCTCCAAAGAAGTAATTGACAAGATTAGGGGCTTATTCTCTGATTAGTGCAGACAAATAAAACCATCCAGTGGAATAAATAAATATATAAAAAAAGATTAAACTGTGGTGAGCCAGTAGTGTATGATCTTCAGGCAGTGCCCAGTTTAGACCTTCAAGGCCCGGTGCACTTGAAGTTCAGGGGCCCCCCTCAACATAGACATTAAATTGTATGACAAATAAAAAAGTGAACTGAAATGAATGATAAACCCCATTTGTTCAGGAAAAAATATAAGTTAGGTTCCGAAGAAGACACTTTTTTCTCCTAATTTTATTGACTATAAGAATAGACATTACACAGGTAATTGGAATTACACAGGTATGCATCACACTATAATATTTACAAAAAGTTTGCAGGCCTTGCTTTGTGCACTGGTGTGCAGTCATGTTGGAACCGGAAGGGGCCATCCCCAAACTGTTCCCACAAAGTTGGGAACATGAAATTGTCCAAAATGTCTTGGTATACTGATGCCTTAAGAGTTCCCTTCACTGGAACTAAAAGGCCAAGCCCAACCCCTGAAAAACAACCCCACACCATTATCCCCCCTCCACCAAATGATTTGGACCAGTGCACAAAGTAAGGTCCATAAAGACATGGATGAGCGAGTTTGGGTGGAGGAACTTAAATGGCCTGCTCAGAGTCCTGACCCCAACCCGATACTATATATAACAACGTTGGGATGAATTAGAGCAGAGACTACGATCCAGGCCTTCTCGTCCTGACCTCACAAATGCGCTTCTGGAAGAATGGTTAGACATTCCCATAGACACACCCCTAAACCTTGTGGACAGTCTTCCCAGAAGAGTTGACGCTGTTATAGCTGCAAAGGGTGGACCAACTCAATATTGAACCATACGAACTAAGACTGGGATGCCATTAAAGTTCATGTGCGTGTAATGGCAATACTTTTGACAATATAGTGTGTTTGTGTATGTATGTATGTATGTATGTATGTATGTATATATATATATATATATATATATATATATATATATATATATATATAGTGCTGCGTTATTATTTGCATGTAATAAATAAATAATTGGTAGTCCCAATGCCCAATGTAATAAGGTTATGGTTCACAAAAAAAATCAATCATTTCTTACTCATGAATTTGATTTATTGCTTTTCTCAGATTTTAGTTGAAAATAGTAGATGTGGTGGTTAAAGTTGTCTATGCACATGAAGGTGAGTGACCACCATATGAGTGTGGCCATATCTAACAGAAGAGGACATTCTGCACCAGAGCAGAGTTTGTGGTTTGTAGCGAAGCTGGCATCATAAAGAGGCAATAGGTGGTAACACCCCCCTAGAATTAATATTTAGGCCACCCGCCACACCCTCCCCAGATATCCCTTATACAGCATTTCCTATTATCTATTCTAAAATTGGCATCACCCATTGAAGATTCAGTGCCCCACCTGTGGTCACTATCTGGAGCCAGCTCTGCTTGTAGAGAGGCTACAGAAGCAGTCGTAAGATGACACAGCAATCTTTTATTATAGTCATGCAGTAAGCATATGAATATACATGTTATTTATTTTTTCTTCAGGAACCCTAAACGATTCACTTGCCTGAAGGTTACATTAAAAAAAAGAAATCCTTTTCATAATCCGGCCTGTAGGGCTTCATGCACACTGCTGCTCCTAAACTCATGTTTAGGAGCTTTTTCTGATTTTTTTTTTGCCAAAGCCCCTGAACTCAGCTCAATAAAATCCTGGGGGGGTTATTTACGAAAGGCAAATCCACTTTGCACTACAAGTGCACTTGTAAGTTCAGTCACTGTAGATCTAAGGGGGACATAAAAGGAAAAAAAAAACAGCATTTTAGCTTGTACATGAT
Organism: Lithobates clamitans; assembly: GCA_037952925.1. Taxonomy (NCBI): domain Eukaryota; kingdom Metazoa; phylum Chordata; class Amphibia; order Anura; family Ranidae; genus Lithobates; species Lithobates clamitans. The sequence goes on from JBBGZY010001422.1 coordinate 1,069,229, forward strand.
TGGATGATAAAATCAGCAGAGCTTCCCCTCATTTCAGATCTTCCCCTCAGATCTACAGTAATTGCACTTCCAAGTGCACTTGTAGTGCAAAGTGCATTTGCCTTTAGTAAATAACCATTAATTGTAAACAGAACCCTAGGGTTTTAGTAAATAACCCCCTATACAGTGGGGCAAAAAAGTATTTAGTCAGCCACCAATTGTGCAAGTTCTCCCACTTAAAAAGATGAGAGAGGCCTGTAATTGTCATCATAGGTATACCTCAACTATGAGAGACAAAATGTGGAAACAAATCCAGACAATCACATTGTCTGATTTTTGAATTAATTTATTTTGCAAATTATGGTGGAAAATAAGTATTTGGTCACCTACAAACAAGCAAGATTTCTGGCTCTCACAGACCTGTATCTTCTTCTTTAAGAGGCTCCTCTGTCCTCCACTCATTACCTGTATTAACCCCCCTGGCGGTATTCCCGAGTCTGGCTCGGGTTGGATTTTTTATACCAAAAGCGGTATCCCCGAGCCAGACTCGGGCTTGCATCGCAGGATCCAGGAAGAGCATACTTACCTTGTCCCCTGGATCCTGCGATGTCTCCCCGCTGTGATCGGCGAGCCGCCGTGTCTCGCTCGATTCACAGTGCCGAGCTCCGTTCCCTGCGAGCGTTGCGACGCACGGGGACGGAGTTCGGCGGTAAATTCAAATAGTGAAACACACAGTATAGATACAGCATACTGTAATCTTACAGATTACAGTACTGTATCAAATAACTACACATCCCCTTTGTCCCTAGTGGTCTGCCCAGTGTCCTGCATGCAGTTTTATATATATAAAACTGTTCTTTCTGCCAGGAAACTGGAGATTGCCCATAGCAACCAAAACTGTCCCTTTACATCAAAAGTGGTTTTAGAGCAGCTATAAAAAAGCGATAATAAATTAGAATCACTCGCAGAATTGAGCGATAGTGATTTGTGAGGAGATCCGTCATCAAACACTAAAAGTAACAAAAGCTAAAATTCTGCAACTGAGCAAATTTCAGTGTTTTTGATTTGATTACATTATTATATAATTTTTATTATTATTATATTATTATTTGTTATAATTATTTATAGTTATTTATTATATTATAATTTTTTATTTCGTTTTTCAAACTTTATCATACCCGGGATGTCTACTAGACTCTTGTTTGGACAGATTTAAGTGAACTATTCCTAAGAATTACAGGCCTACAATATAAAACGCCAAATTTCTGTGCAAAATAATTGTACCGCTTTCAGCACCTAAAATCAGAAATAATCATACCGCCAGGGAGGTTAATGGCACCTGTTTGAACTTGTTATCAGTATAAAAGACACCTGTCCACAACCTCAAACAGTCACACTCCAAACTCCATTATGGTGAAGACCAAAGAGCTGTCGAAGGACACCAGAAACAAAATTGTAGACCTGCACCAGGCTGAGAAGACTGAATCTTCAATAGGCAAGCAGCTTGGTGTGAAGAAATCAACTGTGGGAGCAATAATTAGAAAATGGAAGACATACAAGATCACTGGTAATCTCCCTTGATCTGGGGCTCCACGCAAGATCTCACCCCGTGGTGGTCATAATGATCACAAGAACGGTGAGCAAAAATCCCAGGACCACACAGGGGGACCCAGTGAATGACCTGCAGAGAGCTGGGACCAACGTAACAAAGGCTACCATCAGTAACACACTACACCGCCAGGGACTCAGATCCTGCAGTGCCAGACGTGTCCCCCTGCTTAAGCCAGTACATGTCCGGGCCCATCTAAGGTTTGCTAGAGAGCATTTGGATGATCCAGAAGAGGATTAGGAGAATGTCATATGGTCAGATGAAACCAAAGTAGAACTGTTTGGTAGAAACACAACTCGTCGTGTTTGGAGGAGAGAGAATGCTAAGTTGCAACCAAAATAAACCATACCTACTATGAAGCATGGGGGTGGCAACATCATGCTTTGGGGCTGCTTCTCTGCAAAGGGAACAGGAGGACTGATCGTGTACATGAAAGAATGAATGGGGCCATGTATCGTGAGATTTTGAGTGCAAACCTCCTCCCATCAGCAAGGGCATTGAAGATGAAACGTGGCTGGGTCTTTCAGCATGACAATCATCCCAAACACACCGCGTGGGCAATGAAGGAGTGGCTTCGTAAGAAGCATTTCAAGGTCCTGGAGTGGCCTAGCCAGTCTCCAGATCTCAACCCCATAGAAAACCTTTGGGGGGAGTTGAAAGTCCGTGTTGCCCAGCGACAGCCCCAAAACATCACTGCTCTAGAGCAGATCTGCATGGAGAAATGGGCCAACATACCAGCAACAGTGTGTGACAATGACAACCTTGTGAAGACTTACAGAAAAAGTTTGACCTCTGTCATTGCCAACAAAGGATATATAACAAAGTATTGATATATATATATATAATAAAGCATTGAGATGAACTTTTGATATTGACCAATACTTATTTTCCACCATAATTTGCAAATAAATTCTTTCAAAAATCAGACAATGTGATTGTCTGGATTTGTTTCCACATTTTGTCTCTCATAGTTGAGGTATACCTATGATGACAATTACAGGCCTCTCTCATCTTTTTAAGTGGGAGAACCTGCACAATTGGTGGCTGACTAAATACTTTTTTGCCCCACTGTATGTCCATGCACACATAGGCTTTTACTAGAGTTTAGAGGCAGTGAAATGCTTTTCTCCTGAAGGCATAAGAATCACGTTCAGAAAAGGAGCTTTTGGGCATAAAGCTAAACGCATATAAAAGGCAAGTCTAGCACTTTAGTATTTATTCATTTTAATGGCCAGAATAAATTCAAGTTAAATAAAAATTCTGGCCAATTAAATTAAAAAAACGCACAAACACCAAATGCTGCTAAACTTGCCTAAACTGGCTTTAAAAAAAAATCACAGCTTAGGTAAGTTTTTAACACAGATTTCTTTCATGTCAGGAGAAACAGCGTTTACAATAAATCAGTGTGTATGAGGCCTTAGTATATCTAAATTACTGTGATCGGTTCTAATTGAGCTGTAGCAACTTTGACAGTAAACGTAACAGCAAAATTCACTTTTGCTACCAGCCATATAAAATATACCACCGGCTTACACACACTTTCTTTCAACAGAATGGAATTTGACGATGAAGATGGAGAGGGACCCAGCAAATTTTCAAGGTCAGTGTCTAGGGTACTTTTTGTTTGTTTCGGTGGAAGTGCAAAGATTGCAGTTTTTTTAATATTCTTTTCTTTACTCTACAGGTAAAGTTGCAAGTTGCAGGCTCTGAGATGTAAGGTAGGAGATTGCTTCAGATTTCTGGTCCTCATCAGCTCTGCAGGTTTGTTATCCCTGCTTAGAGAGAGCTGGATGTTTGTTTCCAGGTTGGAAGATGAGAATGACCAACGGGATGGAGACCAGCTGTACAGGTAGGGCCAACAACACATGCATGCAGAAAACAATAGTGTAACTACAATGAAATGATGACACTCAGTGTAGATTTTAGCTGCATTTGCCTTATACACTGTTAGAATTTACTTAAATTGTCCTGTGACAATGGGCCTCAAGTCTGAAGTATCTGATTGTTGTTATTGCCCATATCATCAAACAATCCTACTATTCCCTGCTGCAATAGAAATATAAAAGGAAGTATCTAATTGGATACTATGGGTGACTAGGACAGTTTTTTCTGCAAACTGAGGTCCAATATATCATATAAACCTATACATTCCATCTGTGTCACTGAGTTATTGTGTAACCGTATAAAACATGTTTTCAGTAAGACGCCGTCCTTTTGCATTAGTATACTGCATTCTTACATACAAATTCACAGCTTTGCAAATAGAAATATCCACCGTCCTCTATCTGGTTACATCAGCATTTTGATTTATATTTACACATACTTAACCCTGCTGTTAATTTTGCCCATACATCTGTTTATCTGCAATAACTGATGTGATTTTAAGCAGGGTGGTTCCAAATGGACCGTGAAGCACAGATAAGTGGTTTTGGGGTGTACTGCCCTGGCTTGCAATGTGGGAGTTGGATTCCAGGGCTGTCAACATTAATAGCTTTGTATACCTGGCAGCCGCTAACTGTCCTGCCTGCATTCCACTGTCAATCAAACTTATAACATGCTGATATTCTGCAGGTCTTTCCAAGTCTAGGAAGCAAAAGGAGCCTCCTGACATCCTGAAGGTGGAATATAAGATAACTTCTGGTCCAATCTGGTGGATTGCTAATGTTTAGATTGTCCAGCTGTGTATACACTGTTCTCTTCTACACATTGCAGCGAAGCACCTTCACCCACGCTCATGAGCACCTCGCTGTCGGACCGACAACATCCCTTGAGTTTCAGTCATTTGTAGGGCTTAGGTTTGGAAGCAGCTCAGGACAGCGCAGTATGTGACGAGAACACTTTGTATTAATAGACATTCACCTGCTGGCTTGCATGAACTCTGTCAGCAAGACAAATTGCATGCACCAGTATAAACATTTTTGTAATCAGAATTTTTACAAAACCAAACATACAACATGCCCTCCTGTAGTGCTGTCAAATAATAAAGAAGAACAAGAATGTATTGCACAATATTCAAACAAAGTACAGTAAATCAACAATTCACTAAAAAAACAGTTTAATTTCTAAGTATTGGTGATAAAGTTTATAGAATAAAAAATCTTTAGACATTGTATAATGGAGTGCATAATTTTAGTATAATTCACCATAGGATAAAATCAGTATTTTGTCACTGTATATGTTCTGTCTGAATTCATTTTATATAGGAGGAACACTGCACAGTCATGTTCAGATAACATTCTGTTGGTCCTTATGATGGAAGACAGGGAACCTTGTGTGTACTAATTTGGATTAATGAACTTTGTTTTATGTATTTCTTAAATGTTTAACAAACAAAATAATGACTGTATACAAAAGTACAAAATCTGATTTCACCTATCAGCATATCAAAGCAAGGAATAATTATATCTATATTGCTGTGGTAGCTATGGACTACTTCAATTGGTAAAATGGTATGCTTCCTTTTAAATAATCCTTAAAATGTCAGTGTATCTAAAACTTTTTTTTAACTTTACATTATGGGACACGTGATGAATATCCAGGTACATTGGGTTATGCTGCTGCCTTCAGGAGCTTAGACCTTGGCAAAACAAAGCTGTAAAGACAGTCCAGTATAACCCCTCCCACTCCCAGCATGCCTCTGTTTTTTGCAAATGTCCTAGGAGAACGGATGTCTTCTCTTCTCTGAGAGAAAATAAAACCTTTTCTTGATTTTTAGAAAGATTTATTTTTGATCTACCAAGTTTCTTCATTTAATAAATTCTCTCAACTTAATTACACATGATTTAGTAAAGTACAATTAATCTCCATTTGACAACTAATGTCATTGGAGGAGGGGAAAGAGGAGGAAACTCGTCTACTGATCAAATTTCTGTAACTCAGAGTAATTTGGTTATCCTTTCCATGCTGGACCTCTTGTCTGTGAGGTCATCTTACTAGGATTCAGTTAGACAATTCCATTGCATTGGTTTACAGTACATCAACCATCAGGGTGAAACCAGAAGTCTGTGAGAAGCAGTTCTGAACCTGACTTGGGCAGAACTTCAACTTTCACCCCAAGGTGTTTCAAGATCTACATTGCAGGTTAGGGGTGCATGATGTGGACCTCCTATCTTCCAGGCCTAACAACAAACTGAGCAGGTTTGTCTCTAGATCCAGGGATTCTCTAGCTTTTGCAGCGGATGATCTGATGACTATTGGATCAGTTCAACCCGATCTATGATCATCCTTCTCTGTAGCTCCTTCCTCACTTACTCCATAGGATCGAGGTGGAGGGCATTTCAATGATTCTCATTGCACCAAGCTGGTCCTGGAGGACGTGGTAATCAGATCTCATCGGGCTTCTGGCAGGCTCTCTGTGGGCCCTCCCAGATAGTCTGGATTTTCTGCTCCAGGATCAGTTTACTATCCTGCTTCCCAGTTATTGGCTTTAATGGCTTGGCCGTTGAAGAGCAGATCCTGAGGCACAGGGGCTTATTGGATTCAGACGTCCCTACGCTTTTGAAGACTAGGAAATCAACTTCTCCCAAACTCTGATGTCACTCTTGCAAAGCGTATTTCTCTTGGTGCAAGATAAGGAAATTCCATCCCAGGAAATTCTTAATGGGATGAATCCTGTTTTTCCTCCAGTCTGGTCTGGATCAGCATTTGGCCTTGAGTACCATCAAGGGTCAAACCCCACTTTTGCAGTTTCTTTTTTTAAAGACTGCCTCTCCCTGTGAATGCCTTTTTATTGGATGTCACTCACATTGTTTCTCCAATACAGTTCCCAGTGACTCTGTGGGATATCAACCTGGTTCTTTGACTTCCCTTTGAACCTATCAGGGATATTCCTCATTCTATCCTTACTCCCAATGTTGCCTTTCCCTTCATAATAACGTCTACAAGGCTAGTTTCTGAGTGGTCAGCCTTACTTGTACATAACCCTTTCTTATGCTACACAAGGACAAGGCTAATTTGAGCCCCAGAGCCTCTTTTGTTCCCAACGTAGTTTCTTTCTTTCACCTTTACCAGGACATTGCTCTACCATCTACCTCTCCTGCTCCTAACCTTCCTAAGGTGATTTCCCTACATTGTCTGTCAGTCAGTGGCTCTCTATTCTGCCCCCTCGCACTCACTGGAGCGCTGAGCTGTGGAATGGGGGGGGGGGGGCGCCTGTCTCAGGCTCTCAGCGGCTCACTGAGAACTGAAACAGGCATCAGTCCAGGCACCTGGTGGATCCAGACTCCCAGAGTCAGGATGACGCGGTGCCTGGACTGATTCCAGTGACGTCAGCAGACAGCGGACTTCAGATCGCTCTCTGCTGAAAACAGGTCACAGGTGTGCAAAATGAATTGCCCTCCTGTGACCCATAGGAGAAGCCCAGCCAAACGAGCTCAGGCTGGACTTCTCCTTTTAAGGGCCTTAAGAACAAGGTTCCCATTTTCTCTGTTAGGGTGCTTTCCACCTGATCAATTAGTGCTTCTTGAGCTTTTCTGCATCAGGCATCTGCTTCTCAGATTTGCAAGGCTGCCACCTGGTCTTCTGTTCATACTTTCAGTAAGCTCTATCAGGTGGACATGCAAGCTGTAGCTGATGCTGGGTTCAGTTGTAAGCTTCCTCAGGCGGCTCTCTCGGCTCTCTACGACGCCACCTCTGCTGACCTGTTGGTTTTTTGAGCTTGTTAGTCTTTTGTTTACTCTTCTGCCCATCCCTTAGTTGAACTGCTTTTGGATATCCCAGTGTACATGAATACTTCTCCTGTGTCCTGTAATGTCTAATTAAGAAAATAGGATTTTTGATTTACCAAAAATCTTTTTCTTGGAATACATTATGGAACACAAGCCCTTTAGCTCCACAGCTATTGCTTGCAAACAAATCTAAGGCAATTCTGGGAGTTGATGGGGTTATACTGGGTTGTCTTTGCAACTCTGTTTTGCCTGCAACAAATCTCCTAAAGGTAGCAGCATAACTCAGTGTACCTGAATACTCATCTGGCATCAAATAAGTACTCCAAGAAACTAATTGTATTGCCTTTAGTAAATAAACCCCCAAATCTACTGATTTTTTTTTTACTGCTAGTTACTAAGGGTGAGCTAAGGTCCCTGCCAAACCCATTTCCAGCTAAACCCAGGGGAACCTGTCATATGACAGCAGGCCGCTGTCCCAATCAGCTACGGTCATGGAATTCCCCGCAGCCACATGTAACAAAGGGACAGTAAGGCTGGTGACATCATTGATCTAATATGGCCACATTTGCAGAATGATATCCCCAGCATTCCCATCCCTTTGTGGCATGGGTTACAGGGCAGGGAATTAGCTTGGCTTATCCTTATTAGCTACTTAGTGACGGCAACATGAACTCTGCCAATGTAAGATTGCCTGCACCAGTATAAGCATACAGAGTTGTATAGCACTGCGGCGGCTTTGTTCAATTGCTTTAGACAAATGTTTGTTTAATATTAGGAATCAGTAGTGAAAAGTCCTGTTGCATATGTGTCTCAAGCCTAATTTGTGATGTACTTGCTGTGTATTTTTGTATATTCCATCGTGACCGTTCCCAATTCTCTGAAATCTGTTTGTTAGCACTGAGCGGTAAGTGAGTTTGTGCATGACACTAATGTAGACCAGGGCACCCAGACACATACTGTGACCTGCTGATATGTACAGCACATGATTTGCCTCATTTACAGAGTCTTCACCAGTGTTTTTTCAGCTCCTGTCCAAAACACATAAATTCGCTTATGACTCAATAGGAAATTAAAAGTAAAGATGCTTCTAATGGCTATTCTTGGTGGCTCTATTACCTGGGAACCATTGCCATTTTTTCAATAAACAGCTCATAAATTTTATAGCAACTACATAAATGCCTTTTGCAGCCAGTGTTATCTTACGTTCCTTTCATTGCATTGGCCTACAACCCTCCCGTAAGCAAAAGGATTAAAAAATCCCGGAACAGTGACTGTGCATTGAACTGGAATGTTCCAGCAAAGTTGCAAGTGAACCTTGATTTAAACCCCTCTGTATATTTGCTGCTGAAGTGTCCTGCTGTTTAATACACTTGAGACCCAGCAGTAAATTCATTAAAACAAACATTTGAAAAGAATCCCAAAAAGAAACCGCTAATCAGACTCTGGAATGTTTTATGAATAAGCACAAGTCCAGCAGGTTCCTAGCAAGATCCAAGTGAAATGGAAACTAAAATGGAAGCTGAACAGACACTGATAAAGACGTTTGTGTACTTATTTCCTGCCCACGTGTGTTCGTTGGGTTGCGGGGACCGTGTCCCTGGACGGCTCTGCTTGGTGCTGATTCTTATACTCTTCCGTTTTTTTCTCCTGCTCTGATTCTGCTTTCAGAGAGAATCACAGTGAAATTGAAAGACGTCGGAGGAATAAGATGACACAGTACATCACAGAGCTGTCCGACATGGTTCCCACCTGCAGTGCCCTCGCACGCAAACCTGACAAGCTCACCATCCTGCGCATGGCTGTGTCCCATATGAAATCCATGAGAGGGACAGGAAATAAATCAACAGACGGAGCTTATAAACCCTCCTTCCTAACAGAACAGGTGCTGATGCTCTGCAAAATCTCCTATGTATGCTTACAAGGCATAATTAAGCTGGCTATAGACTACCTGAATTTCACCAGAAATCCATCCATTACTAGCCATCATTGGTTTAACTCCATCCAAAACATTTTTCTTAGTTTTATATCCACCTCCAGACTAGGCCTCTTCTGGCACTTTTTGTTTACATATAACAATCAGTATTTTTTGCTAGAAAATGACTTAGAACACTCAAATGATTTATTTATAAAGCAGAGGCCCTAGGGAATAAATTGGTGAGTTTTGCATTTTTTTTTATGTCACATGGTATTTGCGCAGTGTTTTTTCAAATCCAATTTTTTGGGAAAAAATACACTTTTTTTTTTTATTTAATGTAAAAAAACACAATACACAACCCAGTTTGTTTGTAAAATAAAAAAGATCATGTAGAATAGATAGCAAACATGTCAGACTCTACAGGTTACCACTTTAGATTTACACAGGAGATCTGGTGCTGCCCATGATCTGATATTCGCAGCGGTACCTCACATGTGTGGGATGATCGCTGTTTGCGTGCATTGCAGGACCGACATGTGCGTTCGCCTTTGCGTGCGAGCACAGGGGGAGTCGGGGCATTTTAATTTTTTTTTTTAATGATTAATTTATTTTTTTATTTTTTTACACTGTTGCTTTAAATTATATTTTTTTAATCACATTTATTTCTGTAACAAGGAATGTAAACATCTTTGTGACAACAATAGGCATGTGACAGGTGCTCTTTCTGGGGAGATCTGGTGTCTATTTTTTTATTTTTTTACACTGTTGCTTTAAATTACATTTTTTTAATCACATTTATTTCTGTAACAAGGAATGTAAACATCTTTGTGACAACAATAGGTATGTGACAGGTGCTCTTTCTGGGGAGATCTGGTGTCTATTAGACCCCGGATATCTCCTCTGCCCTTAAAAGCATTCAAAACACCAAGATCTGTTTTTGAATGCTTTTGCTTTTATTTTTGAAAATGGCGCAGTTGACATCCAAGGCTGTCAGGTCATCGCTTCTGGGTTACTATGCCTGAGAGCCAATCAAAGCCTATCCGGCCTTTGTTTTGCTCTCCGATCAGCCGGAGAAATCACCATCTGATCGTTTTCCAGTGGGATGGGAGAGCCCGAGAAAGCTGTGCAAGGCGTTAGGAAGGGGGGGGGGACGTCCCCTCCTGCTGCTTGTAAAAGCAATCCAGCGGCTAGTTAGCCAATAGAATTGCTTTTACAAGAGAGCCAACCACCGGCTCTAAAAACAGTACCGGGATGAGGCAAGCAGCCAGGCATCATCCCAGTATAACCAATTGAAGTCCAGTGATGTATGGTTATGTTGCTGGTCTGGAAGTGGATATATAGTAGGAAAAAGGTTTCTTATGGCTGTCTGTGACCCCTTTGGGGGAGATTTCCACTTATTTCCTGTTTTGGCAACACCCATTGGGTGCCCATGTGTGACAGTTTGTTACTGGAATTAAGTGGAAAACTCTTTGTTGGGGACTCAGACAGAAATAAAACTTTATTGGAGTACCAAAAGTAAAGTAAAATGCCTAGAGTTGGGCTTTCAGGTATGGTTTAAATTACGATTGATAGCCAGTACCTCAGTGCATTAAACATTTACATCATTGGTTAGATCCTTTCCTGTATGCTAGACCATTACTGTGTCTAATTACACATCACTGAGAAACTAGATTATCAATCGGAAATTTTTTCATTCATAGAAATCAAGGTAGTTCATTAGTAATGTATTTTTTAGAATTTCTGTGATGATTTTTTTTACAAACAACACATATATTTATGATTGCCAGTTTATATTAGACACACTGGATTAAATGGAATTCCAGCCTAACACTAAAAATGCTTAAAAATGTTTCAACCCCCTCCTACTACCTATCCTGCCTAACCTGTGTAAAAATGATCTGTATACTTAGTTATTTTTAGTATGCTCTGATTCGATCCCTTATATCCATGAGCCATGGCTGCAGGGGAAAAGAGGGACCACTGACAATGCCTGGATTATGGAAGCCTATGACTGCCATCATCGCTCCTGGAATTCCCAGTTGGCTCCCCTGCAGCCACCGCTCACTGATACAGGGAATCACATGACTGGGCCGGAGTAAAAATAGATAGGTATACAGATCTTTTTAACTTGGGTTTGGCAGAGTAGATAACAGGAGGGTGGGTGGAAACATTTTTAAGCATAGTTAGGCTGGAATTCCACTTTAAAGTTTATATGAGTCTCCTACATAAACTTCATGATTGTAACAGTAGGCAGGTACACATACACTATATTTTCAAAAGTATTGGGACACTTGCCTTTACACGCACATGAACTTTAATGGCATCCCAGTCTTAGTCCGTAGGGTTCAATATTGAGTTGGCCCACCCTTTGCAGCTATAACAGCTTCAACTCTTCTGGGAAGGCTGTCCACAAGGTTTAGGAGTGTGTCTATGGCAATGTTTGACCTTCTTCCAGAACCGCATATGTGAGGTCAGGCACTGATGTTGGATCAGAAGGCTTAACTCGCAGTCAAAGGCATTCTATCGGGTTGAAGGCGGGACTCTTTGCAGGCCAGTCAAGTTCCTTCACCCCAAACTCGCTCATCCATGTCTTTATTGACCTTGCTTTGTGCACTGGTGTGCAGTTATGTTGGAACAGTTGAAACTGTTCCCACAAAGTTGGGAGCATGAAATTGTCCAAAATGTCTTAGTATGCTGATGCCTTAAGAGTTCCCTTCACTGGAACAAAAGGACCAAGCCCAACCCCTAAAAAACAACCCCACACCATAATACCCCCTCCACCAAATGATTTGGACCAGTGTACAAAGCAAGGTCCATAAAGACATAGATGAGCGAGTTTGAGGTGGAGGAACTTGACTGGCCTGCAAAGAATCCTGACTTCAACCCGATAGAACACCTTTGGGATGAATTAGAATGGAGACTGCGAGCCAGGCCTTCATCAGTGCCTGACCTCACAAATGTTCTTCTGGAAGAATAGTCAAACATTCCCATAGACACACTCCTAAACCTTGTGGACAGCCTTCCCAGAAGAGCTGAAGCTGTTATAGCTGCAAAGGGTGGGCCAACACAATATTGAACCCTACGGACTAAGACTGGTATGCCATTAAAGTTCATGTGCGTGTATAGGCCGGTGTCCCAATACTTTTGACAATATCATGTATGTATTTATATACATATATATTTGTACAATATATGTGTATTCAGTATTATTTAAAGAAATCTGTGTTGTGAAAAAATGAAGGCTGCCATTTCTGAGCTTCTGAAAAGTTTATTTGTCTGGAGTTGCCTGATTTCAAAAGGAGATCAGCAATGGCAGCCTATAGGTTTCTCTCAGTGCAGGTTTCCTTTAAAGTGAACTTGCTGTGAAGCAAAATGTCTAAGCAAGAAGCCTGAAATGGCAGCTGTCATTCTACAGACCCCGGTTTGCATACTAGTTCAAAGGCAGTGATACTACTTGCAGTGAAGCTGACATTGTCGCTGCCTCTGAATTAGTGTTTGGTCTGAGAGGATAGCAGCTTCCATCTGAGGCTTCTTGCACAGGTGTTTTGGCTCATGACAAGGATGCCTTTATTTATCCATCCAGTATACAAACATCAAAAAAAAAAGAAAATGGATATGTGCCATTTGCTGTAACTATAATTATTTTAGCCATGTGATTGGTATTTTCATCTGTCTTGTCTGCACATAAGTGCATTTCTGTAACATGCTATAAAATGTACATTACCAAAACGCACATTAAAGCATGGTACTATGTGATGCAGCTGTGCCTTAATTTTTAATGGCAACCCAAAACACATACCAAGCAAAACGCAATGTACATTTGTTTCTGCACAAATGTAAACCAGCTGTGCATTGTTGTGCAATGCATTATGGGAAAAAAATGGTGCAGCTGTGTTAGACTTGCATGGAACTGCATTGGCAGCCATTTGGAATAAATGGGCGGCCTTAACACAGTACATTATTACACAACATAGCGCACATTAACTTCTGTATCTATGCACCGCAACAAAGTGACTCCACACTAAACGATCTGTTGAAGTTTAATTGTGGTGAAGTGGAAAGTAGATAATACATGATTTGAACAATCTAAATTAGCTTAAAGAGTAACTCCACTTTTGGTGAGAAAAAAAAACATTTCCCTCTGGGTGATCTATGTAAATGACAAGGATTTTAAGAAACTTTGTTGCAGATTCCTACTTTTTCTGAAGAAATAGCTTTGTATATGTCTGTGTCCATGTGCAAAGTGAATTTATATGGGAGTGGTTTTATAATTATCAATCAGCTGCTGCACCTGCAGGGCTGTAATGAGCAAAGTTGCAGGGTCTGCATCCCTTTAGATGTGATTACCCTTTGGGAGTATCTCACCAAAAATGATATTTTTATTGCAGGGGATACCAAATATCTGACTTGTATCTTAGTGCAGACTCCTGGGAAAATCAGTAAGCCAATCACACTAGCAGGAAATGACATTTTTCAGGGGGCGTTCTGTACACCATGTGTGTACAGAATGCCTCCCAGGTCACCGTGTTGCATTTTACAGAAAACTACAGCACTGCAGATTGAAAAGGAAAGGTAATTTTTAAACACATTCAGTTACAATATTACTTGATTCACAATTGTAAATGCTATAATATTTGCTTTATTGTGCTATATTATTTTATTTTATTTTTATTTTTTTTTGCAATTTTTTTCCCACAAAAGTGGAGTTGCCCTTTAAGAAAAGGCTTTATTGAAAGGAAATTACTTGTTAAGAAACATCATGATGACAATTTGTACAGAGCTCTTCCACCACACTTAGGCCCCTTTCAAATGAGCAGACCGATCGGGTCCGCCTGTCAGTTTTTCAGGCAGACCCAATTGGACCACCCATTGTTCTGTATGGAGCGGCGGATGTAGGGTTGCCACCTCATCCCTTTAAACCCGAACACATCTGAATTACACAGGTTCTGAGGCTAATTTAATGCAGATAAGGCAGCAAGTGAGGTTAATTACCACCTTAATCAACCGCAGAACCTGTGTAGTTAATATGTGTTTGGTTTTAAAGGGATGAGGTGGCAACTCTAGGCGGATGTCAGCGGACATGTGTCCACTGTCATCCACCGGGCATCAGATCTGATAAAATCCGCTAAAAACAGACTTATGGCGATACGTTTGCAATCAGTCCGGTGGATCAGATCGGATGACAATCAGATGGGAACGGATATGCAGTCTGTTTCCATTCAACCACCCCATAGAGGAGAGCAGTCTGTGTCTGTGTCCGCTCTGCATAGCGGAGTGGACGCAGACCTGTCATCCACCTCAGCGGGGATCAGTAGAGAGATTCCCCGCTGAGAGGGCAGATCTGCTTGGAAGAATCCGCTTCATCTGAAAGGGGCCTTATTAGTACTTTTTTTTTTTGTGTGTTTATTCTACAGTCTGACCGGTAGCTGGGTTAAATTCTGGCTCTTATAATGATGGTTCATGAACCCCTCACGTCTCTTGTTTCTCTCTTGATCAGGAGCTAAAACATCTAATACTGGAAGCAGCCGATGGATTCCTGTTTGTAGTGGCAGCAGAGACGGGAAGAGTCATCTACGTATCAGACTCGGTCACTCCTGTACTCAACCAACCTCAGTCAGAATGGTTTGGGAGCACTTTGTATGAGCAGACACATCCTGATGACATTGAGAAGCTTAGAGAGCAACTGTGCACATCGGAGAACTCCATGACAGGTTGGTTCTAATGGTGGGATCTGAGGAAATTGATGTAGACCAAAAACATTTTAATTTGAATTATAATTTGTTTGCCCTGAACTCTGGCACTGGTATCTCAGGATTAAGATTGCTTCATTTTGTAGATGTGGCAGAAGACAAGTGCTGAAAACTGCTATTCCCTGATTTATAACAGTGTCTGATAAAACTGTCATAACAAGTTCTCTCTTTCACTACAAGTTACACATTGGAAGGAGGAAGCTGATTGCTTTTCCTAGAGGTTTCTGAGATAGAAATTTTACATTTTTTTGGCATTACTTCATAGAAATGCACAGGCCCACCACAATGTGCAATGCAACTGTTAGTAATAATAAAACAATACAGTATATTGGCAATAGCCCATAATTTTGGGTAAAAATAACACAAATATTTAACACGATAACCACTTAATACTTTTAACTCATTAAGTCAAAATAAAGGCTCAGCCATAAAACTCAAGCCCCCAATAACTCAAAGCCTATAAAACATATTGTCACCTTTACCTCGAATAAAGTAATGCCTGTGATTAGATGTAGGGGGTGGGGGCAGGAAACTCTCTAAATCCAATTCTTCCAAGTAACGATGAGGCAAACTAAGGAAGGAAAAGTCCCTGGCACCAGACCATTGGTCATCCTCCTGGAATTCAAAAGCTTGGTTCTTCCTTTAGAGACAGCGGACCTCCTGAAAGGTTTGGCCATAGACAGATCATTGTTTTCAATCAGCCAGCTGGCTAATAATAAGAACTGAATGGATTCCCCCATCCATACAAGCAGGGTGCATGGAGGCATCCTCCCCACTGTGCTGTTGTATTCTGACAGCAGGGACTCCTCTACTGTCAGAATACACAGATCAGCGCTGCAGCCTCTTGAATGAACATTTTACAACAGTCCTGTTTGACAGAAGTCTATCATCAGATTGACTTCTGTCAAGCAGTAACGGGCAAGAGTCAAAATTCGGTTGTTCCCTGCTGAACTAGCTGAATTTCAATCCATCTATGGCCAGATTAAGACCTCTTCTCAGCAACAGCTTTCTGCCCTTAAAAATATAACTCATATTTTTGAATTGTGAGGGACCTAGTTGTCCAATGGGACCACTACTGTGACCAGCGACTGCAACACTCTCATAGTTCTAAATAGTATAATTATAGATGCCCCTCCATTTTCTAAAAGTTAAATCCGGCCTTGACGCAACATAGAGGAATCCCTATCTCTATTATCATTACTTGCAGCACTAATGGAAGTTTAAAGAGTACCACAGATCGACAGTTCAGACATAATGGATGAGGGAGGTTACGCTACTAAATTGTCCCGGAGGCATTTGAAGCTATAGAAATATTGCTGCTTTAGAAAAGGCAATAAAATTCTAGTATGTCTGTTCTTAAAACCATTTCCTCTAGTGAGGTTCTTCAAAAACTTCATGTCAAACGCACCTCTAGTGAAACAAGACTCTGGCCACAGCAGCAGGAATGTACTTCCTCAGTGGTTTCCAGCCTTTTAAAAACATGTTAAACATTTATATGTGGCTACCGATCAACTTTCAAACTGTGACTTTGGTGAATCCAAGTGCAAATTGCTATGGACTTACAAGTATATTGATGTGTTAGTATATTTATTTTATGCACAGCTATTATGTCTTAAAATTACCTGTCTAAGGAATTTCTAAGATATACAGTAGATCTTAAAGGTGAAGAATCCGCTCTGGAAGATTTGACACCCTTCATGACCAGGGCATTTTTTGCTATTTGGCGCTGTGCTACTTTAACTGGCGATTGCAATGCTGTACACAAATGAAATTTATATATTTTTTTCACACAAATAGAGCGTTCTTTTGGTTGTATTTGATCACCACTGGGTTTTTTATTTTTTGCTATATAAAGGAAAACAAATGTGAAAAAAATATTTATGTATTTTTTACCTTCTGATACAAAACATATCCAAGAAAAGAATACAAAAAATTCAATTTTTTCATAAATTTGGGCCAAAATGTATTCTGCTATATTGATTGGTTTGTGTGAAAGTTGTAGCGCCTACTAACTATAGTATGTATGTATGTATGTATGTATGTATATATATATATATATATATATATATATATATATACTGGAATTTTTTTTTTCTTTTAATACTACTAATGACGGCAATCAACAACTTATAATAGGACTGCGAGTGCGGCAGGAAATCTGACACTAACTGATGCTAGGGGAAACTGACTAACTGCCACTGACAACACCAGTGACACTAATACAGTGATAATACCATACAATGTCACTGTACTAATGACACTGGCTTGGAAGGGGTTAACATCTAGAGTGATCAAGGGGTTAAATATGTGCCTAACTATTTGTAATGTGTATAGAACGTGCTCCTTTTCTAAGAGATCTCTCAGTTTCTCAGGGTTGAGAAACTGACAGATCACTCCCTCTGTACAGAGCTCTGTGTTGTTTACCAACACAGAGCATTGGGCTGTGAATGTACACAGCTGATCAGCAGGTCCATCCCATGAATCATTGGCCAGGAGTTGCTGACAGGATTCCGCTGTGTGCAATCATGCGTCGGGTAGGGGGAGTGCATGTGCACGTGCCCGAAAGGCTGTAAAAGTGTTATGCCCCGTACACACGGTCGGATTTTCCGATGGAAAATGTCCGATCGGAGCGTGTTGTCGGAAATTCCGACCGTGTGTGGGCTCCATCGGACATTTTCCATCGGATTTTCCGACACACAAAGTTGGAGAGCAGGAGATAAAATTTTCCGACAACAAAATCCGTTGTCGGAAATCCCGATCGTGTGTACACAAAGCCGACGGACAAAGTGCCACGCATGCTCAGAATAAATAAAGAGATGAAAGCTATTGGCCACTGCCCCATTTATAGTCCCGACGTCCCGTTTTACGTCACCGCGTTCAGAACGATTGGATTTTCCGACAACTTTGTGTGACCGTATGTATGCCAGACAAGTTTGAGCCAACATCCGTCGGAAAAAATCCTAGGATTGTCGGAATGTCCGAACAAAGTCCGACCGTGTGTACGGGGCATTAGTTGGAGCTCAGCTTTAATTTGTTAAGCTGGCCATACATGGATCAGAATTCAGTCAGTTTAGCGGGGACTGGCCAAAATTCAATCCATGTATTGGCAGTCTGGTAGTACAAAAGTCGATCGGGTTTTTCCCATTCGGTTACGTTTCCACAGTCAATAAACAATAACTCAGCAGGAAGGACTCCTTCATCCACATTGATTGTGTTGATGGAGATATTGGGTCATTTTTTTGTTCAACCCACCTGTTGAACCAAACAAATGACTAATGTATGGACTGCCTTAGCCAAGTCCATCTAACACTACCCCCTCTTCAGATAGATAATGCTGCTGTCATCCGTTGCTCCTCCATCTAGAGTGAAGATACCCTAAGACAGGAAGTGTGTTACTGGCCAGATTACAAGGTGAAAATAAAGGAAAATGGCCTAAAAACATACAAATATAGCCACCATATTTAGGGCTTGTTCACACTAGCGGTTGAGGGTTGGTAAAAAGCTGTGGTTGAGCCTTGCTTTTACAAAAACAATAAAAAGCAGCACTGCTCACATGTTCCTGCCAGATATATTGGCCAGTTTAACCCATTGAAGTTAATGGGGCTGTTGTGCAAGCACCCTGAAATCGTGTGCAATATACAGAGTTGCAGGACACTAGTTCAGAGTACAACGCCTCCTCGCCACCTGTCAAATGCTTTCTGAAGAATGATCTGAATGTGGACCGCTCTTCAGAGACCACAACAAATGTAAACGAGCCATTAATGGATAAGTTCACATTTGTAGCATGTTACACATTACACCCATATTTATGGTATAGCATATAACACGTTCCAGCTTCCTGCTCCAGGTGTCTGTAAATGAAGAGACTAATGCCTCGTTTCCACTGAGTGGATCGGTTTGGGTCGGTACAGTTTGAATGGCCTAGAATGGTCCGGTCTATTCTGGTGAGCGTTTCCACTGCAAGTGGGACCACAAGGGGCTATACAGGGTTTAGAAAAAATGCCTCAGCATAGCACAGCAGAGGGTTTTCTGTCAGCCAATCAGTGGAATGTATCCTAGCTCTGCTCTAACCGAACCGTTCCATTTTCTATGGCCCCACATCTAAAGCAGGACCCTGTATGGAGCAGTACGGTTCGGTTGTATGGGCCGCTTTCATAATGGAAACACCCAAAATAGCGTACCGAACCGAACCGATCCTCTCAGTGGAAACGAGGCATATAAGTCCCGCCTGCTACTGCAGCAGATGGCTTGTAGTTTTAATTGAACTGCGACGGCCCTTGTAGTTCATTCACTCTTCCTCCATATTTGTAACTGAAAGCCCTGTATGGAGGTACAGGCAAAAAGCTGGAGCATGTGTCTGCAAGAGCCTGCGGACTCCTCTTAAATAATAATAATAAATGCACATTTTTTTCCTGCAAAACTACGTGCATTTAATATATTTTTTTTCAAAATGGTGAAATTAGCCTCTAAGGATTGGTAAGCTACAATATATTACATTTTTATTTCTGGGTTTAATAGCATTTTAAGGTCTCATTACAAAAATAGGCAGTCAAGCTGCAGTTTTACTGCCCAGTTGCAATACAGTAGCATGTTAGTTAGTACACACTGCTGCTATCACAGTGTGGAGAGGTGAAAGGGAGAGGTGACATTTATACAAGTTAAAGGGGCAGCTCCATAACCACAAGCCAAACTCTTTCCTTGTGGTTGTGGCAAAATATTCCTATTCAAAGGCCCCCACTGGCTGCAAACCCCCCCCCCCCCCCAAAAAAAACAGGTATTCAGAAGGCAGCAGTACCGCATACTGAATGCTCTGCTACTCTCTGAAAAGTGATCCACCGCGTATTGCTTCTCATAAAGTGCCACTCATGTAAACAAGCCCTTAAAGTTTTAGGCTCCATTCACATTAGCACAACTGCAAAGTCGCACAATTTCCAGTGTGACTTTGGAGCGTGACTTTGATGTGGCTTTCAGTGCGACTTTAATCCGACACTCAGTGGATCTAAGTCACATCAAAAGTCGCACCAAAGTAGTGCAGGTATCTTTCGTTAAATTGCTGTGTCTTTAAGTTGCACCTATCTGAACTGGTGCCATTGAGGAATGGCTGAAACGTATCATGCGACTTGTCATATATATAGTCGCATGACAAGTTGCACAAGTGTGAATGGAGCCTAAAAGGGCTATCTAGCTCCCAATTTTTACATAAGATTGTTCTTCCTAGTTTATATATCTGTTTACCTTCACAATCATAGAGGTTTATACATTTCCATCCTTTGTTAATTTAAGTGTTCACCTTCCATGAACAAGACCAAACATCTGTGGGCCCTGATATGTCGTATGTATATAATCAAGAGCATTAACCTGTGGGTAGAGCCATGCCTGGTGCACTACCACAGCTTCCACCCAGCAGGTTACCTCCAGCCCCACGGTGCTCGGCAGGCTCCTGGCAGCAGACAGTTCCTGACAGTTCACACTGATCTAGGTTTAAGGTTTCACTGTTTCTTCCTGCAGTTTGTTATGGCAGATGTGTTGCTGGATCCAGATCTGCTTCTCTTCAGAGTAAAATATTTATTCACCCTGCCTTGTTTTGCTTCTCTATTTAGTGGTACTCGAAAATGTTTAAAGTTCAGCAACTTTTCCCTTGGCTTTGTTTTATTTTAGTTGTATTATTTCCGAGTGTTCGAGCACAGAAAAAAAAAAATCTTGAAAAAGTTTATTTTTCTTTCTTAGCTTACCGAAGAAAAATTCCACAGTTTTCCTGAAAGGGCTGGGCAAAATTCCTTATCAGCTGGATGTTCTGCTGTCAGTACTCCTCTTTGTGTGGATTATATCCCTCCTCATTAGTCACTCTGGTGTTGATTTACTAAAACTGGAGAGTGCAAAATGGGGTGCAGCTCTGCATGGTAGCCAATCAACTTCCATTTTTTTTTTTGTCAAAGCTTAAAGTGGAACTTTAGTCAGAAACCCAAAGCGTTGAGCCATCCTGTATTTAAAGTTTTGCCACCAACGTTGCTGATCTCATTGCCTGAAATATTCAGAATTATTTTTTTTTTAAAGAATTTTACCCTTTTTGGGTCACTAAAAGCTTTACTTCCTTTGTACCTTGCCACGGCAGCCATTAGCCTGTGTGGGTTTTGTAGTGTCTGCGACCAGCTTCAAAGTGAAAGTGATGCGTCAGCTCCATAGCTGCCGACCACTTTCACAGAACCGTCCACGCCCTTCCCATCCCGCTGGCGGCCCACCCTCCTCTCGGGGTTCCTGGGCTGTCCAGTGCTTACCAACACCCAGGAACACATCCGCCTGCGGGGGGAAGAGAGACTGCAGTGAGACCGAGGCAAAGCCATGCCTCGATCTCACCTGTAAACAATGAAACCAGAAGTGACGTCACTTCCAGTTTTATATGCACACTTTCCTGGCCAGTACAGCCAAGGGACACCTCTAACCAAGCTGATCTGTGCCTGGTTAGATGGTGTGAAGGGCAGGAGAGACATTGGGATCTATTAGATCCCTAAGGTCTCCAAAAAAAGAGTACCTGTCACTTGCCCAATGCTATCACATAAGGGTTTATTAACCCCTTGTGATAGCAATCACATAAAAATAAATAAGAAAAGAAAAAAGTAAAAAAAAAAGAAAATGATAAAATGTATTAAAAATAAAAAAATGTTTCCCCAAAACTATCCATTGCCCCGCACACCTACGCAAACACAAGCCCAGGGTGTGTACGTGTATGTAAACCGCGGTCGCACCACACATATGACATATCGCCACGAACATCAGAGTGAAAACAATCATTTTAGCACAAGAGCTCCTAGTTAACTCTAAATTGATGAGCTATAATGGCTTTGCCTATGGTCATTTTTGGGCATCGTAGTTTTTGGCGATATCGTGGGCACAAAACATGGAATGTTAGGCATCTATTTACTCGATGCAACCTCATCTTTTATATGTTAACCAAAAATGAATATTATATGGTGTGATGGTATTATATATTTTTTCAGAAAATTTGTGTTTAAAAAACAGTTGCGCAAATATCATATGAAAAAAAAATTTGCAACTACCACCTTTTTATTCTACAGGGCCTATACTTTCAGAAAATATATAATTTTCTGGGGGTTTATGTAATTTTATTGCCAAAAATTTGGATTTTTACATGTATGCGACAAAGAAAAAGATTGCTCTGGAGCTGAACTGGTTAAGGTAAAAAAACTTTCACGTGCAGCTCCCCCCCCCCCAGCCCCCCATAAATACTCTCCTGAGCCCAATCTCTGTCCAGCGCTGTACACATCTGCAGCAGCTCTTTTCCCCTCTCCCGGCTCTCACAGGCTTGGTTGAGAACAGCGGGAGCCATTGGCACATGCTCCTGTCAGTCAAAACCTGTGAGCAGAGAGCCGGAATAGACACAAACAGCCCGGCTCGGGATCGAGCATGCACCAATGCCCCCATAAGAAGCAGCTTCCTATGGGGGCACTCGGCATTGGGGAGGAGCCAGGAACACCAGCGGGGTACCCCAGAAGAGGAAGATCGGGGCTGCTCGGTGCAAAACTTTTGCGCCGAGCAGGTAAGTACTGTATGACATGGTTGTTATTTTAATTAAATAAAAAAAAATTTAAAAACTGTAATATCACTTTACTTTCATGAAGGTGGTTGTGTGCATCATCCCAGGCTCAGGTTTCCCCAGTGGTTCTAAATGCAGAACATTTTTTACCTGAAGCTTTGGTTCACACCAGTACAGCTTTGAAATGGCGCTGCTTCAGTGCGATTTCAAAGCGGCCCAATTAGTGCAATTTTGATGTGCCATTTCATTACGACTTCATTTAACCGAAGTCAATGCAAGTCGCAATGGAATTGCAAAAAAGCAGTACAGGAACCTTTTTTAAAGTCACTGCGATTTGAATCGCAACGATTTGAGCGATTCCATTGCTGGCAATTGGGTGCGACTTGTCATGCGATTTTGAACTTTCAAATTGCATGACAAATCGCACTGGTGTGAACCAGGGCTAATGCATTCCCTGTATTAAGGAAAAAAATGTGGCAGTGGAAGTATTGCCCTCTCACCCCCCCCCCCCCTTATACTTGCCTATCTTGATCCAGTGTTGTGCCCGCCTGCAGCGGCAGTGGTCTCTCGCTCTCCTCACAGAACAGAAAAGCAGCGGCGGGTGCCATTGGCTCCTGTTGCTGTCAATCAAATCCTGTGAGCAGAGAGCGGGCGGGGTTCAAGCCATACTGTGTGTGTCAATAGATGTACACAGCCCGGCTCAGGAGCGAGCCCACAGGTGCTTCCCCATAGGAAGCGGCTTCCTATAGTGGCACACTGGCAGGGGACCCCAGAAGAGGAGGTTCAGGGCCCTCTTTGTGCAATACCTTTGCCCAGAGCAGGTAGGTGTAACATGTTAGTAGAAAAAAAAACGGAGCCTTTACAAACGCTTTATGTTTTTTACAATTTAGACTTGGGTTCCACGAGATTTTGCATACTTTTAAAGGATGCTGCAACTGAAAAAAAGGTCGAGAAAAGTTGCCTACCTGTGTGTATTTTTATTACTATTTCATATTTTCTGTAAGACCCATAGAATAATTTATGGAAGCAGATCCATATTCAAATACCTACTGTGGGGCTTCAGTTCTAATGTAGCACGTTCCATGAACTCAAATCCAGCCAGTGAAACACATTTAAGGGATTTTGCCCATTTTTAGTCAAAATTACAGTTCCTGAGCAGGAAAAAAAAAAGATTGCCCATGCTGGGGTTCTCACCATTACACCAAACAACATAAACACATTGCTTTCAGTCTCTTATCTAGTTTGTCCTTCCAACCTTTGGGCTGGGTTCACACCGCAGCGCGGTTCGGTGCGTCTCATTTCAGGTCCGAATTCAGCCCAAAATTCGGGCTGAAATCAGACCTGAAACAGACCAAACGATGCACAGGTCTCCTGTGCAATTCGCACCGCAGGCGCTGCAGAGATGTGTGAACCGGCTCCATAGAGAGCCGGTCACAATCACCTGCTATGTGAATTGGATGCGGAGAAACCCTCATCCAATTCGCACTGGTGTGAACCCAGCCTTAAGTTGCCCATACACTGTGAACATTTTTGCTTATTCCTGAGAAACCGGTTGAAATTCACTCAGTGAGTGACCCTGCCGGTCCCGCTCCATTCAACAAAGTCAATCATTCGATCGACTTTTGTCGAAGAATCCCATTGGAAAATTCTTGGCCAAACAGTGGCTATATCCAGTCAGAAGCTGCCGCTGTTAAAATGCAATAGCCACAGAGGAAGGTTTGTTCGTCCACTCTGTATAATACGGATGGTGGAATCAGTTAGAATTTTTCTGTTTTACAATAAAAAGGGGTCAATTGTTTCAGCATAGAAGTGCAATGAGAGATAAGGGTAGAGAGGTAATGATGAATTTGGGTATAATGAGAGTGTATGGCTCACCGGTCTTGGCCTGGTCAGTTCAGATATTCTCCACTATCTCTCCACATACCCACACTTCTTGTGCAGCCATTTGTCTCCAATGTAGGAGCCCTCCTCTTTCTCCTGAGTGAAGCCCTGAACTATAGTAGGTATCCTTATTATGAGGCTTGTGCACACCTATGCAATCAGGGGGCTGGATGTCAGCAAAACTTGGACTAAGGGCTCTTTCACATGGGCGATCCGCTCAGTGGACTCCGCTTTGCTCAGCGGGGGATCGCTCCGCTGATCCCCGCTGAGCAGGCGAATGGCAGGTCCGTCTCCACTTACTGTGCAGAGACAGACCTGTCAGAGCCCCGCTGTCTTCTATGGGGAGATCGAAGGTAAACGAACTGCCTGTTCGTTTTCATCTGATCCACCAGACAGATGGAAAATAGGGTCTCCATCCATCTGGATTTCACAGAGTGGATCAGATCGGATAGCAGCGGGTGTCAGCGAACATGTCACTGCTGACATCCGCTGCCCCATAGGAGTGAATGGAGGCTCCGATCAGGTCCGCCTGAAAAGCTAACCTGATCGGTAAGCCCATGTGAAAGGGGTCTAAGAACTGGATGCTTCATTCCAATACTCTACAAAGTCTCTAGGTTTCAGGACCCTGGCCAAGATTTGACAACCCTTGAGAAAACTTAAATTCAGTTTTCTCAGTATGAAGCACGCATTCCTAGAGTTCCTCAACCTTCAAGGGAACCCCAGGTGACATGAAATCCCTTTTAGACCAAGGTACGGTTCTCTGTACATTGATCTGGCTCCGGGTTTTACCCCCTGTCTGAGCTGCTCGGGTTCCTGACAATCCACCCTGAATCTACAGTAAGTATTATTAAGCGTTTACACCTGTGGGTTAGTGTTCGAGCAACGTGTCTCCACGCTGTAGCCGGACCTCCCTGTTTCCTGTGGCGTTTGCTGTCATTTGACTATACTTGTATTCTGTGTGTTTTCGTTCAGTCTTGTTGTTGCTCAGTGTTTTCTCTCTTGCTACGCTCTTGTATTCCCTTAGATTTTTGTCTGTGGATCCCTTTATTTTCTGTTGCTGTGAGTGCCGTCCACAGCTTTGTTTTTTGTCGTTTTCCCTTTACTTTAAGCTTCATTGCATAATGGTCTTGCCAGGATGGATAAATAAAGACTGATGCCATGGCTGCAGGTGCCCAGGGTACCAGTGACCAGAAGTCAAGCCATTTGGTCACATGATCTCTGCCAAAAAAGGAGGATCAGACATATGTAAAACCAACTTTTCATATTGCCGATATGTGCCTGCTGTACCATGTACTTGTATACATAAGTATCCTGTTCTCTTTGTATTGCTTCCTTTGTGTGAAATCCCTGGTGTTCCTGCCAGTCCCTCTTTGTTCCTATTAAAAACTGACCACAATAGGCATGAGAACACAGCATGGTCAGTTTTCTAGCTGTGCTGGGAACTCAGTGTGCTCTCCTCCAATGATCAGGCTTTTGCTGACACCGCCCCCCCCCCCACCATGCACAGCCATTCACTGGGAAGATCAGTGGACTGCTGTTTCTCTTCCCCTAGCTCATATGCAGCTGAGAACAGAGGGAATGTAATCAGTTATAAAAAGGAGGGGGGAAAAGGTGCAAATAAAGTTTTTTATATCTATACACAAATGTTTTGCCCTTTATTTCTATTTTCAAATTGAATGGATTGTTTTACAAGGTGAGAGTTTACAATCACTTTAAAGCAGAGCTCCAGGCCCATTCAGAAACAATTAAAAGTCAGCAGCTACAAACACTTACCTGTCCACGAATCCTGCGGTGTCTTCACCCGAGCCGATTTTTTAATCTGCTCTCAGGTGCTGCTGCTGCCAGCTCAGGAAATCGGCAGTGAAGCCTTGCAGCTGGATCTCTACTGCGGTCTGGAGGGGGGCAGTGGGGAAAGGAGAGGGGGGCCGAACTTTAAAACAAGGTACCCGCTCCCCTCTCCAAACAAGTGGAACTTACCCTTTTGGGTGGAACTCAGCTTTAATCCCTTTCTTTCTGGAATACATTTTTGTGCAGTTTCTATTTAATTTTTGCTTTATGTTTTATAGACATTATTATCATTAATAGGTTTTTTCTAGATTTAGTTTAGCATTCTGATTTAAGGTTCTTAAAAACCATTTAAAATTACCCTATATTGAATTAAAACAAACCAATGTAATGCTAAATTCATTTTGTAGGAGGTAAAATTACCCAACCCTCCATAAAGTAGAAAACCATACTTGTGTTTTTACACCATAAGTAGATATATTTTATTATTAATTTACAAAAGTTTTTAAATCTTTTTATATATATATATATATATATATATATATATATATATAAATTAGGAGCTGCATGCTGTGTTATACAAAGCTCGCATTGACTAGTCTGTCAAGCTCCAATCACTGCCTAACATACAGTGAAGATCAAATAATGGGAACAACTTGCGATAAACTTTGTTGCCAGCGTTTCCTTACATGACACAACAAATTGAAAAAATAGGAACAACAGTTTTCTGACCACACACTTGAACCTGAAAAAGGGGGGACTATGCCTGAAACTGTCATTCATTGCTATTTTTTGATTCATTGTGTCATGTGTATATATACACACATACACACACGTAATACAAATACAATAAACCTTAAAGCATAATAAAAAAATTTGGAGAACATTATGGGTTGTACATTTGCTAGAACAGCAGTAGTTTTTAACTTTCGGACTGGCTGGCTGTCATTGAAACCTCCTTCCACATGATGGGGAGAAAAGGAGTAAAGTTAGTAATTTTGGGAGAAAAGAGAAACGTTTTCCAGGTATTGACTACCATTTGTTCCCACATAAAGGAGAAGTAAGAGCATAACAGAGTTGCCTCTGAAGCAATTGCGGATAACTTTCTAATGTGTAAAAACATCAGAATTAATTTAGCAAACCTTCATATTTTTCCTTCTTTCTTTCACAGTTCAGACACATTAATCCTTTCCTTGTGCTCTCATCTCCTGGAATAATGACATGTGTCTTGGCACAGTCAAGAAACATGTTTTTAGTGGTGAAAGTCATCTTTTAAAAAACCCACTAAATTTCTGGCCTGGTATCAAACACCCTCACAGCCCCAGTGACCACTCATTTCCTTGTTGTTTTCCTGTGCCCTCATCTGCCTTTTTCATTTTTTTTTTAAATTTGGAACAAGTTAGGGTTCCATTTTTTTGTAACCTCACATTTTCAGTTATTTGGAATATTTTTTATCTTCATCTTGGGAACTCGTAAAAGAGAAAGCTTTGCTAATCACAGCTGTTGACCTACATTTTTATTTCTGTCCTAATGCTGTTAGAGTCATTATGGCTGTTAACACCAAGTGTGTTATGATTTACGGTAAATAAAATTGAAGAGCAGCGGTGAGCCCTGTGCTGAACTCTGGACAGTGGCTGATCTCAGAGTCATGCACATGATCCTAGGTTGCAGTGCCAATAGTATACGTAATGGTGGTTGTTGATGTTCCATCTATGTAATCCTAATCCCAAAAATACAGTAACCTTGTTTATTCACGGCAATATAATATATATATATATATATATATATATATATATATCAAAATATATATATATATATATATATATATATATATATATATATATATATATATATATATATATTCCCCTCGGCCACTTTATTAGGTACACCTTACTAGTACCGGGTTGGACCCCCTTTTGCCTTCAGAACTACCTTAATTTTCGTGGCATAGATTCAACAAGTAAAAATAAAAAATCCAAAGCGCCAAAAGAATCTAACTATTGGTATGAATAAGTGATACCATATAGATTAACAGCTGCAGTGAATAAGACCTTGCAAGTGCAAAATGATACTAATAATAAAAATAAATATACCTCAGTTTTGAGGTTGTTCCGCAGCATTGTGTCATCGTGACACACTTCCGGTCAGGGGAAATCAACCAGCACACCGCGGCGGCAGCATACCACTGCGTTTGGGCAGATTTCCTGGGAACTTACCTGCTGTTCACCCCGGGTGCCAGG
Organism: Lithobates clamitans; assembly: GCA_037952925.1. Lineage (NCBI taxonomy): Eukaryota > Metazoa > Chordata > Amphibia > Anura > Ranidae > Lithobates > Lithobates clamitans. Next base: position 1,097,606 of record JBBGZY010001422.1, read on the forward strand.
TTTACAGACACCCTTACATGTGAGTTTAATTACCGTATATACTCGAGTATAAGTCGTTCCGAGTATAAGTCGAGGCCCTAATTTACCACAAAAAAAATGGGAAAAACTTATTGACCCGAGTATAAGACGAGGGTGAGAAATGCACAGCTACTGTAAGTGGAAAAGAGGGTCAACAATGCCCATTTGCAGCATCACTGTGCCCATTTGCATGCCTCACTGTGCCCATTTGCAGCCATAGGTCCCCTGAACTCGGTAGTTAAGGGTTCCTAGATGCCCCCTAGCTGCAGCCAAAATTTGGGGTCTCTGAACCCAAAGGGTCCCAAAATGACATTGCTGCAGATACACAGTTAACCGAATTTGGGGCCCCATATCTCGGGGCCACTTAGTGCTAAGAACCCCAAATTTGGTGTGCAAACCCAGTGGAACTAGCACCATAAAATTTCCAAAGCTGGGGTTTCTAGCACCAAGTGGCCCTGAGATACAGGGCCCCAAATATCAGTTCAGAAAATGTCAAGCACTTTTCTGCAGCAGAGAATGACATTTTCCGAACCAGTTTTGGGGCCCTGCATCTCAGGGCCACTTGGTGCTAGGAACCCCAGCTTTGGATATGTTATGGTACCAGTTCCACTGGGTTTGCACACCAAATTTGGGGTTCCTAGCACCAAGTGGCCCTGAGATATGGGGCCCCAAAGTCGGTTCAGAAAATGTCAAGCACTTTTCTGCAGCAGAGAATCACATTTTCCGAACCGATTTTGGGGCCCCGTATCTCGTATCACTTAGTGCTAGGAACCCCAGCTTTTTGCACACCAAATTTGGGGTTTCTAGCACCAAGTGGCCCTGAGATAGGAGGCCCCAAATTCGGTTGGGAAAATGAAATTTTTTGCTGCAGAAAAGTGCTTGACTCGAGTATAAGTCGAGGGGGGCACTTTCAGCACAAAAAAATGTGCTGAAAAATTCGACTTACTCGAGTATATACGGTACTATGTTTTTTATATGGAATAAATGTTTTAAAAACGTTGCTGCATAATGAGGCTTTTTCTGTCATTTGCATGAGGAACATCTACCCCAAACAACACTAGTATATAGAGGAATGAGGCCCTCTTTATCATATCCGAACCACAACAGTCCACAGAAAATCCATGGGGACTGCCCCACATGCATGTTTGACCAAACTAGAAATAGTTGGTCCTTTTGGAGGGGTGAGTTCACATCCATGTGAGGGCACTGTCCTGTGAGCACATATCAAGCATGGATTCATATCCACTTTGTAGAGCACGAGCACTTTAATGGGGATTTGAAACTTTTTATTGCTTCAAGTTTACTGATGTTTGCAACAAATCTTCCGTATGGGAGTTTCTAGCGATTTTTTTAAAAACGCACCAGGTTTCAAATGTGATATCTATTTAATCTTTGTGGCACTCAGCGTAAATTATCTGCATGGGACTCTTTAGCGATTTTTCAAAGTCACATCAGTTTTCAAATGTGATATTTATTTAACATTTGTGGCACTTAGCGCGGTACATTTATTTTTATAGATTCAACAAGGTGTTGGAAACCTTCCTCAGAGATTTTGGTCCATATTGACATGATAGCATCGTGCAGTTGCTGCAGATTTGTCAGCTGTACACCTGTAATGTGAATCTCCTGGGCAGGATGGATCCATGCTTTCATGTTGTTTATGCCAAATTCTGACCCTACCATCTGAATGTCACAGCTGAAATTGAGACTCATTTGACCAGGCAACATTTTTCCAATCCAATTTTCCAAGTCTGCCCATTCTCCTCTGACCTTTGACATCAACAAGGCATTTTCATCCACACAACTGCCACTCATGCTTAATTTACTTCAGCAAAGTCGTCTTCACCACATCTAGATGCCTATATGCAATGAGTTGCTGCCATGTGATTGGCTGATTAGCAATTTGTGTCATCAAGGAATTGAACAGGTGTGCCTAAAAAAGTGGCGAGTGAGCGTATATTGTGAGAACTAGCATCAAAGAGAGTAGAGCTTTCAAAGACAAAGCCACTCTTTCTTCTTTTTGAGGGTTTTTCTGGTCTATTTTTTTTATTAAAAAAATATTCAAAAACAAAATATGAGTTTCCCTCACAGAGGTATTCAGCATTGCTCTTCTATCCAAACAAAATAATATTGAGCCTCATGGCTTAAACATGCAGCCCTGTAGTTCTGTCTTTACTCTACAGGCCCTTGTCTGTTTCCTACATACTGTCCTCTCACAGACACACGTTTTGCCCATACAGCTAGCAGCCCCTTGCTGCTCTGGCTCCCACCTCTCTTCTAGGCGAAGCCCTCTTGACTCTTGAGCGAAGAGCTCCTGTCTGCCAGGGTGGAGCTCAGAACCATGGTCAGGTCACTACTAAAAGCCCTGCACACACCTTTGCCGTGTGCTGGCTGTTCACAAAACCTGGAGATTTCATCTCACCTGGATCTCTAATGCCGCGTACACACGGACGGACTTTTCAGCAACAAAAGTCCGACGGTCTTTCCGACGGACTTTCAACAGACATTTGACGGACTTCCAACGGACTTTCGAACGAATGGACTTGCCTATACACGATCACACCAAAGTCCGACGGATTCGTACATGATGACTTACGACCGGACTAAAATAAGGAAGTTGATAGCCAGTAGCCAATAGCTGCCCTAGCGTCAGTTTTAGTCCGTCGGACGAGCAGATTTTTTGACCGGACACGAGTCCGTCAGAAAGATTTGAAACATGTTCCAAATCTAAAGTCCGTCAGATTTTCGACCGAAAAAGTCCGCTGCAGGTCCGATGAAGCCCACACACGGTGGGATTGTCCGCCGGATTCAGTCTGTCGGACCAGTCCGGTCGAAAAGTCCCCTCGTGTGTACGCGGCATTAGAAATCTCCAGGCTCCAGGTCCCAAAACTGACTTTATGAAACAATGAGGAAACTGAAAAGCTGGTTTCCTCTACATTAGGAAAATCCCCTGGAGCCCCTCAAACTGCCTGGCTGAGATTCCTGGATTATAAAACCTCTATTTAGACCCTAGCAGGATATTGCACTGCCACAATATACATACACACACCAATCAGGCTGGGTTCAAACTTATGCGAATTGGATGCATATTTCTCCGCATCCAATTCGCATAACAGGAGACTGTGACCAGCTCTCAGTGGAGCTGATTCACACAGCTCTGGGGTGTGCATCTTTGGCTGCATTTCAGGTCCGAATTCAGGCAAACATTCAGACCTGATTCGCCTCTGAAACAGAGAACTGGGACGCACTAGACCCCCTGCTGCAATCTGCGGCCTCAGCTAGTGTGAACCCGGCCTTAGTCATAAAGGTATGACCACTGACAGATAAAGTGAATAACATTGATTATCTCATTACAGTGGCACCTGATAGTGGGTGGGATATATTAGGCAGCAAGTGACTATTATGTCCTTGAAGTTGATGTGTTTTGTGATTTTTTTTTTTTTAAAGAAAAGCGTAAGGATTTGAGAAACTTTGACAAGGGCTAAATTGTAATGGCTAGACGACTGGGCCAGAGCAAATCCAAAACTGCAGCTCCTTTGAGATGCTTCCTGTCTGCAGTCATCAAGATCTACCAAAAGTTGTCCAAGGAAGGAAAACTAGCGACAGGGTCATGGGAGACTAGGGCTCATTGATGCACGTGGGGAGAAAAGGCTGATCTACATAGTCAGATCCAAGAGAAGAGCTACTGTAGCCCAAATTGCCGAAAAATGTAATGCTGGTTTCGATAGAAAGGTGTCAGAACAAACAGTGCATGGGAGTTTGTTGTCTATGGGGTTGCGTAGCCACAGGCCGGTCAGGATGCCCATGTTGACTTGTGGTCATGGCCAAAAGCGTCTACAATGCCATGTGAGCATCAGAACTGGACCACAGAGCAATGGAAAAAGGTGGTCTGGTCTGAGGAATCACATTTTCATTTTCATCATGTGGATAGCCAGGTGCATGTGCATCGCTTACCTGGGGAAGAGATGGCACCAGGATGCAATATGGGAAGAAGGCAAGCTGGGGGAAGCAGTGATCTGTTACTGACAGTTTGGTGGCAGATACCACAGCATACCTTCAGAGGTCTAGTGGAGTCCATGCCTTCATAGATCAGGGCTTCTTTGACAATAAAGGGGGACCTTTTCGATTTCTTGTTTTCAAAACTGAAAAATACTGTATAAATCATCACATAGTTACACAGCACTGGGTTCCTGAACATTTGGGATGTCTAAGGTAATTACATGCTCTTCTATGAATATAGATACTGCCTTGGTCTTTCCTCTTTCTCTGCTGAACAATAGAGAAAGTCTTGTTAAGCTGGCCATAGATTGAGGCTGGGATTACACATGCTGCGGCCACGATTCACAGCAGAGGGTCCGGTGCGTCCCTGTTCAACGATTGAGGTGCGAATCAGGTCCAAATTTTTACCTGAATTTGCGCCTGTTTCGGAGCCAAAGACGCACATGACCCTTTCCAAATGCGGACCGCGGCCACCCCGGAGCTGTGTGAACCAGCTCCATTGAGAGCCGGTCACCCTCTCCTGTCATGCAAATTGGATGCGTGGAAACCCACATCCAATTTACATATATATGTCAACCCGGCCTCATTGAAATTCAGCTGGTTCAGCAAGGAGCAACCAAATTTTGATCCATTTATGGCTGTTTCTGCTTGACAGAAGTTCTGTCAATAGGGAATGCTAGAAAAAAAATTCTCAATCAGTGGCTGCAGCCAATCAGAGGAGTCCTGCTGTCAGAATACAATGGCACAGTGGGGAGGATTCCTCCATTCACCTCACTTATGTGGATTGTGAAATCCGTTCTTTTTTTTATTTTAGCCAGCTAGTCCTCTATGGCCAGCTGCATGGAGTTGTGAGGTCCAGACTACTTACTTTCCAGCTTTTGCGGGATAGTTATTTGGCATATACAACCTAGCTACCCATTTAGTATTATTTCTTTATATGGCCCAGGGCCATTTCACCATTTTCTAATCCAAAATCTGTATGGTACTGTGATTTATTTCTCTTTAAGACAGAAAATATATACAGTGTACTTGAAACAGGTTTCATGCATGAACCAGAATGTGTCAGAAAATCAAGTATATTTTCTGGTACAGAGATTGTAATCAACATAGGAAATTAAATGGTGTTATCATTGAGCAATTGCTCCAACAAATATATATGCACTTCTGTGGAATTTCAGATTTGTTGGTGCCACGTCGATAGACCATTTGTTTCATATTATGAATATATAGAACAGCTGTCATTCCATAGCAGTCATCATCCCAGATTATTCATCAAAATAATAGTGAGGATGCGTTGCAACTGTGTTTATATGCTAACAATTTTGTGTGCATTACATTAAATTATTTTATCTTAAAAAAAACCTGTCATCAGTCATTCCAGGGCACCAAAGAATGTGAACCAAGCATGTGCATATTAAAGAGGAACTGGACTTTGGAAGCTTTTCCCAGCAAAAGCAAAGGACTATTGGGCAGTATTGCCTATAGCAGCCATTCTCAACATTGGTTCTGTGGAACCCAAGAGTTCCTCCATAGCAATGTTTCTAAACCTTTTTCAGTCAAGGCATCCTTTAAAATGATACACAATCCGAGGGACCCTATTCTAAAATGTAAAACACTGAACTAATATTTGGCTTAATGCAGCAACGTTTACACACATAGGATACCCAAAGTTAGAGGTGATTTATTCTTCCAAAGCAAATACAGCTTTGCACACTGGTGTCTGACTGACTGGTGTCCCACTGTTTCTCTTCTCTCTCAGTTTCTCTTCCTCACTCAGCTAATGTGACCCCAGTGATGACAGAAAGGGGCAGGGGAGGGGCAAATAAGAATGTTGTGCAGGCACCAGACATCCTCCTTATCAACCAATGATGTCATTGGTTGTTAGGATGCCGGCGGATGGAAGGTTGGAACAGGCTGCACCAGAGGGTGCCAGGGGTTCCTTGAGCTGTCGCTGATTGACCCTCTATTAGTACTTGGATAGTTCCGATTTAAATGGCACTTGACAGAACCAGTGGCATGACACCAATGATCTTTTTAGCTGTCTGTAAAGGTGGCATTCTGACCACCACCGTAAAGGGGCCATTCCCACTGATAACCAGTTTAAGGGACCTTCTTTCAACTGGTCCCCAATTAATTAATTTTAGCTGGGATTCCCTGAGACCTGAAAAATATTTCAAGGACTTCTTTGGGGTTAAAAGGATAAGAAAGGCTGGACTATAGGCTCCTTCCAGCTCATCTTTTCTCCATAACTAACTTACCATTCGTTATTCTATGCTTTCTCTCTGTGTTCAGCTGAAAATCTTGGCAGAGGAAGGGCTTTGGGGATATCCCTGTGCTGCAGCTCTTCAGGTACAGCTATGAGGCTAGAGGTGCAGGAGTGCCTAGGCACAGTAATTGCACCACTTTTTTTTCAGGAGGTATTCAAGTCAAAAATAAATTATTTTGGGTGCTGATTAGTACAATAAACATTTCTAGATGTCTATAAGACAGAAGATCTTCATTGTTTTAGTTTAGGTCCACTTTATAGGGTACAACCAGACTGATATTGCAATTTTGGGTGGGCACTGGTATCTACTGATTTCTAAGGTTTTATGGTGGACTTTACTGGTGGAATTTACCTCTGATGACTTTGTTTCTACATCACTTCCTAACTGATGTGACCTATACATAGTCAACCTAGGGATTTTACTCTGTAACAGAAAATAGTAAAGAAGTCAGTGGTGATAGATAGACCACTTTCTAATGGACTTGGCATATATGGGACGGAAATGGCTGTACAAATAATATAGAAAATACTTAGTAGGCGATTTTACCTGCTACCATTTTAAAGTAGAACTAAACTCTCTCAGTCGACATTAACTATTTTTAATCCTTATGCTGCTGGCATTGGTAAATACATAGATAGAAAGGTATATTATATTTCCTTGCTTTTGGTTTCTGGTTTCTGGCCTAGGCCAACATAGTGTCTTACATCCCAGGAGTCTTCATGGCCATTTAAGAGGATGGCTTTCTCAGCTAAGCATACCCTTCTGCTGGAGCTAAGAGCAGACAGCTTCCAGAAAGTAAATGTTACAAGATGGCCGCTGCTGGAAATGCTAGTGGAATGCAAAAAATACCAATAAATACCTACTTTAGCTCTTTTTTCTGCATAGTCACGTGACCTCTTTATCCACTCTTTTCCCTCTAACTCTGATGGCTGTAAGTAAAGCCTCAAAGCATTGCTCGGCCAGTGTCATGTCTCAAAAGCTCTATAGCACTGTTCACTTCTTTATTAACAGTGCTACTCCCTACAGGAGCTGCTGTCAATCTATACCTTAGAGCAGGGGTCTCCAAACTATGGCCCTCCAGTTGTTCAAGAACTACGATTCCCATCATACCTAGACACATCTATGAATGTCAGAGTTTTACAATGCCTCATGGGACGTGTAGTTCCACAACAGCTGGAGGACCGTAGTTTGGCAATCCCTGCCTTAGAGCATGCCATCCTATATAATCACAGGCAGACTAGTAGCATGTTCAGATGCTGTATGGTCATACGTTGTCTAGTACACGAATTCTGGACAACGCCCTGAAGGGATTGACAATGAGAAACCAGAGAGTAACTTGGTCTTCTCGTTGTCATCATAACAAAGGAAGTAGAAGCTGCTTGCAGGATTACCAGGTCATTTTGAAAAAAAGGAGAATAATAAAAATAAATGATAAAAATTAGCATATAGATAATTATTGTATTGATAATGACAAACAACATCTACATTTTTATATTATGGATATACTAACACTTTAATAGTATGTGATCAATTTTGCAGTGATAGCTCTGTACAATCTAGCTTCTCTGGTGCCATCTATATACACAATTACTACTATATTAGCAGATAAGTCTCTTGATATACAGTATAGGCTTATAATGACTGTCTTCTGTTATTCTGTTACAGCTGTTTGTATTATGCCAGACATGTGTTTTTCTTACCAGCATTGCAGATAACAGGAAAGGCTTGGCTAGGGCTCACCCAAGCCACGTGTCCCACATAGTTCTGGTTTCATAACCACAGGCTAAATATTTAATGAAACATGTAGCAGAAATTCTATAGAAAAATCTAATTAAAACAGATGTCTTTGTACACCATCAGCCAGGAAAATGAAAAGAAAAAAAAAATCAAAGTCTAAAATGACATTATTCATATACCGTATTTATCGGTGTATAAAACGCACAGGCGTTTAACATGCGCCCCAATTTAAGAGGGAAGTTTCAGCAAAAAAAACTTTAAAAAAAAATAATCTACTTTGAAGCAAAATAATGGTCAGTGAGCATTAATGCAGCCTGATCTGTGCCCATCTGCAGCCTCAATGCAGCCTGATCTGTGCCCATCTGCAGCCTGATCTACGCCATCAATGCAGCTGCCTGATTAAGCCTCACCATCTCTCATCTCTCGCAGGAAATCACCGAGCCGTCATCTCCTGTTTACTCGGCTCTCAGTTGGCAGTCACATACACAGTCCCGCCTCCGCCATCAGCATTGGACCAGCTCCTGTGATAGACATCACATTGGTCCAATGACGGTGGCGGAGGCGGGACTGTGTGTGACGTGAGAGCCGAGTGGAGAGCCGAGTGAAGAGAAGATGATGGCTCGGTGAATTCTGGCGGCACTCGTCCCCCTCCTTCACCCCCAAGGCACGCTGCCGTGATTTTCCCCCTATTTGCAGTCGGAAAAAGTGCGTGTTATACGCCGATAAATACGGTATGTAAATGGTTCAATTAAACCTTCAGTTTATAAATAGCTAAATACATAACTTGTGCATCAAATCAAAAGGTGTTCAATGTTTCAGGGCCCGTTCTGTGATTTTTTTTTTCTGCCCTTGATTAACATAGGCTACCACAATGGCACAAAAAAATGTTTGCTTTCCATGTGCCCCGTTCACACCACAATGCTGACCTGTTGTGCCGTGTTGAAAAATGCAGACATGCTACATTTTTCTGAAGCTCATTGGATGGCACAGGTTGCAGGGACTAGACTTAAATGAAAAAGCAAAAGAAATATAAACAGTGCACTACTGCCCAGCAAAAGGAACACCAGCCCACATGCTAGAACAATGCCGTTTTAGCAAGTGGCTAATGTAAACGAGCACTTACAGTTCATTTTGTTTCTAAAGCAGCCGCAGCCTGAGTAGAAGAGCGTGACCCCTGCCAGCAGTTGCAGAGTGAGGCCCTTGCTCTCTGCTTGGAAGCAGTGTTCTCATTACAGAGGTTTGACACGCCCCCTATAGACCTATAGCTCTACAATTAGCATAGCTCATGCTTCCCACTGATTGGAGAGTTCTGGCTCTAAGGCCCCTTTCACACGGGACGGATCCGTGTTTATCCGACCCGTGAACAGCCACTGCTCAGCGGGGATCGCTCCGTTTTCCCCAGCTGAGGCGGCGGATGACAGGGCGGGACCCGCACACTGTGCAGGGACCGCCCTGTCAGATCTCCGCTGTCCCCTATGGGGGATCGGAGGAACACGGACCGTCTGTCCGTGTTCATCCGATCCGCTCTGCAGACGGATAGGAAAAATAGGATTTTCTTCCGTCTGCAGAATCGGACAAGAGCGGGGCCGGATGATATCGGGTGTTAGCAGATGTACATCCGCTGACACCCGCTATCCCATAGGGATGCATGTATGTCCGTATTTCATCCAAAAACGGATGGATGAAATACGGACATACGGTCCACATGTGTGAAAGGGGCCTAACTCAGCGGGGCTGTGTCTTATCTCTACAAAGAGGTCAGTGCTTCCTTGCACAGAAAGCAAGGGATCCTGCAGGCATGCTTTTTTTTTAACTCAGGCTGTGACTGTATTAAAGAAAAAAAAATCTAAGATTTTGCACACTTGTATTTAATGAACTTGAAATGTATTTAGCTAATTTCAATTGAAAGTCTTTTTTTTTAATCAATATAATTTCCTGATGATTAAGGTGTGTAATGGAAAACAACTCAACTATAGGTAAATGATAATAGTTGTCATTATCATTAATAATTTAAAAAAAGGCCAGCATATTACCCAGCATAGTTTATTATACAATAACTAAGGCGAAAGGCTCAATTGGTAATGGCAGCAGTAAACCATGCCCAGGAACAGTCCAAGCAGGTTTGTCCTGCACTAGGTTTATAGCGACTGTCCTGTGAACTCAGATAATCTGTCACAGCTGGTTGTACCATGCCAGACACTTGTTCTTCTAACCAATACCACTCATAACAGGAAAAGCCTGGCTAGGGCTCACCCAAGCCATATGTCACACACAGTTTGGTTTTATAACCACAGTCTAATTAATTAACAAAACATGTAGTAGAAATCTCATCTTTTATTCTGCTACTGAAATTCCAAATGAAATCAGATGTCTGTGTACACCATCAGCCAGGAAGACGAGAAACAATAGTTGCATTCTAAGAAGACATTATCCATGAATCTTAAAGTCTATTTAAACTGATAGTTTCAGCTAGCCAAATACCTTACAGGTACATCAAAACAAAAGGTGTTTAGCGTCCTACAGTTTGTTTTCTTTGTGAAGCAGCCACAGCCTAAAATGGAAAAATCTGGCTCTTGTCAGCAGCTGCATAGTGGGATCCTTGTTGTCTGTGGGGAAAGCAGTGGTCTTGTTGCAGTCAGCCTACTGAGTCAGACCTATTGCTCTATAATCAGCAAAGCTTATCTTACCAATCAGCATTATGATACCCACGGTTCGACGAGCTCCAGCTCTGCCTCAGCAAGGGGCATGTCTAAAGATGGGAAGGCCCAGAAAAAAAACTGGAAAAAAAAAGAAGTGTGGAATATGTGCTTTTACAATGATAAGTAATATATCTATGACATGGTATTCAAACTATATAACATGAAGACCTTAATGAAAGATTTCTGTTACTATGTAAAGTCCTAAATTATTGCATGTTCTCTCAGCTGAAGACAAGCAAATCCTGGAATACAGTTCAAGTAACACTGTACTTCTCAAACAAGAAAAGCATGCATCTTTGCTACTAGGTGGTATTGCAGGGGAAAGGCTTGTGGGCTCCAACTTGTACCTCCTACAGTTGGGTGTTTGTTGGGATAAAGTTGTTTCTGTCCTCTTAGGCCTTAATTGACAAGTAATTGGGTAAATTTGTCTGACAAATTAGTTCATCTTTATAACCTTCAAAGGATTTGTAATAATGATCTCCACCATCCCAGCATAATGTTTCCCTATAGTCTGGTCAGTAAATTGTTTTTTGTTTTCTTCCTCTCAGTAAAATGGTGAGACCAACATCTAGAATTCTAGAAAGCCAGAGGTGCCCTAAAGACATTTTTTATGGAATATATAAAAATAAATAAATATTTTATGGAATGAAATAATGATGACCAGAATTGAAGTGCGAGTAGCTTTTTCCTCAAGAGTTCTCATTCCAGAAACACTCTTTCTGCTGCTTCTAGATCATCACAAAGTGTTTCTTCACCAGCAGAAAATACACAATCCCTTCATTTGTAGAGGAAATTACACCTGAAAAATCAGGGGAACAATATATCGCAATATATACTTCTGGATCAGCATTGTCGATAACTGAAAATGCATATTGGCAAGAAGTTTCTGAATTATCATGAGGGGAAGGGGGGTGGTCACGTGTTCTCATGTATAGGTGAAATGCTCTTATCATGTACAGCCCTCATTTTTCAACTTGTAATAAAAAATATAGTTTTAAAAAGCAAAAATGTGTTCATTTACTTAATAGGCTGTACATTTATTTCAAGTATAATACATTTATATGCACTGCACTTCACTTTCCCAGTGTAACAAAATGAAATTCAAATTGTAAAACTACTGGAAAAAATGGGAAGAAAACATTTTCTTTTCCCATGGCTTCAAAATTTCGTGAAATTTTACATCTCTAGGCATGTCAGACCTCTGCAAAGAGATCACGGCTTCTCTATAGAAAACAAGCATTTTTGGGGACATGCAGTTTTGCACAGGATGTGGCTGCATTTTATTATGCATATTAGCCAGCATTGCGTATTAAGCAATAACATCTATAAGGGACATAGGTATTGGCAAGTAAACCATGGATGACAAAGGGACATCTAGGAACAGTCCAAGCAGGTTTGTCCTGAGCTTTTTATTAGCAAAGCAGTATAGCAAGTCCAAAGCATAGCAAGTCCAGGCTGGTGGTCCGTTTCCATCCGACAGCCCATAGAGTACAGTGGGCTGTGTCCGTGTCTGCTCTACATTAGCAAAGCGAACATGGACCTGTTATCCACCTTCTCAGCTGGGATCAGCGGAGAGATCCACTGCTGAGCAGGGGGATTTTCTGGGGGAATCCACCAGTGCGAAAGGGGCCGAAAAGCAGATTCAACGAACTGTCTGCTATCAACTTTATAACCCAGAAAAACTTCTACGCCTCTCTCCTGCCAAGCTGGGGCTTGACTTCCTCTGATGTCATTGCTAGACCCCACTTACCGTAATTTCTTTGTCCAGTGAAAATGTTTCGGTGGTCAGATAACACACTGACACTGGTTGGTGGAATTTAGAAAGTTGGACCCTGGCAACATAGTGAAACGAAATCAAGATTAAATAGCAGTTGCTGCTTGCCTGGATGCTTGCTTGGACTGATTAAAACCTGAAATTGAGCTGCCTGATAAGAGTAGGTCACTTTTCTGATTAACTTCTAAGTTTGTGTATATGTGTGTGTTTGTGTCGAGCTCAGCTTGAGTTTATGAGCAAACCGGAGCCTTTTTTTCAAGAGACGAGAAAAGGAGACAAATGAAAAATAATCTAAGCCTCTACCTCCTGGCCAGAATCAACAATGCAAATTTCAATATTTAATATTTACTATACCCTTTATTCTGACTTCTCTGTTTATGTATGTCTGTACGGACTGTGTGTGTACAGTGCCAAAAGAAGCCATTATTTTTCTGTCGCCATTGTGTGATATGTTAGCATACATTCCATCATCAGACAAAGAGGAAAGGGTGGGCCAGGACAATGGCATTTTCCTCATCACCATGAGCTGAGGGTGCAGGCAGTTGGAAAAATTATTTTATTAACATGACAGGTGGAAGACTGCATCACACTTGTTTATGTGCTGCTGACCATAGAAGGTTTAAAGTCACCATTAAAATGAATTATTTCAAGGGAGCAGACGGATTGTTAGAAAACACTTTAGACGCTATATATGTCATATGTCTAAAAAAGTTCTCCTGCGGTAACTTATTAACAGAAATATGAGCATTCTTTAAAAGACAGCTTGATGAAAATGTTAATTTAATAGGAAACTGAGAAGGAAAATGAATCATTCTATTTTTATTTTTTTGCTTAGGACGGATTTTGGACTTGAAAACCGGTACAGTGAAGAAAGAAGGGCAACAATCCTCAATGCGAATGTGTATGGGATCCCGGCGTTCATTCATTTGCCGGCTGAGGTAATAATATCCTGATGTATGTGAATTCTTTTATAAAAGATGGCTTGTACCCTTTTGTTAATTAGGAGCAGCATCTGCTCTATTTTTTTCTTTTACGAAGTTTTTATTGATAGAAAAGTAATTACAGCAGATAAGTGCAACAATGTGATGGTTACATCAAACATAAGATGGAGAGGAGGATCCCAACAAAGGGATGTTATATACGTGATACAGTATTCGCTAGTGCAATAAAAGAATAAGAGAGGAAAAGCAGCAGTGGTACGTTGTAGAAAAAAAAAAGTCAATCAATGTCCCAGAATATATTATTTGGTAGGTAAAAGCTCAAAAAAAAAAAAAAAAAACCCAAGCAACATAAAGGGGTGCATACATTCGTAAATCAACAGCATATTAATGTGGATAAGAAAGAAAAATAATTTTAACTTCTGTTTTTTCCCCTCTTGTTTATTCTGTCTTATTTATTCTGTATCATTGTAACCATCGTCACTAGACCGACTCCTTACAATCAGGAGTCTCAGAGAAGAATACACAGAAAAAAGAAAGAGAATGGGTAGACTGCAGAGAATAGGGGGGGACTTAAGAGAGATGGAAAAAGAGGGAAGGAAGAAGAGGGAGAAGAGTCCTGCTCTATTTGTTTATGTTTAGAATGGTTAATACCCTCTGTATTACCTGACAGGTATCTTTGACAGGTATCCTGTTCCCACTTCCGGGAGTCTGGGCTGCTGCCCATGATGTCACCGCTTGGCTCCCTCCTCCTCCCCCTGCCACCGGGCCAGTAGGAGCTACACTGACGTAAGGCTACACTGCCGGGTTCAATTACCCGCAATGGCGGCGGCATGCACCCGACAGCTGATGGAAACATCAGCTGCGGTGCCGACATTGCTGGACTCCAGGACAGGTAAATGTCCTATTATTAAAAGCCAGCAGGTGCAGTATGTGTAGCTGCTGGCTTTTCATTTTTGAAGCGGTGGGCGGAACGATGCTTGTTTTGAACAGAGCAGTCCTGATCCTCTTGTTTTTGGGTCCCCCACCACCACCACTGCTGTGTGAGCCAGTGAGGAGTGAGAGACCCGGGAGAACCGCTGCTCTCATGCATATCACTGGATGAAGATGGGGCTCAGGTAAGTATTTGGGGGGGGGGGGGCTAGAATGCATTAAGGTAAAAAACCTTGAGCCTGTAGAACCGCTTTATTAATAATTATGGTTGTAGCAGTTCTTAATTTTAAAACTATATCTGGATTTTCAGTTACGCCAGAGCTCTTCTTTCAATCTTTGCTTCTACAGACACATGTAGATAAGCAGGTTTTTTTTTTTTACTGGGTGTGCTTAATAGATTTATAGTAGAAATTATATTTGCGCTACGATGCCTTTAAATAACTTTTCACTGAGAGTACCATAGCCACCAGTGTATTTATTCGCTGAAAGTTGTAATCAGATTAGTTTCCTCTCTCTTTTCTGTTGAAATCGAGCAATTCATTTTAATATACAGGAAGAATGATAGTTAAGTGTTGAGCTAAAGGGCCTTGTATGACTGTGAGCTGGAAGTAATATTAGAGGGCTTCTAGGGACAGCTTTAAATGTTCTTGTTTCATTGCCGTGAAAAGCCGGACCCTCTGGAATTTCAAACATTGCTCATGCTAATTAATAATGTTGGCATCTACCTAAAAAATGATCTTACTGGCCTTAGCATGAAATATTAGCACTGAACAGACACGTGTAAAGGCTATAAGCCAGTCTGAATATTTTCTGTTGATCTCTCATCAGTATCATATAGACTAGTCACAGCAAGTCGTATTCATCTATTAAAAAAATACATATCTATAAATTTTTATGTTTGTGTTGAAATATTGCTTCTGTGTTGTGACTTGTATAAAAAAACAGAATCCCATTTATTAACTGTTGTATCAGAGATACACTGTATTGTCAAAAGTATTTGGACGCCTGCTTTTACACATGAACTTTAATGGCATCCCAGTCTTAGTCCGTAGGGTTCAATATTGAGTTGGCCCACCCTTTGCAGCTATAACAGCTTCAACTCTTCTGGGAAGGCCATCCACAAGGTTTAGGAGTATGTCTATGGGAATGTTTGACCTTCTTCTAGAAGCGCATTTGTGAGGTCAGGCACTAATGTGGACGAGAAGATCTGGCTCGCAGTCTCCCCTCTAATTCATACCAAAGGTGTTCTATCGGGTTGAGGTCAGGATTTTTTGCAGGCCAGTCAAGTTCCTCCACCCCAAACTCGCTCATCAATGTCTTTATGGAGCTTGCTTTGTGCACTGGTACAAATCATTTGGTGGAGGGGGGATTATGATGTGGGGTCGTTTTTCAGGGGTTGGGCTTGGCCTATTAGTTCCAGTGAAGGGAACTCTTAAGAAGTCAGTATACCAAGATATTTTGGACAGTTTCATGCTCCCAACTTTGTGGGAACAGTTTGGGGATGGCCCCTTCCTGTTCCAACATGACTGCACACCAGTGCAAAAACCAAGGTCCAAAAAGACATGGATGAGCGAGTTTGGGGTGGAGGTATTTGACTGACCTGCACAGAGTCCTGACCTCAACCATATAGAACACCTTTGGGATGAATTAGAGTGAAGACTGTGAGCCAGGTCTTCTCGTCCAACATCAGTGCCTGACCTCACAAATGCTCTTCTGAAAGAATGGTCAAACATTCCCATAAACACACTCCTAAACCTTGTGTACAGCCTTCTCAGAAGAGTTAAAGCTGTTATAGCTGCAAAGGGTGGGCCAACTCAATATTGAATTCTACGGATTAAGACTGGGATGCCATTAAAGTTCATGTGCGTGTAAAGGCAAACGTCCCAATACTTTTGGTAATATAGTGTAGATTAAGGCTTAGCTTACACTTTCAGATGGCTGTCAAAACACGCAGCTGAAACTCCATTTTTAACTCTCCCCCTAAGCTGCAAAGGCAGCCTTACAGGGGTATACATATGCAATGGCTGTTATGCTTTAAAATATAGTGCAACAAAAATGATCCCAGCTGTCGCGTTTGGTGAGCAGCACCGCCCGCTGAGCACAACCCAGTCAAATGAATAGGGCCACGCTGCCCTGCTGTGGGTTTTTAGGGGTTTAAATCCAGGCAATAAGGCAACAACATAATGGGGTTTATTTACTAAAGCTGGAGAGTGCAAAATCAGGCTCACTTCTTCATAGAAACCAATCAGCTTCCAGGTTTTATTGCCAAAGCTTAATATAACAAGCTGAGGTTAGAAACTGATTGGTTTCTGTGCAGAAGTGAGCCTGATTTTGCACTCTCCAGCTTTAGTAAATAAACCCCAATGCTTCTTCACTGCCTGTCAGACGCCCACTGAAAATTGGTCCACTGCAGATTATTCTTCAAAGGTCTAGCGCAAATGTAAATGATCCCTTACTGAATATAGGAAAGCACATTTATATAGTCAGAGATTATTTTATTTACTTTTAAAATAAGTGTGTGAATACAGCAGCCGGATGCTGTCAGATTCATCACTCCATTTAACATTTATATTGCTCACTTTTAATTATTTAGCAATTATATATTTTAATATTTCATTATACATGGCTTTTCTTGGTCACACTTTTTCACACAGTGAACTAATTTCACCCCTGATGAAGCCAGTTATAGCAAAACATTTTTGGGTTATGGGACTTTAGGTTTTGTTAGCACTTTTCTGATTTGATGTTTTTCCAGAGTACAGAAGGATATTGTTTTTTTTTGGCCTATACAAAAGATTATGGACAGAGCAGGGTTCATTTTGGGCCCTTTCACATGCAGTTGGCTGCATTTTGAACTCCGCTCCAACTGCATAGACCACCAAAAATCAAGGTAATCCTATGGATATTGTTCACATCATTGCAGTGCAGTTCAGCGCCGTTAAAAAAGAAGAGCATGCTGCTTTTTTCCATGCCGCAAATTCAGGGTATCTCAATATTTTATATTTTCTGTTATAAAACATATCGCATACAAAAAAACAAAAAATGTAATTTCTTCATAAATTTAGACCAAAATGTAATCTGCTACATGTCTTTACTAAAAAAAACCTCTCAATAACTGTATATTAATTGGTTTGTGCAAAAGTTATAGCGTCTACAAATGATGGCATATATACCGGAATTGTTATTTATTTATTTTTTATACTAGTAATAGTGGTGATCAGCGACTTATAGTGGGACTGTGATAGTGTGGTGTGCAATCTGACACTAACTGGGAACTGGCTAGCTGACATTAACATCACCAGTGACACTAATACAGTGATCAGTTCTAATAATATACACTGTCACTGTACTAATAACACTGGCTGGTAAGGGGTTAACATCTCGGGTGATCAAGGGGTTAAAAGTGGGCTGCTCTTTACTAAAAAGCTCTTTGTTTCTTATCCCTGCTTTGCAGGAAGAAACAGAGAGATCAGTCCCTCTGTACAGAGCCCGGTGTTGATTGTCAACGCAGGGCTCTGGGCTGTGATTGGACGCAGGTGATCAGCAGGTCCCAGCCATGATTCATTAGCTGTCAATATGATATTCCAATCGCACACGTTCCCGGTACAAAAGGCACAAAAGTATTGGGTGCTGCAGCGATTACCAGTTGGGTTCTGGAAACATCAAGCAAACATACATTTTCTCCAGCACACCATGGATCAGCAAAAAAGTTGTCGAGAAAGGTTTTTAATGGAAAAAAAAGTCACATCACAAAAGGGGTGCAATCCCGACGGGCGGGATTCTGATGTCAATCTGACGTCGGAGAGAGGGGGGAGTGCACTTTTCTTCTCATTCTTCTCATTCTACACATGTCTTTTGCCTAATTGGTGACCACTGTATATATATTGTGTTTGACACTATGCACCCCATCACCTGCCTGATGAAGGGGTTCTGCGCTGCCCCGAAACGTTGCACCCCTTTTGTGATGTGACTTTTTTCCCATTAAAAACCTTTCTGGACAACTTTTTTGCTGATCCATGGTGTGCTGGCGAAAATGTACATTTGCATGAATCATTAGCTGGGATCTGCTGACTAAGTTCAATCACAGCAGAGCTGGCAGGCGGGGGCACACGCGCACGCCCTGAACCCTGAAGAAAGGTACAGGTACGTTACAGGGCCTGTACGAGCCACCCCGCCACGGTGAAAGCAGTTAACTTATTAAAAAAATGATGTTTTAGGATCCAGTGAGTTTGGTGCGCGGTAATAAGGGCACATCCATCCCTCCTCGATTGTAAGCTCTAACGAGCAAGGCCTCTGATTCCTCCTGTATTGAATTGTTTTGTAACTGTACTGTCTGCCCTCTCGTTGTAAAGCGCTTCGCAAACTGTTGGGGCAATATACAGTGCCTTGAAAAAGTATTCATACTCCTTAAAATTTTCCACATTTTGTCATGTTACAACCAAAAACGTAAATCTATTTAATTGGGGTTTTGTGTGTCTGACCAACACAAAGTGGCACATAAATGTGAAGTGGAAGGAAAATTATAAATGGTTTTAAAAATTTTTTACAAATAAATATGTGAAAAGTGTGGGGTACATTTGTATTCAGCCCCCCCCCGAGTCAATACTTTGTAGAACCGCCTTTCGCTGCAATTACAGCTGCAAGTCTTTTTGGGGATGTCTCTACCAGCTTTGCACATCTAGAGATTGAAATTTTTGCCCATTCTTCTTTGCAGTATAACTCAAGCTCTGTGAGATTGGATGGTGAGCGTCTGTGAACAGCAATTTTCAAGTATTGCCACAGATTCTCGAATGGGTTAAGGTCTGGACTTTGACTGGCCCATTCTAACACATGAATATGCTTTTAAACCATTCCATTGTAGTTCTGGCTGTAAGTTCAGGGTCGTTGTCCTGCTGGAAGATGAACCTCTGCCCCAGTCTCAATTCTTTTGCAGACTCTAAAATGTTTTCTTCTAAGATTGCCTTGTATTTGGCTCCATCCATCTTCCCAACTCTGACCAGCTTCCCTGTCCCTTCTAAAGAAAAGCATTCCCACAACATGATGCTGCCACCACAATGTTTCACGGTGAGTATGGTGTGTTCAGGGTGATGTGCAGTGTTAGTTTTCTGCCACACATAGCATTTTGCTTTTAGGCCAAAAAGTTACATTTTGGTCTCATCTGACCAGAGCACCTTCTTCCACATGTTTGCTGTGTCCCCCATGTGGCTTCTCACAAACTGCAAACGGGACTTCTTATGGCTTTCTTTCAACAATGGCTTTCTTCTTGCCACTCTTCCATAAAGGCCAAATTTGTGGAGTGCACAGCTAATAGTTGTCCTGTGGACAGATTCTCCCACCTGAGCTGTGGATCTCTGCAGCTCCTCCAGAGTTACCATGGACCTCTTGGCTGCTTCTCTGATTAATGCTCTCCTTGCCCGGCCTGTCAGTTTAGGTGGACGGCCATGTCTTGATAGGTTTGCAGTTGTGCCATACTCTCCATTTTCGGATGATGGATTGAACAGAGCTCCGTGAGATGTTCAAAGCTTTGGATATTTTTTTTTATAACCTAACCCTGCTTTAAACTTCTTCACAACTTTATCCCTGACCGGTCTGATGTGTTCCTTGGCCTTCATGATGCTGTTTGTTCACTAAGGTTCCCTAACAAGGGCTTCACAGAACAGCTGTATTTACACTAAGATTAAATTACCGTATTTATCGGCGTATAACACGCGCCGGGGTATAACACGCTCCCCAAGTTTAGGAGGGAATTTAAAAAAATATATTTTTTTAGGAAAAAACTTACATTTAAATGTATCAGTGTCTATCTGCAGCCTTGTCAGTGTCATCTGCAGCCTTGTCAGTGTCATCTGCAGCCTTGTCAGTGTCATCTGCAGCCTTTTCAGTGTCATTTGCAGCCTTATCAGTGTCCATCTGCAGCCTTGTCAGTGTCATTTGCAGCCTTATCATTTGCAGCCTTATCAGTGTCCATCTGCAGCCGGTCCTGTGTATCTCGGCTCCTCTCGCAGTCCCGCCCTATGATGGACATAACACAGGTCTACTGGCGGGACTGGGTGTGACAGTGAACGCCGCCGATATACATACATAGCCGTGTGCACTCGGCTAGGCTCGGCTAGCTCCACTCACAGTCATGCCCAGTCCCTGTTTAATGTCCATCATAGGGCGGGACTGGGTGTGACTGTGAGTGGAGCTAGCCGAGCCTAGCCGAGTACACTCAGCTATGTATGTATATCGGCGGCGCTCGCTCCTCCGCTCACAATCAGCGGGGATCAGCGTATAACACGCACCCATGATTTTCCCCTGATTTTAATGGGGAAAAAGTGCGTGTTATACGCCGATAAATACGGTACACACAGTTGGACGCTATTTACTAAGTATGTGACTTCTGAAGGCAATTGGTTCCACTAGATTTTAGTTAAGGGCATCAGAGTAAAGGGGGCTGAATACAAATGTACGCCACACTTTTCAGATATTTATTTGTAAAAAAGTTTGAAAACCGTTTTTCATTTTCCTTCCACTTCACAATTTTGTGCCACTTTGTGTTGGTCTATCACATAAAATCGCAATAAAATACATTTATGGTTTTGGTTGTAACATGACAAAATGTGGAAAATTTCAAGGGGTATGAATACTTTTTCAAGGCACTGTAAATGCTGTATAATAATAATAAAAACATCACCTTTGCATATTGAATTGTATTGTAACTATACTGTCTGCCTTCATGTTGTAAAGTGTAAACTGTTGGCACTATTTAAATCCTGTGTAACAATAATAATAATAATAATAAGATCACAGATTATAAAACATTCAACTTTGGCACCTATTTACACCTAAACACACACGAATTGCAATGTATGTGGTAATGCACATGTAGCTGTGAATGGTCTAAAAGAGTTACCTATTAAGAGCACACTAAACTGCAGATCATAGATGTGAGTATTCCAACATGGGAAAGAATTGAAATTTTACTTTAAACGCATTTTCACGCAGTAAAAGGCATCTGTTTTGCTGCTGGGAAATAGATGAGTTTTGATAGACCCTAAAACATTTCTTAATTCCAACAAAGGTGTTCTTTACTAAAAGCATTCATCCTCATTTCCTTGCATTGACAAACACTTCAGTATCTCTTAAATTACCTGTCTGTGCTACTTACATTGTTCCCTTGTGATGAGTTGCAAATGGTAGTGGCTTGCAGTTTCCTGTGAGACTTTGGCAGTGTGATTCCAGGTCATGTACCATCTGCTGTCTTTATATTGACCAACTTGCTTGAACGCAACAGATCTGTCCTAACGGTCCAGGGGGTATAGCTGGGGACAAAGGGGTGCTTACTTAGCACGATTTTGTCTGTTTTGTTGAAAGAAAAAACAGAAAACTGCAAGAATACAGAGAGACTAAAGTAATTTACACGTATCCACCAACCATCCATCTGATATCCTCCTGCGTTCAGATTTCACATGCAGTGCAGAATATGACTGTGGTGACACTTTGCAGGTACCCCACGCTGCACCTGTATGGCCTGGATGTAATATGGCAATGCAACATGTACAGCCGGGGGCTTAAACTTGTGATTATTATTTTCAGAATATACAGTTCAGTAAACTACTTCTTGCGGGTTTCTCTGACAGTAAAATCACAATGGATGTTTGCATGCTAGTTAAATAATATCTAAGATTTTTTAAGACTTAAACTGCTATCTTCAATTTATTTAACTCCAGTATTTAATATGTTTTCCGGTAGATGTGGTAACGCTCCTCTGGATCATCTACCACTCAATAGAATCACCACAATGAGGAAGAGGTACAGGTAAGTTATATTTTGCGATGGGGCCACAGTGGTAAGAATCATTGACTTGCATTACAAAGGTCTTGAGGTCTGTTGTGACCAGAACTTTATCTGCATAAAGCAGTATTAAATCCAACAACCAAAATGTAATATATTGCAATTTCCCAATTTTTTATTGTGGAGGCTGCAGTCCTTTTCATTTTTGTGGGCTTTTTCACCTGGGGATCTGGTCAGTAACACATTTCCTGTCTTATGCCGCGTACACACGGTCAGACTTTCCGACGTAAAATGTGCGATCAGGGCTTGTGGGAAATTCCGACCGTGTGTAGGCTCCATCGGACAGTTTCCATCAGAATTTCCGTCGCACAAAATTTGAGATCTGGTTCTCAAATTTTCCGAAAACAAAATCCACTCTGGATGGAAGAGCAACAGAGACACCTTAGGAGAGCAGCTGCTGAGGAAAGGGCAGTGTTAGATGCACTAGCAGATTTAGATGGATTAGACTAATAAATTAAAGCGGATCTTCACAGCACCACAAACCAAAAACACAAATTAATTCATTTTTAATATTCAAAGCAAACTCCCCCATTCGTCCATGTCTTATTTTGTTGAAAACTTTGAAAAACTTCCACTAGCTTTTCTAGCTGTGACCCTCTTGAGTGAAGGCAAATGATTCATGTAGCACGTACTTCCTGGAATCCATCTACCCATAGCTCAAGCATGCATGCAGGAGGATGTGCTTAGCTGAAAAAAGCCCTCTTCCTCTCCTCCTCTCCTGAGGACTCCTGGTATGTATGACTTCATTTGCTTAGGCATGAAACCAAGAAGTAACTTAAGAAATGTAAGAAAACAAGTTTAAAACAAGTAGCGTATATACTCGAGTATAAGTCGAATTTTTCAGCACATTTTTATGTGCTGAAAGTGCCCCCCTCGGCTTATACTCGAGTCAAGCACTTTTCTGCAGCAAAAAATTTCATTTTCCGAACCGAATTTGGGGCCCCGTGTCTCAGGGCCACTTGGTGCTAGGAACCCCAAATTTGGTGTGCAAACCCAGTGGAACTGGTACCATAACATATCTAAAGCTGAAGTTCCTAGCACTAAGTGGCCCCGAGATACGGGGCCCCAAAATCGGTTCAGAAAATGTCATTCTCTGCTGCAGAAAAGTGCTTGACATTTTCTGAACCAACTTTGGGGCCCCATATCTCAGGACCACTTGGGGCTAGGAACCCCAAATTTGGTGTGCAAACCCAGTGGAACTGGTACCATGACATATCCAGCTGGGGTTCCTAGCACCAAGTGGCCCTGAGATACTGGGCCCCAACTTCGGTTCGGAAAATGTCATTCTCTGCTGCAGAAAAGTGCTTGACATTTTCTGAACTGATTTTTGGGGCCCTATATCTCGGGGCCACTTGGTGCTAGAAACCCCAGCTTTGGAAAATTTATGATGCTAGTTCCACTGGGTTTGCACACCAAATTTGGGGTTCCTAGCACTAAGTGGCCCCGAGATACGGAGCCCCAAATTCGGTCAACTGTGTCCATCTGCAGCAATGTCATTTCGGGACCCTTTGGGTTCAGAGACCCCAAATTTTGGCTGCAGCTAGGGGGCATCTAGGAACCCTTAACTACCGAGTTTGAAGTTCAGGGGACCTATGGCTGCAAATGGGCACAGTGAGGCATGCAAATGGGCACAGTGATGCTGCAAATGGGCATTGTTGACCCTCTTTTCCACTTACAGTAGCTGTGCATTTCTCACCCTCGTCTTATACTCGGGTCAATAAGTTTTTCCCATTTTTTTTGTGGTAAATTAGGGCCTCAACTTATACTCGGAACGACTTATACTCAAGTATATACGGTAAATATGTTATACTTTCCTATCTATTTACTAATGCTAGCAGCATGAGGATTACAAATAATCAGTGTTGATTGGGAGAGTGAAGTTCCACTAGTCGAACTCCAGCTAATAATTTTTAAGATTTTTTTCATTTTTGGGGTAAAGGTTTTATATAAGTGAAAAAAATCTGACAATTGTAAGCACATCCCTGTCAGTGGTAAATGGTTTGTCTCAACCCTCTGCCTACCACTTTTGCTTTTTTGCTGGACAGCTTGGTCTGTTAAAGGAAGTTGAAAA
The DNA here is from genome assembly GCA_037952925.1 of Lithobates clamitans. Lineage (NCBI taxonomy): Eukaryota > Metazoa > Chordata > Amphibia > Anura > Ranidae > Lithobates > Lithobates clamitans. The sequence continues at coordinate 1,121,878 of JBBGZY010001422.1, forward strand.
ACAGGCCAGAGCACCAGGTGAAAAGAAAGGAAAAAAGCCTCAAAAGAAAACTTCAACTGCAATTTAATATTCTTTTGTTTTTGGGTTTAATATCACTTTAATGTAAATTTCGTCATCATGTGCTCTGTTTTCCTCCCCAGTCCAAAAACAAACCAACAATTTAAGGTAGAACTAAAGGCAATTTTTTTTTTCATTTTGGATAGAGTAAGGGAGGGTTGTAACCCCATCGTTTTCTTTTTCTTTTTTTTTTACCATCTGTGTTCTATAGGGGAGATTTCCCTTTACTTCCGGTCCCATAGCCAAAACAGGAAGTGAGAGCAAATTGAGGGAAACCCAGGGTGTCACCAGCGTCACCAGAACTAGTGCACCTATTGGAAGATTTCCTTACCTAACTCTGTTCTGGGAACAAACCAAAATTTGTGATTTTCTTTTACTTTCAATGATAATAGTAAACAGGACAAATAGAGAGGGTGAATCTCCTTAACAGGGGCACAGACAGCAAAAAAATCCTGACAGGTGTTCTAATCCCTCTCCACTCTATCGAAAAATAAAAAAATATTTTGCCTTTAGGTACACTTATTTTTTTTTTTATATTGCAGAATAATATGAACAGACTTCTCATGATATTTTTGATTGTTCTTACACTGTATTTATTTTTTGTGCACATTTTGTAATGTACCTACATTGTAAAATGCTTCAGAAGAATATGTCCATGTTATATAAGTAGAATATTCATAGTAGCAATAAAAGGGTCTGTACACTCAGATGCAGGGTTGTCTGCTACTAAAAAATCACATGTAAGATATTCTTCAATGTCATCCATCCTTTTTACAACCCCAATTTCCAAGTTGGGATGCTGTGTAAAGTCTACATAAAAACAGAATGCAATGATTTGCAACTCTTAATTTACAATAGAAAATAGAAAACATATCAAATGTTTAAACTGACAAAATGTGCCATGTTAAGAAAAAAGGCCCCCTTGGAACTGTAACGAAGTTATAGTATAACAGACTTTTATTAATACAAAAAAATATCTTTGTTATACAAAGAATTCCTTTAAAAAGACATCATATAAATGTTAAAAAAAACCTGGAATAGCTCTGACAATCCCATATATATCTTCAGGGGACCCTGGAAAGGGGGGAGGTCTTTGGTTGCTTACAAACTTTTTAAACCAGGGACACAAAGCTGTCAGAGCCTTTTCTTTAAAACGTAATGATGTTTGCCATTGGGCCTTGGGCTCTGACAGCAGTGTGTCCCTAATTTAAAACATGTCAGTCACAGCTCTCTGCTCATTTCCCTCTGTGATATCAGCAGAGAGCGGACTTTAGTCTGCTCTCTGCAGAAAACAGGTCACAGGAGTGCAAAATGAATTGCACTTGTGTGATCCATAGGAGAAGCCCAGCCAAATGAGCTTTGGCTGGACTTCTCCTTTAAGGCATTCTTTGTATAATAAAAATATTTTTTTATACTACCGTATATACTTGTGTATAAGTCGAGTTTTTCAACACATTTTTTGTGCTGAAAGTGCCCCCCTCGACTTATACTCGAGTCAAGCACTTTTTTGCAGCAAAAAATTTCATTTTCCGAACCGACTTTGGGGCCCCGTATCTCAGGGCCACTTGGTGCTAGGAACCCCAAATTTGGTATGCAAACCCAGTGGAACTGGTACCACAACATATCCAAAGCTAGGGTTCCTAGCACTAAGTGGCTTCGAGATACAGGGCCCCAAAATCGGTTCGGAAAATGTCATTCTCTGCTGCAGAAAAGTGCTTGACATTTTCTGAACCGAATTTGGTGCCCCGTATCTCAGAGCCATTTGGTGCTAGGAACCCCAAATTTGGTGTGCAAACCCAGCGGAACTGGTACCATAACATATCCAAAGCTGGGGTTTCTAGCACCAAGTGGCCCCAAAGCCGGTTAGGAAAATATCATTCTCTGCTGCAGAAAAGTGCTTGACATTTTCTGAACCGATTTTTGGGGCCCTGTATCTCGGGGCCACTTGGTGTTAGAAACCCCAGCTTTGAATATGTTGTGATGCTAGTTCCACTGGGTTTGCACACCAAATTTGGGGTTCCTAGCACTAAGTGGCCCCGAGATACGGGGCCCCAAATTCGGTCAACTGCGTCCATCTGCAGCAATGTCATTTCGGGACCCTTTGGGTTCAGAGACCCCAAATTTTTGGCTAGGGCGCATCTAGGAACCCTTAACTACCGAGTTTCAGGGGACCTATTGCTGCAAATGGGCACAGTGAGGCATGCAAATGGGCACAGTGAGGCTGCAAATGGGCATTGTTGACCCTCTTTTCCACATACAGTAGCTGTGCATTTCTCACCCTCGTCTTATACTCGGGTCAATAAGTTTTTCCCCTTTTCTGGGTTAAATTAGGGCCTCGACTTATACTCGGATCGACTTATACTCGAGTATATACGGTAATAAAGATCTGTTATACTTTAACTGCTTTAAAGTGCCAAGGGGGCATTTTTGCTAGTTTTCATGGGTCTAGGGACAAGCAGGTAATACTCTCATTGTTTCAACTTTTGTAGTTTAAGAAAAAAGCATGATAATTTTGAAATTGATGGCAGCAACACTTCTCAAAAAAGTTTGGACAGGGCAACAAAAAGCTGGCAAAGTAAATATTACGAACAAGGAAGATGGGCAGAGGTTCACCAATATGTGAAAAGTTGCGGCTAAAAATTGTC